>JAQFVV010012410.1:3786373-4225977 GCA_028023455.1 Epiperipatus broadwayi | reverse complement strand
CTTGGGTTTCAAATCAGGAAGTTGAAAATTATTTGAGCTTTCAAAGAATTATAAAATGAACTTAAAATTTTGGTCAGATAATCTAATCATTTACATCCCCTTAAATATTCAATACTAGTTGATAAATGAGCACTTGGATATTATTTTATGGTTAATATCAAATAAATATTACATTCTTTTAATAACACATAATTTTATTTAGTATAAAAGATATGAGATACATATGAACTGTGAGTCTGCACTTGATACTTTTTTAAACTTTTACAGTTAATGATTTTATTAAGTACATAAGCTAATCAAATATATAATATTAAGAATATAAATCTATTTCATGAAGCAAAGTATATTTATGTGACAAAATAGATTGGTATTGATACAACTAAAAGTTGATATTATTTACAAGTGTATTTTAAAAGGATTCTTTAAAAATATGGCTAGTAAATTATCTTAGTAATGTATTCAGATTCATTTGTTCCAATGAAATAGACTTTTAAAGTGGGAGGAATTATCTTAAAAATTGCAATATGTATAAGGGTATAAAAATGTACATTTAATCTATTTATGAATAAAATTAAATGCAGCAATGCCTCCTATCCTGTAGTATATTACAAGGAATTGAGAGCAAATATTATCACAAGATTCTCTGAACATAAATATTTATACATGCACACAAAAAATAACTTGGAATAGAAATGTTTTTTGGGAGCATGAACAAAAATCTGGTCACACCTTAGACCTAAAGAATGTTAATATTGTTTGCATAGAGTGAGATGCTAGAAAAAGAAAAGTAAAAGAAGCATGATTTATCAATAACAGCAACCACACACCACTAACAAAAAAGAAAATAGTATCCAACTGTTGAATAAATGGAAAATATAAATATCTAGTTTAAATAATTGACATTCCTTTCATAAGTACCACAGCCTACTCACAAGTGCTATGAATCTGATGTTCTACAATGAAAGAATGCTCAGTTACACTTAAAAAAATATAAAAAACCTTTTCTTTCACTAACATTAGAAACATTTCAGCCAAGTTATATAATCTATAAAATAAGTCCACAAAATGACTATTAAAAGCACAGGTTTAGCATTTAAATTTAATAACAAGTTCTGGAATAGTTTGAACAAAGTATGTAAAAGTAAGAAATTATTTTTAAGTTGACAAACACAGTGATATAATACATAAGTGTATTTTTACCTGCTAAGAGAGTATTTTTACCTATTAATGAAATAAAAATCATTTATGATAAAATATGCCTAGTAAGAGTTTAAAAAAACTGTCAAAAATTAAAATAAAACCATAGCTAACCTGTGTGCTAAACAGGATTAAATATTTTTCTTCATTTATAATTTTATATTACTATTTTAATTTTTTGTTTTTAATGGATGTTGCTTATATTTGGTCAAAATATATAATTGTGTAAAATGTTAACTAGTTTTAACATTACCTAAGAGAGTAATTATGTTTATAAATTATTTGGGACAGAATACATGGTACTCACTCGCCTGGCTCAATTTGACTATTATTTGAATTATTTTTTTCAGGTTTTTCTTTTTATTATTCATCTTATCATTTTCTTATTTTATTTGCTCTCTGATATTAGATGCATTTTTATATGACCAAAGCACTTGAATAATCTTGAGATACTAAGAAATCATAACCAAAAATTAGTCTCTATAGAATTATATAATCAAACTTGTGATAAGGTGAAGTTATAAATGAGTCTCTCTTTCTCAGACACTAAAACAATATCCAGTCGTCCCCCCCCCCCAACAAAACATTTACATTTCTATTTTGTCAATGTATCTTCATTGTAATTACTGAATAATATATATATATATTACTTGCCACATTTTTTCCTACTGTCTATTATGTATAATCTTTTATAAAAGTCTAATAAAGTCACTGTTGAAAGATAATTATATGGAAAGTTATTTAATTTTTAATCTAGTTAATTTTTTTTAAGAAATTTAAAAGAGAATGATTTTTTATATTTATTTATTTAGTTGTTATCTAAAATTACATTTAGTAAAATTTTGAACATATGTACATTCATAATTTCTAATGCCCTGCATGATTTAATGCAAAGACAGAATTTAGAGCTCATAGTTCATGGATTATGGCTCCAGCTCTGTCATGTCCAGTGATAAAACTTCTTATTAATTTTTGAACAATAAATCATTTGTTTACCTTAAATGTTCTGGTACAATGATAATGTGTATACTTTAGAACCAAAAATCCATAAATCATAGCTCCAACTGTGTCTACACGTGCTTGAACTTTTCATTAACTTCCAAGCTATAAATTGTTTGATTATTTATTTATTTATTGTACTTGGTTTTCTCCATAGTAGGACAATAAAATTCAAACCAGTATATATCAAGCTTGCCAATTGCAGAGCAATAATGATTTGAGTAGTTTTTTTTATCCTTGTTGTAATCATAGTTAAAAATAGTTAGATAGCCATTCACAGATCGATATTAGATGCTTAGTTGGACTAGATATGATCTAACTATTTGAAAGAAAAATCTTAAAAATCTCAACATTTATAAATTTTTCCATTTGATCACTGAGAAATAAGATCATCTTCGAAAGTGGAGAAGAATATGACATGATTAAAATTTCCTTACACTTATTATAAGAAATTAAAGAATTAGACCAAAAATTTTCTCAGAATTGGATGTTTAACCAGACCTGGTCCCTAATAAACCTAAAACAAAGTGTAGTACCAATGATGAAAAGAATATAAAGTTGTAAATCCACAGATACTAAGAAAATTTGAATGAACCATTTACCTAAAACATTTTAGATAAACTTTATATGGAAGAGATCCAAGAACTAGAAAATGCTATTATAAAGTTATTCACCTAATTGATGATTAATAGGAAAGGGCTTTTATTTGATTAATGGATCAGTTTTAATCAATGACTCAATAAATATATTAAGACTGCTTTAATAATGCCTAATGGTAACCGATTTGTTTACTGTAAAGAATCTATGATATATTTTGTATAATTTTCAGTCTTAGGTATTCTATGAAAACCTGCTTTTAAGTAATTTTTATGAATGTTATCCCTATATTGGATTGGCTAACCTCATGATCTATAAGTAAAGTGTATGGCTTTCATATATGGTTCATAATGACTAATCTCTCGAAATTTAAATGTTAAATTAATACACACAGAAACATTGGAAGTGCTCTTCACTTGGTAAGATAAAGCTCTATAGACTAAATGGCCAAATATGGTTTTTAATCATTGTCTACATGTTCGTAAATTAAACAAACTTATATGTGTAACACCATCATATATGTGATATACATGATCAGATTAATGTAAATGGGCCACAACTATGATTTCTGGAATGGGAAGTTATATGTCTTCAATTTCTGGTGATAACTAATGTCTTAATGTAATTGATATGAAATTAATTGTTTTTTCTATGTATACAAGCGTAATCTTCGATTTTGTTAACTGGTCTCCATTGAGATTGATATGTAAATGTCCTTTTTTTTTTTGTAAATGATTCTTGTGGTTTGTGAATAAATTTTCCTTTTGAAAGATAAATCTCAAAAATCTTGTGAAAAAATAGCGGATTCAAATTCAGGTCATCTACATGGAAAATGGATTGTCTACCATGTTACTACAAAACCTTGTTATAGCAACAGTATGGTAATTTATAATCAAATAATTCTTAATTATTTAATTTTATTGTTTGTAATCTATTATATGATAACATTTCGTGAAACTCTTTTGTTCTAATAATGCAAATACTGTACACTGTAGTTATAATTGCTCAACAATTAATATTTTTAAATATTTAAAAAATTAAATATATGTTTATTCGTGACGTATTGTTTGGAAATTCAATTGAATCTCTATAAAAGATCATCAAACAGAGAATAGTGAAAAATTTTCCATCAAGTTTTTAATTCGAGACTGATTTCAGTTTGAACTTACAACTATAAAATATTGTCCTTAAGAGACTGCTCTTTAAAATAAGATTTCCGCGTGGTTTATTATCAAGCAGTACCATCTGTACAATCAAAAAAAATATTGAACAATTTTAATTTTTGAATTTATAAAAGATCATTGCAATAAAATGTTGTGAACGTAGGTTAACTGTACATGAAAACTTAAAACAACATCTCTTAATTACGAAAAATGTTATTTATGGTTGTCGAACTGGTGAAATAAAATGCAGATAATTGGTTATAAATATTCTTTAGAGACTAATCTGAAAACAATTTAAGGTCTGACTAGTTTAAAAACGAAACAAAAATTGAAAAATATAATTTTTACCGCCATCACATGCACTACATATGCAAGTAAAAACATTTATGTTCAGATTGAGAGAATCACTTTTTTTTTTTTTTTTTTACCAGATCCCCCACCCCCTTTAAATTTCTATAGCAACTTGTTTAAATAAAATTAACTTTTATTTAATCCGTTAAATTTTGACCTACTTCCATCAAATCTGCTTTTATTATCGTCTGGAAATGAATATCGTTAACAGCCGGTATTATCTTTACGATAAATTTTTATTCTAACTTGAGGCTTTTTGAAAATTAAAAAAAAACTATTAAAACATCGGTCTTTCTAAACTCGCGAAAGATAAAATAATAAATCCACTTGGAGTGGGAGAGAATTGATTTTAAAAAATAACAGAATTCTTCTTTTTACTTGTCCGGAAAAAAAAGGGGGATCATCCCCCCCCCTCTCTTTCACTCTTTTTTTTTAAATTAATGATACATTTTCTTTTTTTTTTAAATTATCTATGTATATGGTTTATCAACTCCATAATATTGCCATCCAATAGTGCAGAAATTCTGATCACTCTCTTTCTCTATATAGCTACCTCGTGAATCTTCGCTCTTCGGTAAAATAGAGGTATCAAACATCTAAATCTTCATGCCCACATTGACGGCTCGATAGTCATTTATTACATCACTCTCTATAAGGTAGAATTAATCTCTGTCAATATTTAACATACTGTGGCATAGTGAATAATTATTGCATTGCGAAAATCTTTTCAAAATTTTTTTGGATTTTTATCATTATATTGCTCATCAAGATTCCCATACCACAATTATCAACCTGTCCAGAAATTATATTTGTTGAAATACTTAATGATTCATTACAAATTGCTGTGTGGGTAAAAGGTCTCTTTGTGCAAGTTAAATTCCAGCATCTTGAAATAAAATTTATAAATTAAAATAAACAGCATTTAATGAATGTTTTTCTGAAGGTTTGTGATGATGGTGTTCTAGCAGTATTTTTATATTGGATTATTTCCATCATCTAATATGTGTGTTGAATGTCTTTAGAAAAGTTTAATTTTAGTTAAACATTCCAAATGCATTCAACTGTTCGTAATATCACAGCAGTCAGGTTAGTATATGCACCAACTGTTAGTAATATCATAGCAAACAAATGTTAGTACTGTCACTGGTCAGGCCAGCAACACCTGAAGAAGAGGGGAGAAAAATACCTCTCGAAACGTTTTGCATATACTAACCTGTTTGCTGTGATATTACTAACAGTTAGTGCATATACTAACCTGTTTGCTGTGATATTACTAACAGTTGGTGCATATACTAACCTGTTTGCTGTGATATTACTAACAGTTGAATGCATTTGGAATATTTAACTAAAATTAAACTTTTCTAAAGACATTCAACACACATATTAGATTATGGAAATAGTCCAATATAAAAATACAGCATTTAATGAAGTATACAATCTGAATGCATTTTCGGTGCTGAACATACTTATCAAAGGCAATATTTATAAAATTAAAAAAAAAAAAATTTACTTATAGCAAAACACCAAATGGGAGTTAAATAAATGTAATAAAACTTATAAAAGAAATCTCTACCACAGAAATGTAATCACATTGAATATTAATTCCCAAAAATATGGATGTAAATAGTAGTTAATAAAGAATGTAATGTTAGTGTTGTTGTTTTTTAATTTTACAATTTTTGTCTTTGACAAGAATGCACAGTATCAAAAATCCATTTAGATTATATACTTCATTAACTGCTATTTTTCTCAGTATTTTTTGGAATTAATTTTCCTTATGATTATATTTCTTTGATGAGTTTTTATATATATTTAAAATTCCTTACACTTTTACTTTTTTATTTACATATTAAAAATCTCCTAGATTTGACAGCCAGAAAATAAATTTTAGAATTTTTTTTTTCTCATTGTAAATAATGTTAAAATATGATTCTGAAAACTTGTGATCAGACTTGTCTTTACTAAAATTCTTATTACATTATTTTCAACTAATTTTTATATTCATAATTTTTGCTATGGATAAGCAGATTAGATAAAACTTGTAATATATATATATATATATCAGTATTTTAAAAATATATGTAACATCTGTATTTAAAAAAAGAAGAAGAAAAAATAATATCGATATTTAAAAAAAAAAAAAAATCTTCAAGACAGCATCGGATTCGATCTCAGGATCCAAAATTACAGTGTCAAACATTATACTATTGTGCTATATTGATCTGTGAATAATGGCATGTGTCTGACAAGTTCAGGTTTTTAAATTGATAATTATGTATTAGATAAGTGCTGACTTTTGAGTTGGTATTTTAGATCTAGTGTCTGAAGTCCTAACTCCTCACTGAGGTGAGCCATAAGCTCAAACCAATTGGTCTGGGGATGAGGACTTTCGGATAGAGATTTTGGATTCTTTCTCTTTCAGCACTTATAAATTAAAGCTTGATTGAGCTATTGGTAAGCTCCCTCTAATAAACATTTTAATACAAGCTTAAAAGCAAGTTACACATTTTGTTTTTTATTTTATTAATTATTATAATGAGACTATTTTTTAAATAAGTTTATTTTAAAATAAATTATTAATGGTAATGTGTCATTTTTTATGTAAATTAAAATATTAAAATAAAAATAATTTAGAAATCGAAACATTTTCATTTACATATAAATTTTGTTAATTATTATGGTATTGATCTGTTTGGTTTAGCACAATGGTAGGGTATATAATACATACTGTAATATATTTCTAGTAATTCTCACAAATCTAATTAAAAAAGTAATTCCACAATCAGAATGTGTTTTAAGAACAGAATGATTCATGAATTTCATCAATTTTAATTTATATATAAATTTTATAACTTATTAAAGAAACACGGCACCCACAGTGATGAAGCACCTTTGTCCCTCACATAACTGATATACCCACATGCAATGACCCTGATTCATTGTGCAAAAATGTATGGTCTAATATAAAGTTTGTTTGGGTAATGAACATAATGACTATCAATTATGAAGCCTGGAGGAGTCAAAATACTTTGATTATAAAGTAAGCATAAATATACATCTTTTAATGGTCTTTTTTTATATGTGTTAGAGGAGATAATATCATTGATTCCACAATTCTTCTGAACTTTGCTGAATATCTTTAAAAATGAGTTGTAAATGCAATGAAACTTCAAATGTAAACAATTGTTATTAGATCTCACTGATGTTACATTTCATCCTTTGAAATGATATACAAAGTTCAAAACTAATTATTGGACATTTTTCATATGATAAAAAGATCAATATAAAATTAAATAAAATAATCAATAGATTTATTATTTAGAAGTTTAAAAAGATCATGAGCATTAGAAATGATTGACTGAAGCTGTGATCTATGGATCTTAATCTCTGGAATCTACCGCTCTTCAATTGCATTAAATCATGGAGGGCAAAAAGACATAACAAAGATGAAGAATTAATGATAAGTTTCTTCTGGAACCATAATCCCTAGAAATTCTAATTGACATTAGTTTTTTTTTTTTTTTAAAGAAATAAATATAATTGATGCTACTATAAGTTTTGTATATGTAATTTTTATTTTTTTAATCTCATATTGTTTATTAATTTTTTGATATCAATAAAACAGGAAAGTTTAAACTTTTATTGATTTGTTCATTTATTTTGAGATATGCTAAGAGTCCTTTCTAGGGATCACCATTAGTTAATGATGCCCATAATTATATTTTAAAAAAATAGTGCTAGAATAAATTATAGTAAGAAAGCTTCAATAATGACTAAGAGTAATACTAATTTTTTATAATGCTCTTTTTCACAATGCTTTTATTTAATATATGACAATTTCAACTGAGTAGCAATCTTTTTCAGATATTTCAAATATTTTTACTGTCCTCTTTCAAATTATAAATATATGTATTTTTTTTTTTTTGCAATGCTTCATTTATTCGTTATTTGGGGTAATTAAAAGTTATTTTAAATATCAGAAGAAGATTGCTAATCAAATAAAATTGATATATATTAAATAAAGCATTGTGAAAAATGTGTGGTTTTTGTAAACACTTAATAGAAGCATTGCATTAAGAATTGAGGTTTTGAACATCTTAGAAGTTGGGTTGGGTTTAAATGTTCTATATCTTGGTCATAATTCACATTTATCAGAAATTTCATTGTTTTAAGCATAAATCCAAAACATTTTTAAATATGCTTCTGGCATCGCATGATATTATAAATAAGCATATATATATATAACTTTCTCAACAGAATGTTTTTTTCAGAGCAAAAAGTTGACATATCAGTTTTTTCCTTCCAACTTTATCACAAATAAATTGCTTGTGTAGGATACTTTTTTTTCTGCACATTTAAAAAAAAAATGGTATCCATGACCAAAGATAAGATCAGGTTGATGCCTTTATTTTTATGAATACAGATTTGTTTTGAGCATATATCTAATAAAGAAGTACTTTGAAGAATAAAACCAATTGGATGATTATTACAAATGATTAAGATGCAGAATGATTTATTGTAGACAAACACATTGTGATTATACATATATTATGCCATCAACATCACCACATGACTTTCTTATAAGCTTACTCAAATGCTTTCAAAAGCAGGCATTTTCACTCAATAGTTATCCATTATAACCTTGAGTAATCAATAGATACTAAATGGTGTAGTGCTATAAAATCCCCAACTCCAATATAGATTGTGCTTTGTTTCTGTCAATGAAGTCTAAAACATAAAAATTGAACTAATACACTTATACTTCTAACAGTTATACATTATCCCTTTATAATGTTTAAACTAATAATATGTGTTTCAAAAATTGTATCTCAGATTAAGTTACTTGCATAGTTATATAAATATGATACACAATTTAGTTTCTATATGTTTTAGATACCTGTCCTAAAACAACTGTAGGTTTTTTTATCCTTTGGTTATGAAGGTTAATACTAACAGCAACATCAGCTAACTTCTCATATATTTACAGTAGATACTTCTTAAATAGAGTTACATAATTAACTGCTCTTGGTTATATACTGTACCGGTCAAAAAACCTCCACCACTTCAAACTGCAAGTCAGATCCAAACTCAGCCAAACCAAACTGAATTCAAACCCAACTCTATGCACCAAGAAATTAGCTCAATGGTTGATGATGATTAGAGATCCCTGAACTGACACTAATATTGGAAAATAAACTGACTAAAGATAATTTTAAGTCGAATCATATGTATATGTTCGGGTTGCCAACACAGACAACAAGCATTAACATTAAAAGAATTATTGAATAAAAGTGTTAAGAAACCAAGTGTGTTAATAAAATATTTAATAATACTAGTAATAGTTTTGTTCAACCTTTAAATGATGATTATATTGATCACCTCTAGCCTTTAACAGAGTTTATAATTACAATAAGAATGGCGGTCCTTATTATATGCAAATACTATTACGCAATATTATGGAAGTCTATATGTCTATGCTCCCAACAAGAAAATAAAGGCAGATAAAGATATTCAGTGGTGACAGAAATTTTGATTCTTATTTTATACAACAGAATGTGAGATTTATTTTCACATTTGCAAATCCATTCATGAAGAGCAAGATACATATTTAGGGCATAGCATTAACCTTTACTAGAAAACTTATTTAAGTAGAGATGTCTAAGAATTTGTTCGACTTTAATGAAATCACTTCATCACGAATTACTAGCATAAGAGCGGGCTTTACTGGAACAAAGAAGTAATGGTGCTGACAAATTATGAGCTATAAAATGAACATGAAAGATAATAGCTTGTCGGTGATTTAAGTAGTATGGCGGCTTGTATTTCACAAGTCTTACTGCCCTTTAAGAAGACGTGGAACATGGGGAAAGCCAGGCCGAGTCATAGCTATGAACCTTTGGTGTTCCGAATATAACATAAGCGGGGGAAGAAGTGCTTTCTTCCTCTACAATTTAAAATAACAGTAATATCACCACCGACAAGCCTACGAAGTGGAAGATTGCCCTACATCAGCAATGTTTGAAGATGATGACTTGATAGTCACCGTTTGAATAATAAAACCCAATTTATTATAGAATGCTCTACGTGATGACTTGATCAAATTAATTAAAGTCAAACAAGCTTTTAACTAAAATTATTTTAAAGCATTTATAAAATTATATTAATTATACCCCAAACATCATGCCCTTCCTGAATCTTAATAGAAAGTAACAGAAATTTGAATTAGAATATATTTATTTGATTCCTTTATCGACCCTTTTGCAAAAACATTTTAAGATCATAAATATGGATATATAAACATTTATAAATTAGATAAAGGAGCCAGGGACATAGGTTAGAACCGGAGCTAATAATTTTTTATTAGCCAATTATAAAAATAGCAAACATTTAATAATTTCTTTCGACTTGATGATTGATAGAATGGTATAAATCTAGTTCTAATGGGCGAGAATTACTATCAGAATTAATATTATATTATTTGCATAAGGCAAATGGAATAAAGGAGCTCATTGAGTCAAAGGATTATTGGCATATAATTAAAAATAAATGACATTAATAAATTACTCAATAAATATATATACCACAATAAATGAACCGCCATCATAAGAAAGGAAAGTAAAATCTAACGACTAGAGATTGAGAGAATTACCATATAATTTAAAATAGCATAAATAAAAGGAAAGTTTTGCACAAATTATTACATTAAAGAATGAGAAGGGCTTTTAAAGGAAGTGTAAAGTAAAGTTCGGAAACTGGCCAGAAAGTTATGGTTCATTATGGAAATATATTACCATTTCTTCCAGGGCTGGTTCCTTAGTTTACATGTCCAAGTTGGTAAAACATAGGCACGCATTTGGTAAATTACGTGAACAGCACTTTGGCTGACTTTTTCATGATTTTTGGGCAGCACGATTGGTCTGGAAAGGATTTAGCAGCTTCATTGAAGATTTTCAAGGGACTTCAGGAACAATAGTCAGATTCCTGAAGCTTAGTCACTCACCATGATAAAAACACTATTTAAATTCATAATTTTAAAATGCATAGAGTTTAATGGCACTTTTCTAAAACAAAGATGGCTTCTCCTTCTCCAAACTTTTCAGAGTTATTTATACTGTGTCTGATGCCTTTCATTTTCAATGTTACAAGTTTCTACTAATTGATTTTAGATACATTCCTTCGATAAGGCTTTCAAACTCATTAACTTAAATTCATTTTCTAATTAGAAAATAAATTTTTAAAATCAGAAAAATGATTTTAATTAGGAATTGTCCTTACATTTTAAATAATTATCTTTTTTCTAATTAATAAAACTTTACCCATTGTTTTTGGAAAGGGACAATCTGAAAGCTTATCGAAAGAATTTAACTTTTAATCACTAAAATTTTAACAAATTATTTAAAAGTAAAATAAAACATTCCCGACGCAATGAAACTTTAGAACAAATATATATATTTAAATATTTATAAATATATACGCACAATCCACGCAGTTATAATATATATAAATTCATGAATAATTTTATCATGAATTTATTAATAACATTGATTAATTTAAACCTTAAACTAGTTAATTTTAACACACATTTATATAATAGTTTTTCTTTAAGAAAACTAGCATGGATTGACCGGATAAAGCCCCATTGCATCAGAAATTTAAGGTTAGTACTAGGGTTTGAAGTGGGTTTATAGCTAGATGTCATGAAACTAGGATCGAACTCAGATCCAACTGCTTCAATACATTATATTGCAATTACAATTAGGAAATAATTTAAAGTAATTATTTCAAGAAGAAGAAATTATCAAACAAATGTATTTAAAATGGAAGGTTTTTCATACCAAGTCTTAAGTTTAACTCTAGTCACTAGCATTATGTACAACCACCTTAAATAAGCATAACAATTTTATTTCCAGGTGAAAGTTAAAAAAAAGTAAATAAAAAAAAGATTGGTGCAGAATTGTGGAATGTGTTTGTGTATTTGAAAATATACTTGCACAAACATGCAATTCCATGGTATCAGTTAAAATAGGAAATGACTAATACTAGGATAGACTCAGGATTTGACTCTTAACTAATCTAAGTAATTGAAGACTGTGATAATAATAATAACAACAATAATATGGGAGTAGTAGGCAAATTTAAATATTAGCATTATATAACAGATGATAGTTAAACTAATATTGTCCTTGACATTCACTAGCATTATAATTACTCAATAAAACAATAGATCAAATATTTCTTAACTTCCAACAAATATATTAAGGAAAAATACATAACAATTCTGAGTCAATTGTAAAACAAAAATTAGACTTCATTATTAACAAAAATAAGTTAACATGATTGAATACATGTCAGGTAATAATAAGTTAGAATTTGGTAATAAAGTGTATATATAAAATAGTATGATAATTATAATATATTTACTGGAAAAAAACTCGTCAGAACCTCAATTCAAATTGGTATTTAAGAATAAACACTGGAGCTAAGCTCACAGATCATGGTGCTATTTGTAATTTTGCTTTTAAATGATTACTATTCTTATCATTGAAAATGAATTTGTATTTCATAAATCATGGGGATAAAAAAATTTGTATTATGAAGATTTAAAATTTGTTTGAAAGCTATGGTAAATAATATTTTAGGTTTGACATTTTCTTTCCATTAGTGTAGATCTCTTAGTTATTTTATCTTAAATTTAGATAGCCAGTTTGTACTGCTCTATGTAGAATGTTTAATGTGAATATTAATTGTGATAGTAAAAGCATTCTATTTTGAAAATTTTTTAATGTTGAAAAGGCAGATTAGTCCATGGAGTAATGGCATTGTGCCTTGAATTTTAATATCATTTTTAAAATTAGATTAATAAGCATGTTTAAATTAAAATGACTACAGAATAGTGATTCACTATTTGGGATAGCTATACTCTCAGGGTTATGAGTCAGGAAATTTAGAGACAAGTAGGAAAAAAATTAATAACTTTGAAAAATAATAACTGTAATGTAGTTTTTTAATGCAATTTATGGAGTATTTACTCAAATTAATGAATCTTTTGATATATATATATATATACGTGAATTTAATATTTTTAAGGATCAATATACATGTAAATTAATTAGTAAATGGGAACACTGTTGCATATACTAAGTTAAATCCACAACCAAGATATATTGATATTGAGCAACCAATCAGACCAGTTCTGCAGGCTAAATAGAAACAATATAAAACCTGTCCAAGCTACTACCAATCAAATAGAGGCTTCTTTTGATCAGTCACATTATGTATGCGCTAATAGCTGGACATTATAGCTATAAGAGTTGGGGAACAATGTATTTCAATATTTCTTACATCCGAACTGAAATTAAGACAATACCATCAGCAAGTCATGTATTTAAATTCAGTATTTTTAATGATTAATATAAATGGGATATATACAAAAGTTAAATCTACACCCAAAGTGTATTGATGTCCAGCTACTAGCTCACACAAAATAACCTAAGTGACTGAGCAAAGGAGGTCTTTTTTTAATTAATAGTATCTTGGACAAATTTGCTATTGCTTTTGTCCAACCTGAAGTCTTGGTCTAATTGATTGCTGCATATCGCTACATATGGACTGTGGATTTAACTTCTTACATACAATGGTGAGCCTACTTGCTAATTAATTTACACACACACACATACATATATATATATATATATAATATTGTATATATATATATATACAGAGAGAGAGAGAGAGAAGAAATACAGTTGTATTTATAGTAATTGGTTTCAATGCAGATTATTTTGTTTGATATTCATTCTTTATGATGTAAAGAGCTTATTAAACGTTATAACATAATTTTAAATATTCAGATGCTTCAATAATTTATGCTAAAAGAATGGCAAGTATCAGTAAAGTACCACTGACAATGATCAAGTGACATCACTTAGTTGCACCATCCTATTTACTAGTTAATTTTATCCCAGGCATTACTCTTAGACTTGTGAAGACCCAAGATATTATTAAGTTGCAAAACATTTAACCAGAATAAAATCTATAAAAATCTAAAAACGTTTTGAAAGTTTAAGTCTTGGGTCTTACTACAACTATGGAATTTCAGATGGACACCTAAATGCTTATGCTTAAGTACTATCCTCGATAAAGAATTTAATGTCTATAAACTCTTCAAATACTATATACATAACAATTTTTTTAGGTAAAATAAACCTTACATCATGGCATGGCATTTAAGTGTGCTACTGTGTTTAACACAAGTTGAGCTTACTTATTCATTAATAGCAGAATGAAAGCTTCCAAATGCTTGTGACCAACTAAATTTGAGAATAATATAATCTTAAATGCCCTCAATCATTTCAATAAAGAATTAATAACATTAATATACATTCATTTTTTAACCATTTTAATATCTATTTAACTACATCATGGTATTGTGGTAATACAGTCTCAAGTAGTGTTTGCCATCTAAATTTAAATCCTGTCAAATTTAAAAAATTTTTTTTATCAAGTAATAGAGTTCTTCATTTCTGGCCCTTAGTCAATTACAGATAGCTATCTAATATTAGTCAGCAAACTATTTTTAAAGATACTCACATTTTAGCACCTAGTGGTGGTACTCTATTAGCTATTTATACTTAGGGCAGAAAACTTACACACAAGTCAATATATTACTATCTTTAGCTAAAAGATAAAAGAAAAACTTTCTTAACAACTAGCAAATAGCAAGCTTGAAAAATGTGTGTAGGCATTCACACACATATGTATATTACATGCTTATTTCTGCAAGATACCATGGATTATAATGCATACATATTGTAATGATATAAAGTTGAAAGGTTTGAATGATAGTAAGAAAATATTAATATCCACCACTATTTTTGCTGAATGCAATACAAGAAGAGTAAAAAATTAGCAGATCATCATCATCAAAAGTAACTATAATTGAATATAAGTAATAAATAGAATATCAGTAGCAAATAATCATGTCCAGAGTTAAAAGAAGTATCTCAGGCTAATCATCATCAAACCAATGCCAATCATGAGTCATAATATTATAAAAGACAAAATGATTATTTTGAAATTTAGTTGTATGCACAATCAATGTGTTGGAATCATTGTATATATTTCTGATTATCATAACTGCTCAAGGCCATCAGTATTACATCTGTTCTGGCCATAAATAACTAGTAATCACATCATATAAGGGAAATGTATAGTAAAAGGTGCTTTTAATATCATCTAACTACAGTAGAGCCACAAACTATACTACATCTAAACAAACTCCAATTATACACTATTCAAAAGAAAATATAAATAAACAAATCATTGAATTACCAAATTTTATAATGTTCAGAAGACATTTTTTCTTCTCTGAACTCTGTATATAATCACATTTTTAAAAAAAATAAAATTCATAAATAAATTTTATAATACACCAATAGCTGTTTTTCCATCTTGGAGTGTTATAAACAATTATATTTTATTCTTCCTTTGTTACACTTTTTGAATTTGCTGTACATAATAAAATAATTTCTAAAAGTAATTGTTAAAACTATTACAAAATTTTAGAACATTCTTAAATTAATACTCATTTAAAATATTAAAATAATTAGGGAGACTATAATTTCATAATAAAGAGAGTAGTCTATTATGTTTTTTTAAAAAAAAAAATATTGGAAAAAGAAAGTATCACTCAGACCTTATTTAATAATGATGAAAGTCTGACAATTTATTTTTAAAATAAAGTGTTTTTGTTTTATTCTTATCGCTTTAGTCAATTCATGATTAAACACACACTGCATAAAATATATATAAATGTAACCCTTCAATTTATTATTAATAACTATATTATTATTTAAAATTTTGTTTATATATGCATAGTATACATATAAAAAAAGTATCTATGCTATTGTACACTTGCAGTTCAATAAACAATACATTTTTTTTTCCTAATCAATGTTTAGCAGCAAAATATGAACTATTTTATGTTATATACATTTGAACATGAGGGGGATGATTTTTAACTTCACTAATACTAAAAAGAATTATGTAGATGTCTGTATATACATTCTGTATACCATTATTTCTGAAGCTAGCTTGGAATTTCCAAGATATTGGGGGTTATGTGTGAACAATTATAGAAATACCATATTTAATTTATAGTATTATTAAATAATTTTGCAGGAATAACTTAATATAATAGTTAATAAATTTATTAATCAGTAATAATAACAATTAAAAAATGAAAGACCTGATAAATACTCTACAAGACATATAGATTTTGAAGTACTTACAAATATCCAATATTTCCATATATTGAAAAAACCCAAAGCAGTAAATGTTTAACATTGTTTAAGTGATAGTTCTACTTCATAGGTTAAAACATGTCAACAATGTGTAAAAATAATATATATATATGTATACATGTACAGACTTGCTTATAAAATATTTCAATTATTAATCATTACTTTTATTATATAAATAAAATTAGTCTATTTTAACAATATACAGATAATTAAATATTTAATGTATACATAATACATGCAACACATATATAATCTAACATAAAAATAAAAGTATTTCAATTATTAATTTTAGTTATCTTTACATTGCAAACTAAGTTCTTATGTTGATTATTGTAATGATCACTCTTAAATTGAAAACAAAAGTTGTTAGAATAAAGAAACATTATTTAAGCTTTTTGAAAGTTTCTTCAAAGTTTTTTTTTATGGAGACTTGAAGATTTTTGATCTTCTGTGGGTTTTTTTCTGAAAATTTTAAATCTTTATGTTTCAACCATTTTCATTAACACCTTTTCTTAATTTCTTGACTAACTGCTTTAATTTTACTCAAAAATTATTTAGCTCCAGTTATTATAAGAAATATTTTTTTCAAAAATAAATTTAAATGAAATAACTCAGGAAAAATAAATTTATTTTTATTCCTCAGCACTGAAGGTAAATAATATTCACAGTAAATATATATATATACCTTTTCAACCAGTGATTCTTATATTTGAACATGCACTATATAGTACTAATATATACTTCTATCAAGTTTGTACTTCTGTAAGTATGTATTGCAAACTTTACATCTATTAACAGTAAGTTTTTCCATGTGTACTTATATATATATGACTATAATCCTGTTTAGTTTAACTTTCACAATCTCTGAGTTTTAGTTATAGCAAATACACCCTTGTATGGCTGTGGGACATCACTGAAAAAGCCATGTGAATATTTTTCTGCAAACTAACATTTTACCAGTATTGTGAAGACTAATATAAATTGCCTTTTCTGAAGCTGATTTATTCAGTTAAGTTGACCCCAATATTTATAATAGATATTATGAAATCTACTCAAATTTCAAAACACAGGAATAAATAAACCTTTTCATTTTTAATTAATAAATATTAAGATCATAGTTATATTACAATTGTTTGTTTTGTCTTTCAGTTTATTTTAATCAAAAGCAATAATAGTTTCTTCATAGAAAAAATTTCTTTTTAATTCTTTAAACAAAAACATATTAGAATTAATTCTATAATCGCATGCACTTTGTTATATTAAAAATTTTTAAATTTTGTCAAGATCAGAAGTCAATAAAATATTTGTATTAAATAGATCTTTTAAAGTATTTGCATGATAGAGATCTTTTTATAATTAATTTTAACTAATTTGTAATACTTCAAAAACATCAAGAAGTATTATTAATCAATTAATATTTTAATTATTCAGACTTTATCTTAGCATTTTTATAAGTAAATTTTGTCATATTTGTGTCTTCTTTTTCTTTAAGCTATAAATATATATATACCATATACAATTAAAATTACAAATTCACAGTGTTATGTGCTATGAGACATATCACAGTATATATAATTATTATTATTTATATTTATAAAAGTGAATTATTTACTTGTGAGAATATTAAGAAGTTGTGATATTTTTAAGTTTTATAGACAGAAAGTACTTATTTCTGATTCACAACCTTTTATATGTTAGATAATCAACTAAAAGTGTTTTCACTTTTGATTAAAAAGTGAGTCACCTGAATATTATTACAATATGCCATGATTTTTATTGCAATACCAATTTTTAATTGGTTGCTTACTTGATTACATCAAAGCTGAAATCTTTCTAGAAAAATATATGGAAAATCCAATTTAAACTTTCAATATTTACATCTATAAGTTCTTATTATTATATATAACTCTTTACAAAAGAGGTTATTTGTAAAAAAAATTTGGAAGTTGCCATATTTCCAGGTTTCATACATATAAAATATTTATGTTTGATTTACAATTTTTACATAAAGTATAATGATAGACTAAAAGCAGTTTCATGTTTAATTTAAAGGTGATCAGACTAATACTATTACTATATGTCATAATTTGCTATGCCAAGTTTTAATTGATTACTTGCCTGGTTATCAGAGCTAAAATTTATCTAAAAATATATGGAAAATCTTATTAAAACTTTCAGTATTTACAGATATGATTTTCTTACAATATTTAAGTTAGAAATTTGTAATTCTAGTCCAAAGCCTTTCTTTGTTTTGATTAGGGTATTTCATATATATATATTGTAATGGTCAGATCGTATGATCAGCCAACAAGATTTAGAGACCTAGCAAAAGTACTTCAAACCCAGCCTGTTCAGGATATGGTAGTCGCAGTATGGTACTGAGCTTTAACCTATTTGTCAGTGCCCCAAAACCTCCTCTATCTGACCAATGCTTCTGATGCTACTAATGGTAATTGTTTTTCTTCAGTCCCAGTGGTCAGGGTAAAACAAGGACTCTATCAATTCAAACTCAGCCTGTCATGCACTAGAATTATTAAATTAATCTAAGATAATCACCAGTCCCATCAGAACCTAATACTTTGATACAGCTCAGAAGATTATTTTAAATATTTCATAGGTTTTGAATATACACATAGACTATTTAATTAAGTGTTGATATAGTTGGGTTGGATGTGGTGAACCAGGGAATACATGATTTATTAACACAAATTCAGTAGAAGATAGAAATAACAATAATAATGTTTGGATCTTATTATGATCCATGTATGGGCATTACATATGAACCAAAAATAATAATTACAACAATATTGAAATATCAGTTATTATACATGTGTAAGTGTTACAAAAAAATTATCTATTGATTATGGTAACAGTATTTGTGTATCAATAGGATAAATGTATGATTATTACAAAGAAATCACACATCAATAATGTCAACAACAGTTATGAACCAGAAATAATAATTACAACAATAATTAAACATCAGTATTAGACATGTGTGAGCATTACAATGAAGTCATACTGTCAATAATGACAACAACAATTATGAATCAGTATGATAATGTATGGATATTACAAATTAACCAGAAACAATAATTACAATAATATTTAAACATCATTATTATATATGTGTGAGCATTAAAAAAATTATATGTTGATAATGATAACCTTTGATCAAGAAATATGCCACTATAAAATTTTAATATGCCAATTGTCAAAAGTAAACACAATACCTGGTTATATTAAGTAAGAGGCCAGAAATATATACACCTGGGTCTTGTTTTACGCAATAGATAGGTTCCTCAGAAAACATGCGCAAACGAAATCGCGCAAAAATAGACGTAACTTACATTGAAAAAGGGAGGATGCGGTCTGTGATTTTTCAAAATTCACATAAAAGCAAAGCATCAATGTAAAATTACTTTAAAATTCGCACAAAAAAAAAAAAAAAAGGAAATAAAATATGACTAATAAAAAATTTCAAATTTGAAAAAAATTGATACAAGACAAACTTTTTTAACTATAATATTTAATTTCATTCAAAATAATATATTATTATACATAATTTACAGTACAGTAATTTAATTTTTTTTATACACATTTTAATTATTATCGCTCATTGCCGAAAAACACGTTCATTTGCAAACTAGTAAAAAATCAGATTCTCACAAGAGTGCCAAGTTCACTCTCATGTTGTGTTAATGGTTTTCTGTTGACAACGTAATTAGTAATTAATCTTTGAGATGATGATTTTATTAATTGTTTATGAACTTAGACTTATGATAATAAAAAGACATTTATTCACCATTGGTGGGAAAAATTTAATTAAAACTAACAACTAAAAATTAAATTCTTATTTTTGTCTTTAATTTTCAATTCCGTTTAAAAATCAAATTTTGTTTTACATCGCATTAATTTCAAGTCGCCGTAAGTAATTTTTAAATTGTTAATTACAATTAAAAATCAGATTTTAATTTTTAATTGTCAAATTTAATTGTGCCCACTACTATTACTCACCTTTTAAAAATAAACTTGTGGACACTAAATGATTAGTAATTGATTTCGTTCTTTTTTAAAAAGCAAAAACAGAATGTGATTTAAAATGCAAAATTAACATGCACAATGTTTGAACAAATTTACATTATAATCTTGTAAAATTTAATGTGTGTATACATAAAATGTGGAAATCATGATTTTAATTTCATTATTGCATAAAATTTTACTATTATAAAGCACTGAAAATATTGAAATTACTAAGATGAAAGTCGAATTCCAATAATGTGCTATTACTTTCAATACAACGTAAGTGCACGAAATTTATTATTCAAAGTAATAGCACATTATCGGAGTTCGACTTCCGGTGAAACATGAATCGCGTAACTTCAAAATCATGTTAAATAAGTCCGCGTAGAAAGAGACCCAGGTGTATATATATATATAACAAATTAATGTGCGTGTTTTACATACATAGAGGAAGTTAAATATATTTTTTTATTATTATATTTACTTTTAGTATTCCCAGCAGGAGTTATGGACCAAAGCATAATTCTAACTCCATTTATTATTAACAGTTATATGATAAATATGGTTTATCTAACCCACACAGCATTACTAACAGGCATGATCAAGAAATCTAATTACAGAAGACAGTGGTATCTGGGTTTAAATCCCATGCGGCTATATTATTCTTGGCATTGCTAGATGGCCAATCTCCAGATCGAGTAATAAAATATATAGATATGTTCCTATGAAGACACATTCGCAGTCAGCATGGCATGTATAAAAACAGGAGCCTGGGCTATGAATCCCTATCATCATAGAGTACCCATTTCTCAGCTTCAAAACACAGCTATCTCCAAGACTGATAAAAATATCCATCTGGCAGTTCGCATAGCATTATTTGACATATATTCATTATTAAAAGCCACACAGGCACAGATATTCTACCCAGCAACACTGATATATTTGCCCCCAAAAAAGCATTAACTCATATCTGTATAGATATTTTCTTAAGCCTGTATTTAATAAGTAATAATGGGAAAATTTAAGATAACCATATTTTATAGGCTATAAAATGCCCATGAGCTTAAATATAAAGCTTATCTACAAAATTACCATCGTAATTGCTAAGGAGGCAAAAAAAATACGACTGCTGAGATAGTACTTTTTCCCTAAATGTATGCGTCACTAAATATATATATAGCGAGATGAACACATACTTTTATAACAAGTAATGTTGCCCATTTTACATTTAAGAAAAAGAAGCATGATTATTATTTTTTAACACATAAATAAAGGCATATATATACATATATTATTTCATTTAACTGTCATAAAGAATCTTAATCAAATCTAAATTAAATAGATAATGATTTTAACACTCATTTATATTCTTAATTTCTATTAACAAGGTACTGTAATTACATATATATGAGTAGATGGCGAATTTTAATTCAGATATTTGATTTTCTCTCTCTTTTTTAAAAAAAATAAATGACATTTTAACTAGCAAGAATTGGACAAACGATTTAAGAAATTCAAGTTTGATTGTTACTTTACAATTATAAAATAATTACTATTCTCCCATTTAAGATTTGAGATAAACAAATTTATGCATAAATTGATTTAATAGTAAAATATAATCTGTCCAATACTGGCTGAGTTTGGCATAAATAAAATTAATCAATAAAGTGTATATTTCTATAATTAAAGAAAAAAAACATACTGGCATATTTCAAAATAAATAATAAAAGCTGTATTTATAAACTTAATAGCATTTTGTTCCATTAGTAACTTAGAAATTAACATTTTGTACATTAATAATTAAAAAAAAAAGTTATGACCTAGATTGACTTGCTAAAATAAAAAAGGTAATACACTCATATATATCACTGTCCTCTTGAAACACATCCTTTTTTTAAGATATAGTCTTTTACCGAACAGTTATAAATCTGAGAATTTTAAATTTAGATATTCTAGAGGTTTTTTATTTATAGAAGACATTTTAATTATTTTATCTTGAAGGATTAAAAGTTCATACTTGCAATGTTTGATGTCACTTTGATGAGGCAACTATCTTCTTACTGGTTCACACTTATTTCATGACCGACCTTTGGCTTTACTGGACATAGGACAGGCTGGATTTGAAGTTGGTTCTCCATTTTCTCAGCAGCACCATCATGGAATCAATGTTTCTCCTCTCCATAGATGCAATCTTCCCAGAGATTTTCCCAAGGGGAAGGATAAACTTGTCTACTCAGAGATCATGATGATTATCTGACATCAGCTTACATTCAATGGGTCTATTAGAGAGAATGACTTTGACTCTGACTATCTTTGACTTTTACTTCTACTGCTTGTCTAGATAAATAACCCAGTATTTATAAGCCCATAACTAAAAAAAACTTTACTCAGCAAAACCCAAAATCCTGTCTAGTCTTTGTTTACTCTTATTTTTCTTTTTAACACAGATATCATAACTGCCTTCGGATTCAACCTTTGTTAGAAATGAAAATAAACGGGTTGACTGATTTTTAATTTACACTAGTTAGCAAAATCCTATCAAGATTAAATTAAGGTATAAAAATTTTAATTGCCTTTTTTAACTGCCTTTAAAGGTGAGAAATAATTAGTGTTTCTGGTACTATATTTTTCCGAATGTTTAAAAAAAAATAGACTCATAAAATTGTTATTTGCAAAGAAAGAATGAGCCAACTTATTTTTCCATTTTTTTTTTTTTTTTTTAGGAAAAACAAAGAAACAAAGGAAATATATATGTTCCTTTCCAAATATATAACTAAAAAATGTATTTCAATAAAATAATATATATGCATGCCCTCTCATTCAATAACCCCCACACACACATCTGTATATTATTTTCTCACAAAAAAATGAAAAATTAGCTATTTGATCTATCAAATCTAGATATATATTATTTTTAAACAAATGTCATGAAGCTCTGTGTGTACATACATACTGATGGCTTCAATATATATATATGTATGTGTGTTTGTGGGTATAAAAATTGACTAATCAATTGATGTATTTATAATACTTTATATATCAATGCTAATGAAGACAACAATATATGTAATTTGTTCTTCATCAGGAAACTCATTTGGATCAATCACTACTCAGATATGGTGTTATTAAAATATTTAAATTAGGAATGAATTTTTCTAATCAACATTGACAAACAAATCAAACAATATTTGAAATATGCTACAAATATCTTGTAGATCCCAAGAAGCAAATCGTTACATATTAATGATTATTATATTTAATATTACAATATACATTTTTATATATATTTACGAGAGTGTGTGAATAAATAATTTGATGTCACATATATCAATGATTGATAACTTGATGCCATACATAATTTGTTCCACAATAACAAATTCACTGGTGTTTCTGGAGCCAACTATAAGACTCCAAACAATACAAAGATATGATTTTATTACAATATCTAAATTAGCAATATGTAATTTTACATATATCTAATTATATGTTTTATAAAATTATGTATAATAATCATTAATATGAAGTAATTTGTTTTGTGGTATTAAGTTGCCTAGTTACTATCCACAAGATATGTATAACATGTCAAAAGTGTTTAACTTTTTTTTAAAAATTAGAATCACATATTCTTAATTTAAATATTTGTTATTAAGTGCATTCTCATGTCTGGCTTTAGTACCACCTGAATAAGTTTGTGGAAAGAAATATATAGTGTCAAATTAGTAGTCATTAATCTTTCTTGCAATAGTATTACATGTCTATTATGAACTTTTCTATTCTCACATTTCTTCAGTCTTGTTAGAAAGTTTACTATATATGTATCTAAGTATATGTCTTTTTAATATCACTTACAATTATTGATGGAAAATTACATGTTTATGATTTAATTAATTAGACATACCAAATACTGGAGAAAATGTTAGTCTTTTTTGTCAACCAAATAAGTGTTTTACATCAAAAATTAAATTAAAAAGTAAATAACATTTCTAATAAGAAGCTTCTTTCAAGCTTTTTCTTTCAGGCATTTAGTCTGTCTTATTAAGATAGTATTACATACCCTTATATATATATACACACACACATATATATATATGGAATTTCCTATCAATTGGTTATAGGCAACTATATTTTGATGAACATATTTGAGTTAACATATAAGGTTCAATAGAAAAAAAATATTAATCTTTAACCAAGTTTGAAGATAATATCTGCACTAGTAATAATATGATAATCTCTACCTAATAAATTATTAATAATAATCATTAATGTATTTCTCTAAAGTAAATGGCATCAAAGATATGGTTGTAGCAAGTTGGATACTAAGTAAATGATAAAAGTACATGTAAGAAATTGTGATCTGGCTTAACTAAAGAGAACTGCTTTAACATGAAATTTATCTTGAAGGTTATTTACCTTTTTTAAATATTTTTATTTATATGTTACAAGAATGGGTGGAAAATGGAAGTTTTAAGCATATTTAAAAAAAATTAATACCCATGGAAAAAGGAAGGATAAAGTTGAAATAAGAGAGCATATGATAATGTTTAATTTTAAAAAAACAAACTAATTTTTAATTGAGTTTAAAGTTTATATCTAGGTTGGTAATGGTATAATAATCTCTAGCCTATTAAATGATTAGTAATGAACATTAATGTATTTTTTTTAAGTGAATAGTGTCAAAGATGTAAATGCAAAAAAAATTGATACTTGTAGATCAATATATGCATTTGTCAGAAGTTAATGGCTAACAAAAAAAATCTCTAAAAATAATTAATGGATTAAAACTGAAAAAGCTACAATAATTTGTTGATTATTAACATTTAAATATTTTTTAATATATTGAAAGTAATGTATGGATTTAAAAAATTATATTATAATCCTATTAAGTCATCAGACGATACTTTTTATACAATAACAATGATATTTTGAACTGATAAAGAGAATATTTTAGTCATTTTCTGAATAAGGATACAAAAATCTAGATAATAGGTTTTAATGTCTTTTTTATTAGTCAGATCTCTGCTTTAAAATTTTTAAATTTACATTTAGAATACATACTTATATCACTGAAATTAAAACAGTTCATCATCTTAGACATAAAACAGTTTCAGATATTAACAGAATATGTAAAAAAGTTTTAAAATATGATTGTGTCATTCTAATTCCAAAACTATTGGAATTTTTTAGAAATGTAAGACCTCTAATTATGAGATCCAAACTTAAGAACATATCTAGTGTTCCAATTTATAAAGACTGCAGTAATTGCATTAGGATATTATTATACTGGAAGCAAAAATATATTCAAAGACTTTATTGAATAAGTTATTTCCAGCTTACCAGAAATCAATAATTATTATATATATTAATTACTAGGCTAATATAATAAAAGCATTTTGTGTGATACTGTGAGACTATTGATGAAAAGATTTATGGCACTGTTTAAAAATAACTATTTGTTTATGATAACTTATTCATATTACACAGCTTCCACATAATAATATGAAAGGAAGATTATAACATATTGTGGATAATTTGAAATATCTAAATGAAAATGACATTTAACAAGATTCATATATATTAATTTTTTTTTATCATCTCCTCTTATACACTTTAACGCAATCATTTTTTTATATATATATTTTTTTATTTTGCTTACAGTTTTGACTGTCCTGCAATTTCCATTAGAGCTACAACATTTAAACATATAATCACATAACCATTATTTAATATACATATTTTATATTACCATTCATAATCGTATTTAACTTTAAGTTTATAGTTTTGCTTCTCTTATTTCTTACTTATATTTTATTTTTTATTTAATTTTAATCCTATTTTTTATTTTATTCTATCTCATCTATCATTCCACATTTATTCTTTTAATATATCCTATAATCTTTCCATTTTATTCTTTATATATACTTATTTCCTAATATCTTTTATTATCTTCTATTATTTTATAAATTTATTCCTTTATTAATATTCCTATTTTATTCTTACTCTTATCTCTATTTTTATTTTCTTATTCTCATTTTTTTATTTTTTCATTTTACTTATCTCTCCTATAAGTTTCACTTCTCTCCTTATAACTGTAATTGAAAATTTTTAACAAATTTTATTACCTTATTTTTCATATTCCTTTCATATACCTCCCTCTATTATCAATCTTCTCAACTGTTTATCCTACTCGTTCAACTTTATATATATATATTTTAATAATATTTGTATTTTTTATAATTAATATTTTTATAAAAATAATGTTCTTACTCTGTCACCATCTCTATTTAGATTTGGCTTCATTTTTTAATTAATATAGCTTCCTTTGATTTTCCAACTCTATAAATCAATTATTTTCACACTATCTCAAATATATGTCCCGTTTCTATAGAATGCATATAAATTGGTGATTTCTTATCATACCTATGCTGCATTAATCTTGTATATATTGAATTTTTTCTCTTATATATTTGGTTTTTATTTTAACACGATATATACTAGATTCAAATTTCTCCCATTCAATTGACTGTCATAGGCAGCCTTATATAGCAATCATCAAAATGAAATATAAAT
The DNA here is from genome assembly GCA_028023455.1 of Epiperipatus broadwayi. Classification (NCBI taxonomy): domain Eukaryota; kingdom Metazoa; phylum Onychophora; class Udeonychophora; order Euonychophora; family Peripatidae; genus Epiperipatus; species Epiperipatus broadwayi. The sequence continues at coordinate 4,198,778 of JAQFVV010012410.1, read as the reverse complement.
TTGATAGTGGAGATTTTGATTTAAAGCAAACTTAAAAAATTTATATTTCTGATTTAAATTTATAATAATCTAACAACTGTGTTACTTTTGTTCAATTCAAAGAATGATGTATGAAATTTCTTCATATTTTGGATATGACTGATTATAATGATGCTGATTTTGAAATTAATTTTCAAAGGATTCTGATGTTTCATTAGCTAGTGATACAAAAAAACCTTCAATAACTTTTGGTCATAAGTGGCTAATAGTTTAAGAATGTGGATCACTTTAAATATATTGGCATTTTTTAAATTGATTGCTAAGAGAAGATTCTAATGAACTGCTGTTACATTCAACAAATTCAGGGATATGTTTTATTATAAGCAGATATAAACCAGACTTTATTTGGTCAAACAATAGTATAATGAAAAGTATCAATTATTAACACTGGTATGAAAATTCAGATATCTGATATCTAGCTCACCTAATGAGCAAAAGTTGTTCATGAAATGCAAGCCTAGAGAAAAAAAAGTAGTCTGAATTTATATGCTGATGGATTTATCTGATATAATATGGTTATAATAGGGCTGTACTGATAAAAGTTTTACAAATTTATTTATTTCAACTAAATTATTTGTATATTGCATTGTTATCCTATCTAAGTAACATAAAAGCATTGAAAAATGATGTATAAGAATGTTCTATAATATTTGCAAATATCTTGATCAAATCATGTGATTAGTCAGTCATGTTCCTCAATTTTTTGAGTTTGATTATATTAAATATGCTACATAATAATATAACTTTATTGAATTATTTTGTGAAAAAAGGTAAAATAAAACTTCCTAAAATTATATATATAATTTTTATGAAAAGAGAAATGTTTTGTTTATGTTATTATATAAAAGGTGAACAAAATTTAAATGCTTTCATTGTAATAATATAATTGAGAATAGAACACAATGAAAAGTCACTTGGCAAGATATTAAACTCAAAGCTAAAGAGTTTGCAATAAATAAAATTAAAATACAGCATTGTAAAATGTCAGACACTATTAAAAGATCAATATGTGATATATGTAGATTTGTATTTCATGGATTTATTTGTGTAACCATCATCAAATTTAGCTCTAAACTTTTTTTTTTTTTGGTTTATGGCTGACCTTAATTCTCGAGTCATGAACTGCATGCAGAGAAACCCTCTCAATTCCAGTGCTCAACCTTATTATGAACTCCTGCATTTGATTATGTTTACATTATCATCTTCTTATTCATAATGTTAATAATAATATGAGAATTAAAAAAGCACAATAAATAAAATATTTGATTTTTTATCTTGATTTATAATTGAAAAGATGTGTGCATGTAAAATCTTAGCAAAACAAAACAAAAAACTTGCAAAAACATTAATATTTTTTGTTACATAGTAAATGAAAAAATTCAAACATTCAGTCACTTATATACCCACTTACATATATATATATATATAAAAGTCTTGTTGTGCAGAGAAGCATTTTGCATATCTTGCTTATAGCCTGGAATTCAAATACAATTCAATATGTATACTACGTCAAATATCCATGTGAAAACATTTATATATATATATATAAGCAAAGATTTATAAATATTTATATATATATATATAAGCAAAGATTTATAAATATTTAAACTAAATGCATAAATAATTCATTTGAACAACAACAAAAAGATGAGTTATTAGAGTAATGGTTAATTATAACCATAATGACCTATATTATCTTAACTTTATTTTAATTAATTATCCATATTGGTAAATCTTTAGCAATTAATCTGGAGTATATTAATAGGTGGGAATTATTTTGTGATTTGTTATAATACTTTTAAAATTATGAAAAAAAATCAATTTTCACTGACTGAATTTGAAATCTGGTATCCAGTACCAGTTTAATGCCTAGCAAGTGATATATAAGAAAAATGTGCAAAACTAATGTTTGTTCTTTATTGATAAAGCAAATTTTTGACAGGAAATGTAAAATTTATTGGTGATAAACAATAATTGAATGATTTATTGCTCAAGAGTTTATACAAAGTTCAAGATTTGGAGGTGACAGAGTTGGACCATAATCTATGGATCCTGAACTCCAGAATCTGCCACTCTATCACTTCATCAAAGCACAAAGGGGTTATAGACTTCTAATGAAGCAACTCTCTTGTAATAAGGACCTTCATTTCACAAAAAAATATTTCTAGCATTAGTCAAGAATCAATCTTCTGATTAAAAATAGCTAGCTATTTATCTATTTTCAATACTGGTACAACTAACTCATGCTACATTTGGATCCTAAGAATTACATAATAATTCTGAAGTGACTAAAATAATTTTTAAAATTAATACATTACACCATATAAATGACACTCTACAATGCAGTTTAACATATGATTTATTTTATTTTATTCCTTACAGTTTCAACTGTCCAGCAGTCATCATCAGAGCTTTTAACTCAGTACCCTTTCTCCTGTAAGGAAGGCAATAAAATAAATCATATGTTAAACTGCATTGTAGAGTGTCACTTAAGGTGTATATGGTGTATTAGATTATATATGCTTGAGCAATGCAAATAAAAAGTGGAAATAAATTTTAATTTTTAAAATTCCATCTTAATTTGAATCCAAGTGGAGCTTGGAAATGTTTTCAAGATCTACAAACATGGGTAGTCTATTTGTGTGTCATTACTAACAAGTTATTTGTATTTGAAAAGTATTAAATAAAGTTTAAAATTTTCTATACATTCAACATTTAATCATAGATAATGGAAATAGTCTAACATATTATCACATTTAATATAGAATATCTAATATATTTTTTTAAAAGAAGATTATGTGAAAAATGGCTGCGAGTTGCCATTGACAATGACAAGTATTTCCTTACTGACTATTTAGTCCTGATAGTTTAGCTAATAATGGTAGAGTAACTAAAAGCTAATGATTTATAGATTCATTTTCTATTGAGAAAATAAAATACAGTGATCTCGGCAAATTAATTAAATGGATTTCTTTACTCATTCCAACATGACTTCCTTGTAAAAGATTTTTTAGAATCAGCAGATCTACTATTTTATTGAAAGTATGTGCAGTGTTTTTGTGTGTGTGTGGAAAAAAACTTTAAAAAGTTTTGTCTTGAAACTAAATGAGTGCTCGTGATTGATTATATATATGTTTAAATTAAGATTTGAACCTTTAAGCTATAGATATTTCTCATCTTTTTTTACTATCTTAGACAAACCCTGACAGTGGACCATATGATTATTTTATATAAGTATAATTATATAAGAAACTGATCATCTGATTTTATCCTATTCAGTGATTCTAATTTATCAATGTCAGTTTGATTTACTTACTGTCCAAATCTCCGCCTGTTGTCACCTTTCTATTACACCTGGGCCTCTTTTTTATGAAGATTTTTGTCTACCTTATTATTTTCGGCGTGATAGTTCTGATAGGAGACTAACGATAGATATATGTAAAGCAAGTCATAGGCTAGTGAAAAGCTTGAGAAATAGTTATTTTTCACTTTAGGGAGATTTTTTTCAAAAAAAATTAATTATAGGCTTGATATCAGAAAGTAAACACAAGCGTGCTAATTTGACTTCAAATTTCTTTTTATATATATATATAAAATTTAATTATTGTTATTATTAAAATGGATTTAAAAAAAGCGTGACGCCTTATTTCCAGTTTTAAATCTTAAATTCTTGCTAACAAGCGAAAATCTGAAAAGCAGATTAGGGATAAAGATGTTATAGCACTACCATCTACAGACTGATTATACAAGTTTTTTTTTTCCCATGTGTCATAGCATCGGCCAGGACGCGAACCCACAACCGTCTGCAACCAACTACTTGCTTGCATGGCAGTTGCGATACCTCTCGGCTAACAATGCAAGACTGATTATACAAGTTTTCATTAGATGTCTCGAGAACAGTTACATTTCATTGCTTTGGGAAGCATTTGAGCTAAGCTTAAGAGTCATATGATGTTGGCATTGTTTCTAAACAAAGGTAGAAGGAATCTGGAGTTGATGTAGGAGTGTGGACTCTAAATATATATAGAAATTGATCTGTCAAATATATATATCAGAGCAAGTAAATTGATCTTGGTTCAAAATAGGTTATTTTGAATTTCAGGCTGATAACCTGAATAAAGATGCATAAAGGAGTTATCTCCAACCTTAAATCCTAAGCTCTCACTGGCAAAAGTACAAACTAAGTATCGGGATGTGGATATCATAGCATTATATAATGTTATCTATCAATTACTCAGGTTTACATTAGATGGCTGTAGAGTAAGATGAAGAGAAGTGCTTTTTTAAAAAAAGTTATAACTATTACAGTTGTTATTATCATCTCTTCTAGTAATCATTATTGGCCATATCACAAGATTATTGCAAATACCATTATACTTATTGCCATTATAATGGTGCTTCTTAATAGTATTACAAAACTATTACAATTATTGTCATCATGGTTGCTATTTGTACTATGGCTTTTTCCATTACTATTATTTCTAATAAAGATTAAGATGAATAATGGGCTCAATGTCTGTTAGGATGATATATCTTTCTCCGCATTTATGAAAGCAGCATCTTGTTGCAATCCTGTTTTATAGAAAGCAATAGTTATCTAATTCAGATTGTTATCAGTTAAAAGTATTTAGATATTTTTTTATTCATCACTATTGGATAAATATTTATATCAACTATATTGAGAATGGCTACCCATAAAAAATGTTAGGTTTTGCTATCGTAAACCATTCAACTTGGTATGGTAGCAAATGCATTAGAAATTATACTGCAATGTTACAACTATTACTATTTGTAATATGTTGGACTATTTCCATTATCTATTTTTTTAATTTTTTTTTTAAATTCAAAATTTATTTAAACTTTTTTAACTGAAATACAGGCTTATTATATACCTGTGTCTATATATGTAATATGTAGGGTATATGAGCACAGACTTTCACATGACCCACTACCCTCCACTCCATCTCATAACACTGATACACTTGAACACATATATGTCGAAAAGATAAATGATCACCAATGTATGTATTTCATGCTAAACCAGCAATCATCAGTTGGTCCAGATTACCATCTCTACACACATATGCTATAAGTGCTCAGATATATATTAAGATAGCCAATCGTCATACTTTAATGGTCAGGCTTCAACCTACTCCACATTCCAATTCTTCAACCATCCATCCAATTGAAAATCTGATGATGAAATGTTCAAAGGATACCCTGAAGTTGAAATTCTTGTCAATGACAAACACATATATGCTGAAAAGATAAATAATCACCAATATCTGCCCATCCCTTATATATGTATTAAAATGGATTATGTCCTGTACATGAGGGGTCAGATTGATTTTAGGTCAACATGAGCCTGATAAGAATCTCAGCCTCAGGGTGGCCTTTGAGCATTCCATCATCAGATTTTCAATTGGATGGATGATTGAAGAGTTGGAGTGTGGAGTAGATTGAAGCCTGTCCATTAAAGTATAAAGATTGGCTATCTTAATATATATCTGGGAACTTATAGCATTTATGTGTAGAGATGGTAATCTGGACCAACTGATGATTTCTAGTTTAGCATGAAATACATATATCGGTGATTATTTATCTTTTTGACATATATGTGTTCAAATGTATCAGTGTTTTGGGATAGAGTGAAGAGTGGTGGGTTGTGTGAGAGTCTGTGCTCATATACCTTAAACTTTTTTAATACATTCAACTGTTAGTAATGACACATAGGCTAATAATACATAACATAATATTTTGAATAATATTATTCTATCTTCTTCTGGTGCTACTGGTCTGACCAATGATGCTAGTAGAATACAAATTGAACAAATGACTTAGATTTATAGAAAACCAACTAAGACAGTTTGTCAAATACAATAGTCAGTAGAAATTGGGTATTCATATTTATAAAGATTCATTTGACTTCTCCACTTTTTCTTAAGGGCAGGGGTAATGAATGGGTTCTAAACATTATAGATTATCATACTGGATTGTCTTTATGAAAAAATGAAACACAAAAAAAAAGTTGACACAAATGCTAAAACGTTAACTATATTATCATTATACTGTTTTTATAGTTTTAAAAATATAAGATTATTTGGTACTTGAGTAAAAAAATTAAAAAGAAATAGAAAAAATAAAACTACTTAGATAACATGTTTAGTTCTGAAATATTTATATTTTATTAAATTTGAAGTCTATCTCAAAATAATATTTTTTTTCTTTTAATGCCTTTTATTATTCAATATAAGTTAAAATATTTGCTCTGTACATTTTTTGTATAAAATTTTATTTATTAATGTTTGATGTTTCAGTTGTCTATGAATCTATTTCGGAGACCTAAGGAGAAAAATTACTTAATGTATTGTTATCAAAGTATTACTTAATTTTACATTCTTTATATATTTAATGCTATTATACCTACATTTTTGTATATACACTGTATATTATATCTTATAATATGTAGATTTCAAAATATAGTATCTAATTATATTCTTCGTATAATTTTTATGTATACACATTTTAAAATTAGTATATTAAAATTAAATATACACTATGTATTTGCATATAATAATAGTAATAATAATAACTAAGATTTTTTTTAAAATTTAAATTATAATGAAATAGTATTTCTTATATATGTGTGTTTAAAATTAATATAATAATTAAAGAAATATGTTGTTTATATAGAAAAAAATGTATAAACAATATATATTAGATATTGTATATTGAAATATACATTATAAAATATCTAATGTGTATATAAATATGTAGAAAGAAGTTTGCTATTAATTGAAAAAAGGCAACTTTGATTCCCCTTTGAAATCTTAAAGGAAATGAGAAGCACAACTTCCTAAATTCATATATTCTTATCATTACAATTGTTATTACTAGGTGATTGTTCATATGATAAATAAAAATAAATGAGTTGTTTAGCCACACATATCAAACAAAATAGTGAGTTTACTGGCTTTTTAAGTTTAAGAACAAAAACACCACAAACTTTCTCTTTCTGGTTGATTATTCTTAACCAAAACATTAATTGAGTTTTTTGAAGGCAAAATGAATATGTGCACTAAATTATGCCTCTTATTTCCAGGAAGCTGTAAGAATATCAATTAAAGCAACAGTTGGTGACTGAAGACAGAAACTGCTAAAAAGCTCCAGCTTGTGGAATCAGACTGCCATTTAATGATGTCTCATTTAGCTGTATACAACTGCATATCACACTTATGTGTTGATATAAAATTGAAAGAACTGTTTAATATTAAATGAAATATTGTTAGACATTGTGAAGTTCACAGTAAAGATGACAATTGATTTGAAAAGATAACATGCACTTTACTACCATGACACCAGTAATTAATAGATTTCATTATAGAATGTGAAACTATATCCCTATAAAAATTTATGGTATATCATATAGAGTAGCAAGATTAATTATTCAAAGTAATGAAAATACTAACATTCTCATTTTTATAACAAAAGTAGAGAATTTTTATAAAGATATATCAAATATTTTTGATAAATCAAACAAAATTTTAAAATTGACACTGCAAACATTACTGCTAAAAATTGGAGTCAAATGAAAGATGAAAGTGTTATGGGTAAATTTAGTGATAGATCCAGAAATGAGAATGGACATAAATCTATGGAACCTGGTGAGAAAAACTTTATATTATTAATTTTTTTTTTTTTAATAAAATCACTAAATGAAAATGACTATAAAAAGTTATAAATAAAGATGTAGCAAAATTATATTATATTTTGATGAACAAAAAATTATCAATTTCAGCATTGTAATTGTTATAAAAAATTTAACATAAACAGTTATTATTGATTAGTGAGTTATATCCAAAAGTAGAGAGATGAAAACTATTAAGGAAAAAGGCATTATCAAACAATTGATAATTTCTAAACTTCAGAAATACTGCAATAAATTTAAATTTTCTAACCATTTCAAAATATTGACAGACTTTGAAGATATTTCAAACTTAAAATAGCTGGTTCAAAATAGTCACTATCCCCAGTATAATTTCTATTGAGATGAAGAAAAGAAGAAACATGAAATATTTAAAAATGGTTCATTAAGAAAAATTGAATATTTAAAATTCTATATAACAACATAAGTGTAATATATAAAATGCACTAACATGCACAAGCACACAAAGCTGAAGACAAATATTGCACTTTAGAACAATTAGCCACAAAGTTTAAACTGTTTGCTCATAACAACATAAGAAAAAGTTAATAATAGTATAAGAAAATATAATTGTGAATTGGCAGGAAAACGATAAATAATAATAAAATTCATAATTGTAAAACAACATTTGCCTTTTAAAAAAAAAAAAAAGTTGTTTCAACAATAAGAAGAAAAAATGAAACAGTTACAAAATAAAAAATCATGAAATATGTAGAAAAGTTTTATAAAGAGGTATATAGTAATAAAGGACAAGAAAACAAAGTAGTTGTAACAATTACTTTTCCTGAATTGCCAAGCTGTTAAATGAAGAAAATGAGACTTGCAATTAAATCCATGAAGAAGGATAAAATGCCATGAAATTATGAAATTAACGGAATAGAAGAAAAAAGACTTTGGAGTATTGAGTGAAATACGTGATAAGAGAATAATTATTAAAAATTAAGAAAATGAAATAGACCTGAGTTGTATATAAGGGTAGATGAGATGTTAATAGGTGGACTGTTGAAATTATAAAATAGAACCCAAGGAATTGTAAAAGATCTAGAAAGATGACACACATATGATAGACAGATAGATGAAAGAAGGCATATATGTTTGATCTGGATAAGAAAGACTATGGATCAGAAAAACTGAATTAAGTTTAAAACGATCTGATCCTGCAATGGATCAATAATGGTTGAAAATAGTGGTAATGAAAATATATAATAGAACCAGATTTATGAAGAATTTAAAATTAAGTTATATTTGATACTAATACAGTATGTAATTTTTCTATTTATATCGTTGATGAAAATTTCTAGGATATTAAAACACCAGACATTAAACAATATATTTTTATGCCTTGTTAAAATCAAGTGTGAAAAAGAAAATCTTTATCTTGTATTACTGTATCCATCTCAATAATTTTTTTTGCAACACTTTGTATTATAATAAAAAAGCACTAATAATCAATTAGCAATGTGTGCAGATATAAAAAAAAGTTATATTATTTCTTAAACTAGTTTTATTGTTTCTAATTACTAATAACATCTTATTATTAAATCTGCCTTTCTTTCTCTATAATTTAACAGATGAATTGTAAGTCTTAAGCTATAGTATGTTAGTCCCCCATCCAGGTCATTGCAGTTTCAGATGATGAGTCCTACTTCAGTGAACCTAGAAAATGATTTTGCAGTATAGACAAATGCTCTATATGACCTAAGCAATGATGATGATTATGTATCATCAAATGAATATAAATGTCATCAAATGAAGATAATCCTGAAGAAACAATAACATGTTTTTCTAAATATTTTTAAAAGAACAAAATATTGTTGGGTGATATATTTTTCAAGTTTTGAACTATTCCTAATTGTTTCTCATGATGGATATAGTATTCATATGCAAGCATTATTAAAGAACTATGAGAAAATTATAAAAAAAAATCTTAAGTTGAATTATTTATTTCTACAAATTTGTCACAAAAGACACTATGAAAAATGCTAATTATAAAAATGATTATAAAAGTGATATTCATGAACTATCATAAATTGCCATTAAGGAAGTTCAGAGTGAAGTTGTTAAACAATTTAAGTTTCTAATTTATAAATTATCTTAAATTCTTCTAATTGAAAATTTCAAGGATTATTCAGGTATCTTAAAAACTGGTATTCCCAAAGGATGTTCATTCACTTAAACAACTAACTAAATAACAATTAGTTAAGTGAATAAAAATAATTGTAATTTTTATCATCTCTGACAAAAAATAATACCCAACAGCATACAGAGATTCTTAAAGAACTGAAGCTACAAAACAATCTGTGAAGGCTACAAAATATGACTTCAAACAGAAGACTAAATCTAAGATATTATATAATTTATAATTTAATACAAATATCATGTTTGTGTGTAAATTATTTAATGATACATGTACTGTGACAGAATGGTGATAAATTTGCATTCATAGTCAAAAAGTCAAAATGTAATGGGACAATTTATTTATGGAATCACTCCCCCGAAATGAAATAAAATAGATTAGGTTTTTGTTTATATACTTGTTTTCAAAGTCAATTGCTATAATAGAATAAGCCTGATCCATATGAATCACTCACTGTTTAACTTTATTTAGAATGAGATGATACTTTCCTTCATCATCAACTATAGTATTCTAATATCCTTAAATTCTACCTGAAATTTTATTGTCATATAATCTCTGCCCAAGCACCAGCAAGTAAAATTATAAAATGATGATACATTTTTTCATATTATAATCTATTCCAGATAGATGAATTCACTAATATTTATATGAATATAATTAAGATTAAATATATTATTTACAAAGTCATATAAGTACTTTTGTAATATGAACATAAAAAAAATTAGAAATCATGCTTAATTTTTCTGAAATATAAAATATTTTAAAAGATAACGAATTCTCTCAACCAAGAAAAAAATAATGGATATTCCAATTTGGCAATAAAACTCTCATTTCTTTTAAATAAAAATAAGTAATATATAAATTAATAACTGACTTTTTAAATATATATTTATTGCTTTTAATTATGTTTCCCTCTTTTTCCATTACAATTCTGTTTTTTTTACAATAATATAAATATATATATTTTTAATTATGTTATAAAACCGTATAATGTACAGAAGTATATATTAAGCTGCCCTATTCATTTAATATTATTGGTATAATCCACAATCGAATGTTTTTTTTTAAATAATAATTTTACATATTAAACCTATCTCAAGTATAAAAGCCTGATTTATTTTCTATTTAAAATAAATATATAATGATAATCCTCAGTAGTATTTTTCTTTTTTTTTTAAATTGGTGATCATAAAGTTTATTATTATTCCTACAGCTCCTATTTTTAATGTAAAGTTATCTATTATAATTATAGATGTCTTTTTGAACAAATTCTTTAGAAATAAAAATGTGATATTTGCAAATAAATTGACAATGAAATGAATACTAGTTTTCCTAGAGAAATCTGTTTACAATTCAGTAAAGTATGCTGAAAATGTTTAATGTCACAAACAGATATTTTGATTTCATATTTCAGAAAATGAAAATTTGTAAAATAAAATTTTTCTAAAGTTTATAGCTAAACTGTTTTATTATTACATTTTTCACCTTGCATACTTCTAATTTGATTTGTCATTATTTTTACATTTCATAAAATATAAATATTCGACAAAAAAAATAGTAACACATGTTCTTTAAACAAATAATTTGTTAAACCAAGACATATTAAGATTTTAAATGATTTGTTTTCTTCTTTTAATATTATAAAATAACTAGATATTTATAATACAATTAATCCCAAACTTATGTTTACATGCACAAAAATAACACTCAATTGCTTTTATATACAGAAGAAAAAAAAAACATATTTACTGATAGTTAATTAATGGAAACATAAGTTATAAGTTAGGAATCAAAAGTTGTTAGTTTATGGTTATTTAAATACTATTTGGTTAATATAAGTGTTAGTATGGTGGAAATTTACTGTATATACATGGTCAGACTTTATCCTCTTTTGAGTACATTTAAAAAAAACATTATCCATATCATCACTATAATAGTTATGCCCTATAACAGTACACAATTTTTATTTTGAAGTTATTTATAAAACAATAATTTTGATTCATTTTAAATTGCAATAATAATCATTATAATTGCCCTACTATTGAGCTAAATTTTAATTAGATATAGTGTCAATAAAATATATTGTTTTGTAATTGAATATCTGACAATTCTCACTAAGTTTTAAATGCTAGTTTGATCTCTTAATACAGTATCTATAATCTAGTCTTTAACTCTGATATATTATCTTTATATAGTTAGTTACAAATATTTTTTTTCTATTTAGAAGGTAATAGACCTTCCTCACTAGTGCCACACATAATATTAAATTAGCAATGTTAAATGTGAGGATATTCTTGTTCTAGCCTCAAGATAAAGACTTTGAGAAAATAAAAATGACTGTCTTATTTTTAAACCTAAATACACTTATATAGGTCAATCTTAACTGTCTTGAAATGAGAACATGTATATATTAAATCATTCACTTTCCATCAATTTCTTTTGACAATCTTATTAACATATGAAATACTATAATTTACTTTGTGCTAATTCTTAATTTCTCAAAGTCTTTATCTTGTGACTGGGATGAGAGTATCCTCACAATTAACATTGCTGATTTAATATTATATGTGACACTAATGAGAAACATTTCTTACCTTTTAAATAGAATCATAATCTGACACTGTTATAGTAAAATTTATTGATTATTACATAGTTTAACATCTAATATTAGCACAAAATTAATTATAATATTCCATAAGATTATCAAACGAAATAGATCCTAAAGTGAATAGTTTAATATATCCATGCTCTCATTTCAAGGCACTTCAGATTGGCCTAAGATTATTGTTTCTTATTTTCTCAAAGTCCTTATCTCATGGTTGGAATAATAGTATCCTCACATTTAACATCATTGATTTAATATTATGTATGATGCTAGTGAGGAAGGTTTGTTACCTTCTAAATAAAATTACAATCTGATACTGTGCTAGTAAAATTTATTGATTATTAAATAATGTTTTTGTAAATAATCATAAAGTTAACTTTACATTCGTGTAAATATTTTCATTTAATAAATGACTTCATAAGTGATGTTGTCATTAATAAATAGTTATCAGTTTGATTAAATATTTAGACATCAGATTATGAAATTTCTGGACATCTTAACTTTAATCCATAAAGGCTTTAAATTAAAAGTTTTATGGGAATCTTATGCTGAATACTTACATTCTTTCAAAAGGCTTTTCATTTAATTTACTCAAAATATAATGTAACTTCATTTCAAATCAAGATACTCTTTCTAGATGTTCAAGTAAGAATATTTCAAAGAGTTTAAAAATTATGGCATAAAAAATAGATTTCTTATTAAGGTTCCAAATAAAAAATTTTTTCCAGATTCAACAGTAAAAACAGGTGATTTATTTTTCCTAGACATTAGTGGAGTTTTATCAACAAATTCAGAAAAATCCAGGTAATGTACTCATTTATTTCACAAATGGAATTTCACAGTGGGTGACTCATGTAGATGTGGACAAACACACCCTATAAATCCACAAAATTGATGGCTGAAGAATCTAAGGCTATAGTGACAGAATTGAAGGACTTAGTAATAAACCATGAGCCAAATAGTGAATGACTGTGAAATTGGGTATAATTTGAAAAACAAAATTAAAACCATTAATGAATCTATTTCCTAATCGGAATCTCTAAAAATTCCTTCATGATATTTTGTTAATAATCGAGCGTCTAAAAAAAAATAATGTGCTAAATAATAAATAATTTAATTTGTTAAAACTATTAAAAATTATACCAAAGATATTGCATTAAAAAGTCAACATAATTAAATGGAAAGACATATGAAGTTCAAGTACTGGAAGTGATAAGTGTGAACTTTGAACCAGGGATCATTAATTCTTCATTTCATCATTTTAGCATTGTTCTAAATAGTATAGAAATATATGTACTTTAGTTGAACATCTGCTTTTTTTTTCCATTCTAAGGAATAATTATTTTTGAAAATCTTTAACTCCACTGAATAGTTTTAAATATGTGAATAACTTCGTCCATTAGATATATCATTGTTCCTTGATATTTTGCTGAGATTTTGTAGAATTGTAATTATATTTTATAGAGGGCACAGGAAATATATGTAAACACTTAAACAGGCTTTAACCTGTAACAAATGTGCCTTTTCAAAGAAAAATGATATTTTGTCTATTAAATGTTTTATTTATTACAAAATAAATTCATTCCTGGAATTAGTTTTAAAAAGTATTGAAAAATAAAAGTTTATTTTAAAAATCTATTTTTTTATTATTATTTGTTTTTACATGTTTTATTATTATTATATTTTTTAGCAATATTCACAAAACAACATATTTTTTCATCTTACATTTCATCTGAATTTAACAACTACTGTGTTTATTTCACTATAAACTCATCAACACTCCTTTAACACTTTAAGCAAATAATTTTATTTATTATAACAGTTTCGACTGTACTAGCAGTCTTCATCAGATCTACAACATAAAAAATTAGACAAATATTATATCAATACAACCACAATTATTATTCTTCATATTCTCATATAAAAATATAATAAAACAAAATAATATAAATCAAAAACAACTCAATCCAAAACCTTTCAACCAAAATTTTCCCATATCTTTTAAAAAACCCAAAACATAAAAACTAAACTATAAAAAATAATAAAAAAAATATAAAAATTTCTTTAATATAGTGAAACTAGTCTAATATCATTTGGCATTCATGCTTATAACAGATAGCTTTGATGTTGAATGGTGTAATTAAATGAAATACCATCAAATTCCTTTTTAACCTATATCTCAATGCAATAGTGATCCATATATCTTCACCTATGCTCAAATAACTACTATATAAGCCGTCTACAATAAATTTGAGCAAAAAATATGCACCAGATGATAAAGAGCTATAATATTTCTATCTCTGGCTCTGTTTGCCTTCACTAGTAAATACGAGAATTTAAGCGGGAATTAATGTATACACAGTATGTGTATCTAGCAACTCCATGTCCGTGTGTCATCATTGCTGATATTAACTACTGCTACACTCCATACATTATACTTCAAAAATTAATAGAATCGAATGAAAAAAATATTTATAACAATAGTAATTTAAAAATTGTTTAAAATTATACAACTTTAATTAATTTTATTTTATACATGAAATGTTTGTTTATAACGACTTAAATTATGTAAAAAATATTAAGACACTATTAAGTAAAGATGATATTCTATTGTGACTTTTTTTAACTTTTAAAAATTTAGATAATATCTTTGAAATACTACAGTATAATGTTTATTTTTCATTTTTAACTTATTGAAATTTATAATAGTTCTACAATTCCTTTAGGGTTTTTACACATATAATGTGTCTAAAAAACTTACACAAAATGTATGATTATATGTAATTATAAAAGAAACGAGCAATTACATTTTTTTTTTCTCTGTTTGTTTTTCAGGTCAGTCAAAAGATGTTAGCTGGCAATTTTCTAAAGGTCTGGACATTCATCATTATGGGTTTTATAGGTTGCTTCTCCTCCTGGACCAACCCAGATTGCCCGCCAGAGGTCACCTTGCAACCAACTTGTACATGTCGCCATATGTCAAGTGCTTTTAGTGTATCTTGTCATCGAAGTAATTTAAAAGAAATTATTTCACTATTAAAAAAAATTCCTACTGAACTCCCTTTGTGGGTGCATTTATCGCATAATTATATACCTATAATTCCAAATTATGCATTTGAAAAATTACATATTCAACATTTACTTTTATTTGAAAATAATTTAATAAATATTTCAAATCTCGCCTTCGCGGGTTTAGAATATTATTTGCAAGAACTGTCATTAACGGAATTACTTTTGGAAACTTTATCATCAGAAATTATATCCACCTTAAAGGAATTAAAATCTTTAAGAATACAGGGAAGTAAAATATTAAATATTCCCACTTTTCAAAATTTATCTAAATTAAAAACCGTGTCATTTCGTTTTAACCATTTTAAACTGATCCCAGAGGGAGCCTTCAGGAACCTGCCCGCGCTTCAAAGTATTTCCCTCAGTGAAAACTTTATCACATGTGTCGCTCCAGGGGCTTTCGATAATCTTCCAGCTCTAGAGCTGCTAGTTTTAGTAAGAAATCATATTACAGACATAAAACAAAATTGCTTCCCTAATTTACCCAAACTACGCGCTTTATATCTTAGTCATAATAAGCTGCGAGATATTGTGACACTGGGTTCCATTTTAAGACATTTCCCGACCATTATTAACTTTGATGTTAGCTACAACGAAATTAGTCAAGTGCCTTCTGAAACTTTTAAACAAATACCATTTGTGCAAACTATTAATCTAGAATCAAATCAAATAGAAAATATTTCCTCATTCGCATTTTCTAATTTGAGTAGTTTAACGCAAATCAATTTTAGAAATAATAAAATTTCACTCGTAAATGAAAATGTGTTTTTTAATACTGATAAAATAATACAGCTTAATTTTTGTGGAAATAATATCTTTAATATTTCAGCTTTTTCTAAAATATTAAAATATGTGCCTAATTTGAATCATCTTGATTTAAGTCATAATAAAATTATTTCCATTCCAAGCGGAATATTTTATAACCATTCGAAATTATCAGTTTTGGATATTAATTTTAATATTATTTCTCATTTAGAAATGAAATCATTCAATTGTTTGTTTGAGTTAAAAGTTTTAAATTTAGCTAATAACGTTCTTAAATATATAGGAGATGGGATTTTCACGAATTTATCTACGATCAGAAATTTATATTTATCTCATAATAAAATAATTAATGTTTCTGAGAATATGTTTGCGGACTTTAAATCGCTTGTTATACTCGATCTTAGTAATAATCAATTAAGTCATATTTCAGATCGATTATTTTGGCGTTTAGATTATTTAAAAGAGTTGCTTATAAAACACAACAAGCTGCTATCTGTTCATCCGTTTACTTTTACATTTTTACATCAAATAATAATAATGCATTTAGAAAATAACGATATTCAAGGTATTGGATATGAATTTCAAAATTTAACTAATCTTCAGCATTTATATTTATCTAATAACCACATAGTCGAAATTGATGCTAATGCGTTCCAAAATTTACGAACCTTAAGAAGTTTGGAATTAAATTATAATCATATTACGCAAATTCCTTTACATCTTTTTCGCTATCAGAGATCACTTAAACGCTTGGACTTAAGCTATAACTACTTTACCACGCTAAATGGATTCGAACTGCGTTATCTAATTTCTTTAGATCTTTTAAAATTGAACAATAATAAAATCGGCCCTTCTTTTTCCATTCAAAATTTAACTTCTTTAGAAACTTTACATTTGGAAAATAATGTGATACGGAGACTAAATGATGATTCATTGAAACGACTTTCATCTTTGCAATCTTTATTTTTGGATAATAATATGATTAGTGAAATATCAGATCGCGCATTTCGGGATTTATTTTTTTTAAAAAAGTTATACCTGAGAAATAATCGGATATCTTTTATACCCAAAAGAGTTTTCTTATATTTAGTACAACTTCAGCATCTGTTTTTAGAAAACAATGAAATTACTCATCTTCCTATGGATACTTTCAATAATTTGCACGACTTAAGGATTATTTATATGAACAACAATCAAATTACAAAAATATCAAATAGAATTTTTTATAATATTTCATCTCTATATTATCTTTATCTTCACAACAATAACATTTCTCGGTTGGAGACAAAAGCATTTTATAATCTACCTGAATTATATACATTACGGCTTAACGGAAATGTATTAACTGAAATTGGACCGGGAACATTTTTTGAGTTGCCTACTCTTAGAAATTTGGATATGAAAGAAAATAAAATTTGTAATATATCTACCAATGCTTTCATCAAAGTGCAAGCTTTGTATTCTTTGAATCTAAGTGCCAATTTTTTAAATGTATCGTTCTTTAGTGCCCTAAATACTTTATTGGAATTAGTTCGTTTGGATTTAAGCGATAATCAACTTCAGAAATTATCTTCTGATAATTTTAAAAATTTAAACAAATTGGAATCACTAAATTTACAAAAAAACTTTATCTGCGAAATTTCATCGGATACTTTTTATCACAATCGCAATCTGCAGATTTTGAAATTAAATTATAATAAATTAAGACAGTTACCTTCGGGATTATTTCAAGGATTGGAAACCATTTTAAATTCTTTAATTCTTCATGGTGAGTTTTTTTTTTTTTTTTAAAATAATTTTATAATATTGAATGTGAATAAGAATACAAATGCGTATATATATATATTGTATTGCATACATATATATGTCTGTGAATATTGAAAAAGACCAGTTTAAGTCACTGATCATATTGACTTAAACTAATAAAGTCGTTTTATATAGGTATTGGATTACATTGTGTATATATATTTGCTATTGAAAAATAATGTTTTCTAGTTAATAAATAAATAAGATGTAACTATATCAAAATATTTGCTGCATCTATTTACAATAACAATATATTTACAATAGTTAAAAGAGTTTGCTGTTTGAATACAATTGGTAAGATTACAAATGCATACTTGTTGGCAATAACAACCAATAGGTTGGAGACATGACATCACTTTCTAATAATCTAAGAGTTTAATCCTTATTGGCTTTACTCATGAAAGATCTAAAATTATTTTCCATTAGCAGCTTCCTTTCAATCCTGAACTTGAATGTGCCCATTGCACTCTAGCAAATTAGTGGACAACATGCATTATTGCCTCAAATGGATGTTTGCGACCCCTTGATTGACTGTTCCTTGCTTCTCTTTGTGACTTCCTTGATGTTTGAACTTGGGATTCATTAGTTTTTTTAGATACTGGTAATACCTGATTTATTGTGTAAGGAGGTTGGACTGCTTTGAGCCATCTTCCAGTTGTATTACAGCAGTATAACATTGTAATCTCTTTGGCCCACTGGTGCAGGTGTCAGAATGTGATCCCTGCACATTTGGTCCCATAAGATCTGTTATAGTAACTTCATAAAGGTTGCTTTGGAACAACAACAACATGCATTATTATATAGGGTATATGAGCACAGACTTTCACACGACCCACCACTCTCCACACTATCTCATAACACTGATACACTTGAACACATATATGTTGAAAAGATAAATAATCACCAATATAAGTATTTCATGCTAAACCAGCAATCATCAGTTGGTCCAGATTACCATCTCCACACATATATCCTATAAGTGCTCAGATATATATTAAGATAGCCAAACCTCATACTTTAATGGACAGGCTTCAATCTACTCCACACTCCAACTCTTCAACCGTCCATCCAATTGAAAATCTGATGATGGAATGCTCAAAGGCCACCCTGAGGCCGAGATTCTTGTCACACCCATGTTGAACTAAGGTCACTCTGACTCCTCATGTACAGGACATAATCCATTTAATATGTATACAAGGGATGAGCAGACATGCTTCAGGGAGACATTTGAGCATTCTATCATCAGATTTTCAATTGGATGGACGGTTGAAGAGTTGGAATGTGGAGTAGATTGAAGCCTGTCCATTAAAGTATGAGGTTTGGCTATCTTAATACATATCTGAGCACTTATAGCATATATGTGTGGAGATGGTAATCTGGACCAACTAATGATTGCTGGTATTGCATGAAATACGTATATTGGTGATTATTTAACTTTTCAACATATATGTGTTCAAGTGTATCAGTGTTATGAATTAGTGTGGAGAGTGGTGGATCGTGTGAAAGTCTGTGCTCATATATCCTATATATTACATATATAAACACAGGTATATAATAAGCCTGTGTGTTTCAGTTATTACGTAGATGTCTGCCCATCCCTTGTATATGTATCAAATGGATTATGTCCTGTACATGAGGGGTCAGATTGACCTTAGGTCAACATGGGTGTGACAAGAATCTCGACCTCAGGGTGGCCTTTGAGCATTCCATCATCAGATTTTCAATTGGATGGACGGTTGAAGAGTTGGAGTGTGGAGTAGATTGAAGCCTGTCCAATAAAGTATGAGGTTTGGCTATCTTAATATATATCTGAGCACTTATAGCATATATGTTTGGAGATGGTAATCTGGACCAACTGATGATTGCTGGTTTAACATGAAATACATATATTGGTGATTATTTATCTTTTCAACACTTATGTGTTCAAGTGTATCAGTGTTATGAGATAGTGTGGAGAATGGTGGGTCATGTGAAAGTCTGTGCTCATATACTCTATATATCACATATATAAACACAGGTATATAATAAGCCTGTGTGTTTCAGTTATAACATGCATTATTGTTATAATAATTTTAATAACAGTTATGTGCAAGCATAAAAAATGGTGATCATATGATGTTTAGTGGTTTAATAATTTTAAACCATATATTAGTGTTCTGAATATAATACAATAACCTTGTCTTTGTTTCTCAAATTAGTTCTTGTTTTATAGCTAGTTGCCTCATCTTACTGTAAACAATTAGATTTACTGACAATTATATGATTTATTTATTTGTGCCTTTGGCTATTTATTTACATTATTGTTGCTTCATTGATCAGTTGTATTATATTGTGAATAAATGTACAATAAATTATCAAAAACTTTGCACATAATTCCCAAAAACTAAAGGCCTTTAAAAAAGTTCTGTGGTTATGAGAATGATGAAAAGAAATCTTATGATAGTGAGGATTGAAACTCTTCTTTTAGCAATGTTGGCTCCAAGGCTTCAGTGCTTTAATGTAATTTTTTGCTTAAGTATCTTTTTTTATTTTAAGTTTAAAAATTGATTATTTATCAGGCTTAGAGGATTAATCCTTAATAGATTATTGCTAACACAATACCATCTGATTCTTTTAATTTATTACTAAAAATAAGAGCATTATTTTCTTTCTACTATTTTAATCAATATTTTATCAGTTCTGATTATTGGTTTCATTAATTCAAATCTAGAACCAATGTAGTTATATATTTGGTAGTCATTCTTAACTCCCCTTTTTACTATCAAGTTAATAATTTTAAATTCCAAATAATCCCAGATTTTGAACTTAAGTTACTTGGTCATATAATTATACAGATCTGCCATTAGATCACTAACTATATATTTTAATAATTTCAGTTGTATTTTTTGTCCATTGGCTAGGAATGGTAATATTAACACAAATGTGATTTGATTTTTTTTAACTTACCACAATGTAAACAAAACCAGCTTCTTTCTCTTTCAACTGCTCTAGCACCAACTATTGTAAAGCAGACACGGATATTTAGCCTTGGATCTCTTAAAAACAAATATTTTTTTTATAGTTATTAAAATATCTGTTTAAATACAAGATGCATGTTGAAATTGAAATAAAAAATGAAATTATGTGAAGAATACAAAACCAAAAGAATTGCAATTTTTAAATCTTCTCAAATCCCTTTTGGAAACCAGTTTCATCCAGAGAAATTACCACAAACTAAATAGTTTAAAATTTAAACTCAGAAGTTGATAAAAACTCTCAATTAATTTTTACAAACATATTTTACAGTTTATTATGTTTAGGTTAAAATGTACTTCTAAATATTTTCATATATATTTTTTACTCTGATATAAGAAGGAATGAAATATATTTATAATGAGAGTTATTAATATTGAAAAAAGCATCAAAATACATAATTAGTATCTTAGCTAAGTAATTTTTTCTTTTTTTATTATTCCTTGTATATTTCTCTTCAATATTCATCTTTCTTTAGTTTGTAGTTAAAGAGGAAACCAAATATATTTTCAAATATATGTGAAAATGAAGATAATAGAAAAGATCCAGAAAATTACTTAAATGCTTTATAATTATATTAATAAATTAATTGTGATCGTGATCCGTTATTTAACATAAAGATATCCAAATGTTAAAACTAGTAATAATAAGGTCAAATTATTATTACATTTTAACATTCACAGCAAAAATGTCAGATAAAATGTTTAATAATTTCTTAAATAAAAAAATTAATAGTGTTTAAAAATTGACACATTTTAAAAATAGTAATTATTATTCATATAATTACATGTGTATTATCTATGAATGGAAGATTGAACAATCAAGAAATTTTTTTTATGAAAATGAAGTTATTTTAATATTAATAAAATGAGCCAATAAATTAAATGCAAGAATTATTTTATTAATATCAAGCTTATAATATAAAAAAGTATAATCTGAAATAATAAGTAAAAGTAAAGTTATAATATTGTATATTTGATTTGTGTATTTAATTTATTATTTAATATATGCTGAATTATTAAGGGAATATTTATGAAAATATGATTTGAATGACATGATATATAAACTAGTGATGAATTAATTGCTTGAATATAGATCTTTTTATTAATTTATTCTAGAATGGTTGAGATATAGAATAATTAAAAAACTTAGATTTTCCAAATCATTTTCATTAAGCAGAATAATGTTATATCCTGCAGTTCCCTAGACAATATTGACATGTATTTCAGTTAAATTGGCCTACACATTAGTTAATCAAATATGATATTTTTGTTATTAGTAATATTACTATTTTAAGATGAATCAACCATGGGATGGAAGCCTAGTATTCATTTATGTCTTTAAGAAAACAAAAGATTAAAGATTTGAAGCTATAGTTATTTTGTATCTATTCTTCAAAAATAATTTGAAATCCATTAAGGATAAACAAGTTATGTTAATGTTTTCACAGAAGATTAAAGATAATTAAAATGAACCTTAAAGTGTTAATTTTAATTTTCTATATATAGTCTTTAGTTTGAATTTAATTTGTTATAAAAAGAGAAATTATTTTTTATAATAATTAATATTTTTAAATATAGTAAATCTTCTTTAATTTAGACAACCGAAAAAGAAGATAAAAACCAAAAGATAAAATTTTAGAATGTTGACATGCAAAGGCAAAATAATATTTTAAACTACAAAATGAAACTTACAACAGAGGATCATCCATCCAAAATTGTTAACTCCCATGGTCCATAAGTATGCAGGTTTTAAAGGTTTTCTCTACAAAAATTTAAAATTGTATAAATTTGAATCAGATTGGAGAAATAATATAGACAAATACACCAGACTTTTAAAAAACTTGGAATATGACATCAAGAAATTAACTCCATGATAGAAAAATGCTATAACAAAATAAAGAATTCAATACAAGCCAGTTCCAGTGAGAAAAAATGGACTAGCTTCCCATATGTGCCAATATGTGCAGGAAAACATAATATAAGTTTCTAATCATCTTCTTCTTTAAACAAATTATTGAATAATTCTAAAGATAAACTAACTAAGAAAGTTATACACCGAATAGTCTATAAAATTAAGTGCAAAAACACTGATTGCTTAGATACAATGGGGAAATGAACAAACCTATTCTCAAGACTGTCCCAGCACAACTACTTGCATAACTGGGCAAAAACAAGTGATGATTACTCATCGAGATTTTTAGAACAGGAACTGCAGTCAGGCCATGAAATTGATAAGTGGATATTGTGTGCACTGAGAGATGACAGAAAAAGAAAGATTAAGAAGGCATAGACAGTAGCCGAAGACAACTGTGCTATAAATAAAAAAGAAGCCAGCATTCCTCTATTTAAAAAGTGGTTTTTCTGAAAAAAAAAATTACATAAATTTGTATAAAAAATAAAACAAGAAATTTAACTTTATATAAATTTTACAAATAGTAAGCAAATATATATAATAGCTAAATGCAACAAGACTAAAATAAAAAGTTATGATTATGATACCTAAGGTATTGAAAGCATGCTCAGCATGAATAAAAGATATTTTTAAAACGGATGTCTACTTTTTTCTCATTTAAATGTATTTACATTTATTTAAAATTAAATATATTTTTGAAAATGTGAAATAATTTAAAAATTTATTAAGCTTTAATTTACAATGAAAATTAAAAAAATTATGTCAGCTTCCAATTTATGCCAGTTCACTATATGAGTTGTTTTAATCTTTTAAAAAATATTTATATATACATTAAACAATTTTTTTTTAAGTGTCATAGCATCGGCCGGGACACAAACCCGCAACCCGGGCAACTGCCTGCAAATGCAAGGCAGTCGCGCTGACTAAAAATATTGAAATAAATGAAAATATATTCACAATGTAAAAACAAGCATTCAAATTAAGTTAAAACTTATCTTTTTTTTAAACAATCATAAAGAGAAATATTTCCATTATAGTGTATCAGATCTAAATAAAATCTGAATTTTACTGTTTCCCTGATTCGATCTGCCATCTATGTACAAAAAAAAAGCTAAAGTATAAATTTAAAAAAAAACTGTTAAACAGCTGAAATACAGACTAAACAAATGATCTATTATTAAAATAATATCATTCCATACCTGTACCAGCGACAACAAAATGGAGCTAGCAGCACTTCTCCATGTAGTATTAGAATCAATAATGAAAAAGTTAAAATATACAATTACTAATTGCATTGAAGTTAATTAATGAAGTTTAATTTGTCAGCATAGTTACTCTGGCCATCAAAATATTTTTTGATTATTTTATTACTCATTCATAAAAATGCAAATATATAAATAATTATATATGATTATATTTAAGTATTCATTTTTCATCACTAAATGCATTTAATACTCTACAAAAAACATATCAATCATACACAAACAAATAAGAAAGTATTTAAGATATTGAAAGATAGTTTTTGTTATTATCAATAAATTTATTTAGTTTTTGTAGTTTTCAATATTACAAAAATTTAGTCATAAATAAAAGGAATTAAATCATTGATTATCTTTAGAACTGGAAATAATACAAAATCACTTTAAAATACTGTAGGTAAGAATATTTTATAATTATTATTATTTAGGTGAAGAATAATTTTATCATATATACATCATATTTTTCTCATTTATATGTCTTGACATCAAATGCACCAATTTAAATTGCTTTTAGTAAGTAATTCAGAAGCTACCAGAATTTCATGAAATTCTGATTTGGTCATGAAGAAAAAGAAAAAATTCATTATATTATTAATTAACCAAATAGCATGGAAAAATATGTAAGAGGTTACAGAAATAAACATGTGAGAAGAGTAAACAATGAATGAATTTATTATATGTTTAGTTAATTAAATCAACCATATTCTTAATTTATACTTTTATAATATAAATGTGAATTAAGAATGGAACCTAATCCTATTCTTAGAGTTTGAAGTGCCTTTGTCAAATGGATGAAAAGCAATAATGATAATGATAGGATGTATGATCTGAACTACAGATCTAAATATTCAAACCTGATGTTTAGCAGCAGAAGTAGCAAATAGACTTCCAGACATGTCTGAAGAACTTTCTATATCTCCTTTTATGAAGAATAATTAATAATAGACTGAGTTCATCCATATATTGTAACAGTCAGATTTGTATAATCAGCAAAACTAATCTTAGGAACTTTGACAATGGATTGATGTAATTTTCTCTTTATGAGGACTATACTGATTTAATTTATGTATCTAGCACTTATGGTTTAATAATGTGTGTGTGTGTGTTCAGAAGTGTTAGAAATTTGTTTTAGAATATGAGACTATCTGCTATTTGGTGTACTTACTATTCAGCGCAATTTAAATATCTTGCTATAAAAAGTTTAATATATTTTATATTAACATTCCTAGAACATCTCATAGCATTGTATAAGTATTGTCTGGATCTAAACATTTCAAAATTTTTCTACACTTCATTCCCAGAATGTTCAACAACCATGCAATGGACATTTTGTGAGAGTGAAAAGGTTTAGTATGTGATTTGTCCATTAATTTATACTCTGAATTCCTTGCAATGTTTAGTAATGTAATTTATATAAAGATTGGTCCTGACTTACATACACCTAAGTTATATAGTTTTTCACTTATGTAATTAATTTTCATCAAATAGAGGAAATACATATCAAATTGTGGCCCTTGATAACTTAAAGATGATGAGTTTAACTCATTCCCCCACTCATTACGTATTTGATAACATTTGGCATTATTGTACTATTTGAGTTTTTTGTGGGTTTTTTTGTTGTTAATTTTTTTTTAAAATGAATGGGAAAAAAAATTCATTTGATAAAAAGAAAAAGTATATTTATAGCATCTACAAGCAACCTTGCATGGTTTGATGCAGTGGTAAAATATTAATCTTTGATGCTTAAGGTTCATGGATCATAGCCCAGTTTTGTTATTTCTGGTGCTTAAATTTTTTATGAATTCATGGAATTAAAGTCATTTGATTATTTGTTTATTTAACATTATCATCATAGATGTTACCCACTTTCAGGACCATGTTTAAGGTATTCCTATAAATAATAAAAATATTAATGACTCACTAATGATTTTGAGTAACTTGTTAATGTATATTGAAAATCAAGTTTAACAATACAATCTCTCAAGAAAGTAGTTAAATTAGATGAAGACCAAATCTATATGAGGACATCAAATATCCTCAAGTCACTCAAACTATTTTGACATCAGAATTGGTTTTATCTCTTCAAAAATCATGCATTTTATTACATGTAAAAGTTTCTGGGAGAGCTATCTAACCATTAAGCTTAAAAAGTTATCACTGAAGGAACACTTCTTCCAGAACAAATTTTCAGTTTTACTGAAGCTTGCCTTTTCAACTTTAATATGCTATTTAGAAGGTTAATTACATGGTTAGTTAAGACAACAACAAGTATATGAATTATTGTGCATTAATAAGACATCACGAAGACAACTCTATCAATACATTTTCACTTAAGCTAAAAGGTATGGATAATTATTATAGTATTTGACTATTGGTTTATGGACAAGTCTCTGTCCATCCTGAAGGTGTATGATGATGGTGTGTTAGTTGGATTTATTGTTTGTCAGGATGGCTCATTTGGTTAGAGCATTACCTTAAAATCCAATACTCAAGAATCTAAGGGTTTAGATTTGATTACCATGCTAGTACTGTCACTGATCAGATCAGAAACTTCTGAAGAAGAGGGGAGAATAATATTTCTCAAAATGTTGTGCATATATTAACCTGTTTGATATGCTATTACTAACAGTTGAATGCATTAGGTTCTAAAGATATTCAATACTCAGGTGATGGAAATAGATCAAACTAGATACGAATCTCTATCCAGAGTTAAAAAATAATGTATTGAAAATAAGCACTCTTTCAAAATGTCTAGGATATTAATTGGTAACAAGAATTATTTGCTGAATCACAATACATATGCATACATGTGTGGAAATGAACATTTAAAAATAGTCATTGAATATCCCCTTTCAGCTTTATCTCTCTCCTGTAATAATGAACTAGATAATAAATTTTAACTTTACTCAAGCTACCAAAATTCTTGACTCAAACTCTGAAATGGACTGTGAAAGATAACATTTATGATGCAATGAAAAGTGACATAGAATTGCATAAATGATACATGGATTTTTCAGAAAGTCATAGGTAATGATAAGACATTCAAACTTATGTTTATAATAACTGCTAAGTTTTCATGAAAAGCTTTAATTTGAGGTAGATGATGACTAAGAATTAATTGATGCTCTGGTTGAAAATTAACAAATGAAGAGTTGATCAAGCTCGAGTAGCAACTGTATTAATAATAAACAGCATGGATCAGCACAGAGGACATGATCATAGTGTGCAACTATTAAATAATCTTTATAAAGTTCTAGAAATATAGAATCTTAATGGATCACAGTTTTTTTTTTTAAATTTCAATGCACAATTAATGAAAGCTTTTAATATTATAAAGAATAGAAAAGAACAATTGTTCAAACTTCTTTTAACAAATTTATTGAGATAATAACAATGTATGAACTAGCATTATCACTGATTCTGAATTTGAAGGACAGATATTCTCTGCTTACTTGTTACACCACATGCCAATTATTATTACTGTTTTAATTAAATGCAGCTTAGTCTCATATTGAATGTCTTTTATATATTCATTTGACACTCTATTGAAATGGTAAATAGGAGTTTAGGCAATCTATTGGCTATTGTATAATGATTTGTATGTACATCTTTTTCTCAAATGTTCTTAAGTGGAAAATGATTTTTGAATTTGAATAAACTCTTAAATAATTATTATGATAAAAATGAAAAATGTTTACAACTCATTTCTCTACTTGTTACTTTAAAAAAAATTAAAGAATTATTAATTTAAACAATATTAACTGAATAAAACTAGAAATAATTTATTAGTGTAATTTGAATATAATTTATTAAATATGGATATTACTTTAAAAAGATTAATTAAAAAGAATAAACAAAATTGTATATAATTCATTACCATAATTTAAATGTATATATTTGTTATAAATTATTTAAATATTAATTTTAAAAAGATTGTTTAAAGAAAAAAAAAAATTATTGCTTACATTTATTTGATTATAAAGTAATTTAGCAATGCATATGAGGTGGAAATTATGATGGGATAAGTTATGGCTTTTTTTGAAATTATAATGACTAAATATAAAACAATATAGCATTATCACTTTTTTCACTGAAATTATGAGAATAAAAATATAGTATAGAATTGCAAATTTTTTGTTTTTATATTTCATACATAGTTGAAAATTAATAGTAGATAAATTGAAACAGGCAAAACTCACTATACTTATGCCACACACAGCAAGCTAGAGTAATCAATGGATGCCAGAAGGCTTGTGCATAAAATCCCCATCTAGTACCTACTCATCCAATATTCCCAGATTAGTTTCTGGCTTGTGGCCTTCATCAGTGAGGAGCTTTGAATCTGAGAGCACTGCACTTAGATCTTAGGATCTAATGCAACCCTCCAGCAGCCACCTTTTATCTTTACTTAATTACAAAACTATGAGAATAAAATTGAAAACACAATAATATTTTCAATCTAAGCTCTTTAGCTTGTACAGTCATATGTGCTAGCATAAGAAATGGTGATCATGTGATGTTTAGTAGATAAATTGTTTGATTTTATAATAATTCATCTTTTTCAGTAAGTTTAAATAATTTAATAGATATAAATGAATGCTCAAAATTCGTATTTGGTTTCTATATTAATGATTATGATATCTTTAATCTTGGTAAGTTTAGACCTGTAAAGATATGTTATAATATGATTATAATCTATGTATTGGTTTGCTACACCATGATGTCAGAAAATGACTGGATATTACATGACTCACTGTTGGTATATTTTTATATTTATTAATTTTTCTTTAGGGATAAATATTTAGTATAGAATTACCTAATTTTTTTACTGTTATATTTCATACACAGTTGAGAATCAATAACAGATAATTCAATATGATTTTTTTGACAATTCAATTTTTTCTCAAATCAATCTTTCTATGTAAATTATATTTTGTACATATGTTTGTTACATAGGGTGGTATGCTAAAGCGACAAGATATTAAAAGATTTCAATTATTATTTTTCTGTTATCATTTATTTTGAGAATAAACATTTAGTTTAGAATTGAAAACTTTTATTTTCATGTTGAACACTGTTGATAATCAATATGTATTATAGGAATTTGCACAGCATGTAGATAAATATATTCTTTTATCTAATTTTTTAACAATTCAACTTTTAACAAATAAGTGTCCAATGGAAATGTATTGTCTTTGAGTATGTCTTTGTTGTGCTAAGATGGATAAGCTAAGAATATTAAAATATCAGAAGTTTTTTAATTTGAAGTTTTGAATAATGGTATTCAATCTGTAATTAAACTCTTTTAGTATTGAGTAAAATTTTGAATTAGAATAATCAAGTTTTGAACTTAAATGAAGTTTTAAGAGAAAATATTAAGTTAATTGATAGTGTATAATGTACATTAAAAAAAATCTGTCTTCCACTGAAAGTCATATGCTTTAATTTCATTAATGGCTGAGTGTAGTACAGTATTGTATGTTTGTTATAATGTACTGAATTATGCATACTCATTCTCTCATCAGTAGTGCACATTGAATTATAATGTCTTAAATTGTTTATATTTTACCTACCTTATGTCGATGAATGTAGACTAAGCATTTTTATATATCAGAGTTTTTATGTATACAAATATAAAATTACTCATTGATAAAGTTTAAAACACCAGCTAAGTTCACATCTAATACACTTTTATTAACTTTGATATCACATTAAAATAACTGACCAATCAGCTGTTTCAGAACAATTGTTTCACAGTTTATAATACTATTCCTCAGCTGGCTGTTATTATCTCATTGTAATGTACAAAGTCTTACTTTATAAATACATAATTGAACCTGATTAGATTAGATTATAAAGCATGAAATAAATATGATATAATTCTGTCTAATATTAATAGATTAAACATTATTGCAAATTAGCAGTTGGCAGAACTGAAAACAATTACAAATTATTACTTAAATTTTAATTAATATTCATTAATAATAAATCAAATGTGTATAATAGTAAATTGATAATAATATTGAAGGTAATTACTTCTTATCATCAGTTTTAACTTTGTCAAGAAGTAATTAATTTGTAAATTATTACCAGTTTAGCATTAATCACATTTGGTTTAATATTTGAAATTATATGTTAGATTATTTTCATCATCTAGTTTTAACAATTAAATGTTT
Source organism: Epiperipatus broadwayi (assembly GCA_028023455.1). Classification (NCBI taxonomy): domain Eukaryota; kingdom Metazoa; phylum Onychophora; class Udeonychophora; order Euonychophora; family Peripatidae; genus Epiperipatus; species Epiperipatus broadwayi. The sequence continues at coordinate 4,168,291 of JAQFVV010012410.1, read as the reverse complement.
TTAGAAAAAATTAACTTTTATTTAAGCTTTTTAAACACATTCTACTGTTAGCCTACTTGGTTAAAGCATTATCTTAAATTCAGTATTCATAAATCTGAAATTCACCTATTCAATTGCCATCATAGTATTGACATTGGCCAGGCCAACAATAACCGAGGAAAAGAAAATAATACTTATTCAAAATGTGTTATATACTAACCTGTCTGATATTATTAATAATTGAATGAAGTTTAACATTTTAAATAAAGTTTGGATTTTTCTAAAAATATTTAACAATTAAATCTAAATGATGAAAATATTTCAACATATAATTACTAGTAAAATGTCAGCTTTCCAAAACCTTTAGACAAACTTATGTATATTAAATTGTTACAGTTTAATTTATAAATGCCAAACTTTTTGCTCTTGTGATTTTAACAACAACACTTAAGATAATCCCTTGAAAAAATAGACATATTAATCTTTAATTGAGGTTTAATGTTTATATCTGGACTAGAGAGAATCTCTAGTTAATAAATGATTGCTAATAATTATTAATACATCAAAATGATTTTTGTGAAAGTTGTGAATGCAGAAACTTTGTCACTTGTAAATCAAAGTCTAATAATTTGGCAGTGATAAATGCATCTTGGGAATCATTTGTTTTTTGTTTTGTTTTTTCAGAAATATTCATATGTTTCAAAAATATGATTGTGTGGAAATTTTAAGAATATCTAATGTATATATTAAAGTTTAAAAATTTAAGTGTAATGGAATTGTTTTAATGTGTAGTCATTATCAGATGTATGTAGCATATTACTATTGTTTTGTATCAGCATATCATCATCTCTTATCTGATGAAACTGAATTAGCCTGAGACCTTTATTTTTCAGCTAGAATAGTTGAATATCATTTACCAATGGTCTGCATGGTTGGTGTATTGATAGAATGGCATAAGTTCAATTTAGTCCCTTCTGGAATTTAAACTTCTTATCAACTCCAAAGAAATAAATTCATTTCATTATTTTTGCATATTTATCAATGAATAATTAACTTTACTTAAATCTAAATCTCGGGTCATAAGGGAAAAAGTAAATGTATACTAGCTATATCATCATGAAACCTATTTATTGTTACTTAATGTTATAGAAAAAAATACATTTCTACTGATTGTCTTTCCCCCATTAATATTAAAAGTTTTAAAAAGTAATAATAATAATATAGTTGTATTATTAATTGTAAATGCTTTAGATTTTTAAAAAAAAAGGTGAATATTTCTTTTAAACAAATTTAAACATTTTGTAAAACCTCAATTTAATATTAATATTATATGGATTTTCTTCCCAGAGAAGTTCGTTTTCTCCTATTCCAGAACTATAGTATATTATTTCCACATCTGAACTCTAATTCTCACTGATGATAGCAAAAGTCAGTATGGGGATAGGAATATTATAACACTATAAGTGAAAAGAACTGCTTTTGAATATTTTGGATAATAATAATAATTTATTTGTAAATAAACAATTCAAAAAAAAGACCACAAAAATGAACAAAATTAGTATACTACAGTATGACTAAATTAATGCATAATTGCTATATTAATACATAAAATAATACTATTTATTTACGTAAATAGTTTCAATATAATATTGATCTTATTTGTATTTAAATTATGTATATCTTAATTAAAGTATATTGAACTCTGCCAACAAGCTATTATATTCTAATTGCAATTTATGCTAATTAATATAATGTTTCAAAACAGGCAAATAAAAACATTCTTGACATTTAGAATTAAAAATTATAATCTTAAATGAGATTTTTGTAATTGCATATTCAACAAAAATGACATTTGTTATCAATCTTTTACTATACTTTCCATTCATTTTTTTTATATATGATTTGTCTTTGTAGATATATTTATTCTGGTGGTTTTTGCACTAAATTTATATTTGATTGATTGTATGAATTTTAAATAATATATTAGCACAGAACAGAAATAATTAGTATCAACGAATAATCTTTATTTTTCCAATTTAAATAAAATATTTGATCATAAAATTATGCCTATAATTTTATTAATTATTATTTGAATATGTTCATTAAATGCAAAACTACTAATAAGAATAAATCTCAGATTTTTTGCTTAAAATTTCTAGTAATTGCTTTTGTCATTAATATTGACCATTACTAATTGTAATTTTCTTTAAATAAGATATTGAATAATGATAATAATATGATAATGATGTTGACAATAGTAGTAGTAGTCCAGAGTCTGTGATTTGTCATCTTCATTCAATTGAGGGTTTAGGAATTTACTTTTCCTGCCACATTTCTTATATGATGACCATCCATGATCACATTTTGTAAATATATTTATTTTAGCATCTATACAGATGGACATATTATTAATGAGTCTATAATATCCTGAAAAGTTTTATTGGACAAAATAGCCTGAGTATGGTTGTGCTCCTGATTGGTGACTATTTTTACTTCTTGCTGAGATAGAGAAGATTCTTTCCCTCTTACTATTTAATGATTGTATTGTCCTAGTTTTCTGTTCTTCAGTTTGTGTACTGTTAATTATGCAAATATTAATAGTACAAAATGTAATGATACTTGTTAGTTGTTGAATATATTCTGTTGTAATCTTTGGTCTTTTTTTGTACAAATGGTTGCTCTCATATTGCAGTGCTCACATTTGAGTTTTAAAGACTCATTTATAATGTGACCTTGTTGCTTACAATGAAAGCATATACAGTTTAAGCCTATGGTCTATTAAGAGAAGTGTTGTTATCTGATCTGTTATGAGCCGGAAATATCATTTGTAGTATAACTCTTGTTTAATCAGACTTTATATTGATAATCATTATTATAGATAGATCCTGATGTATCTCTTATATGTATGGATTGCAAAACAACTAGCTTCATTAATTTGTTAAAATCATTATTGTTATAATTTAAGAAGATACTTTTTATTAAACCACTCCAAAGTTTTCCCTATGCTTGTTTATTTTTATTAATGCGTATTTGTCTATTGTCATAATTTTTTTCCTGAATTTTTCTTTTTGTTCCTCATTATAAAATTCAATTATTCTGTGAGATTATAAGGTCTGATATTCATAATGTTGAATCCCTCATGTTATGCATGCTTATCACTTTATATAGTAAATTTTTTTGGACATCTATTAAGTGTACAGTTTATATATATATGATCATGACGATAAAAGATCAGTCTCTAAAACATATTTAAATGACATAAATCAGTATGGTCACAATAAATCTGTTTATTGTTTTGCATAGTCTTTTTCTAGTCTATTCTTTCTCCATTATGTTAATTGGTAATAAGGATGTATATGAAAATATATCAAATATAACTCATTGTAGATTCATAAAATCTTTAGATTTCCTCCTTTATCTGTGATGATTCTCTCGATGCTGTAATAGCTTTAGTATATGTTATATGATATGTCTTATATGTGCCATTTAAAGATACTGCCATATATAAGTTAAACATGTATAAGAACAAATTTCTCATTAAAGTTTTCTGATCTATATAAAATTATATTTTTTAATCTGGGATCAGTTAAAAACAATTTTATAAGCATGGAATTTGTTGAGGGGAGGGGCATATCAGCAGATAATATTTTTTTCAATGTAACTTATCTTTCTTTCAAGGCTGTAGACTATTGCAGATAGCATAAATATCAAAATTATCCCAAGTAGAAATAAAATAATAAATTTTAGTTGTTGCATATTGAATTTTTTTTTGTAAATAAAAATATTTTTTTGCAAATAAAAATAATCAAGACAATTAGAATAGGAGCATTTAATGTCAGAGGATTGAATTTTTCGGGGGGAAAAGTGATCAATTGGCAAAATGGCTTGAGATAATTCAATCTTATTTACTGAGAGTACTAGAAATAAAGACTCATAATAGATTATAGATTAATTGACTTAACTACTTCTGTAAATGAAAATATTCTATTTTGTCCCAAGCATCATTTTCACCTTTAACAGGTGCAGAAGTTGTGATAACTGAACCTGGTCCATTCAGTTCATTTAAAATAATATATATATATGCAAACATATTAATCATATTATATATCACAGCATTAGTACTAAATGTAGTATTTATTTTTATACCTCATAGTCATAAAATAATTAATAGGATAATGCAAAATTCTCTCTAAACAACTAATTTTGTTAGGTAACTTTAATATATAACAATTTTATTGCAAAATGCTTACATTTGGTAGCTGTAGCCCATATAATTGGAGAAGGCTATTTTCCCAGAACTTTGTCTTTTTAAATAATGATTTACTAATTGATCTAACTTTTTTACTCACCTGTACCACATCATATGATCACCCTGTCATTAAAAGACTCACTGATATCAGATCATTTCACAATTACTTTTTCACTAAAAATGGCTTTACACACAGATCCCCAATATCCACAGGTTAGTCAATTAGAATACTCCTTCCAAGATATATACCAGAGTACTTACAGAAATCTTTATTTCTCTTTACACACTTTGATATAAAATGTACCCAACAAACATTGATTGGCTTTCCTAATGTGCTACCATATCCCATTAGCCTAATAACAAGGGCCACATACACACTCTAAATTTTTAGTTCTTGTGGATGATTTACACAAGAAAAAATACATATAGTGCAATACATATAGAGGACTCCTCTAACGTGATTGCCTGAAAAATTATATTAATCAGCCTGTGAGACATTTAGAGAATAATTAATAATATAAAAAAGAAATCTATTTAAATAACACCCATACATGTTCCAAACAATATACTCAATAGGCACTGGATAATTACATGTTTTAACAGCACTTATAATTTAAGAATAAATCATCTCTGTTTTCAGCATGTTACAATCCCTCTATACACATTTAAAAACCAAACTTCAAGAAGGAAAAATAATTAATATTTCTACAAACTTTCTTAAAGATCCAAAAGATAAAATATGTTTTATCTCTGGAGAATTTACAAAAAAGTTGACTTTTTGTCAGTCAGATATATATGAAATACCTTGCTTTGCATACAGTCATTTATATCAATTACTGCAAAATATTTGTCTTAACTTAATAAACTTTTTAACAAAAAATGTACATCACATATGTGGATTTTTTTCTTATTTCTCTGGTACCATTTATTAAAAAACCAAGGGAAAATATCTGAACAGCTGTTAGAATCAGTGGTCAAAGACAAGTTCAAGCTCTATCTACAATATTTTTTGGCAAGGATGCAATTTGCTACAAAGAGTTTTACTACAGTGCAAGCTGCATTTTTATTTAAAACTCATATTGACACAGAAATTTAAAATATATATAGTCCAATTGTGGTCTATCTAGAACTCCTGCTTAACACATTAGCAGGCACAATATTCAGGTTCTTAATATATTTAATTGAAAATCTGTTGTTAAACTGAGAAATATTACACTTAATGAAAAGAATTTGCCCTTTTTGTACTAGGCTCCCCATCAATAATTATATTCAAGCAAATTTTCCCTCTATTTCTTAAATGGATGATGTTATAGTCATTTTAATATAAAAGACAAACAAACCAATAAAATAGCCCTTTTGTAGTATTCCATTTTATCTGAGTAACAAAAAATTGTGTCTTCAAATACAAATGAAATTACTAAACAAAATTAAAATATAATGAATTCACTTGCAAATCTTACCTATCACTTTATTTAATTTATTAATAACTACTCAAATTTTTTATTACTTTCCAATAATAATATGAAGTCTTCATGAATAAAATATGTTCTCTGACTATAAAGCTATAATATGGGGCAATTATTTCAGTAAAAATATATACAAACCTCATTAGTACAAAGTGGTTTAGGGCTATACTCTATAAATATTTCCAAATTCAAAAGATTAAATTTTATTTCATTCTTAACTGCAATAATCCCATATATTAACCTGTATTCAACATCTCAATCTTCAAAGAAATAAATTCAGTTATTGGGAACATACTCACTAATATAGTCTCTATCTACAATGGGTGATAAAAGACTAATTCTAAAAATGATTAACAAGTAATTAATTTGACAATTCATGTTCTGCTCACTAGAATCCAAACTTATGATTTTTTTTATTAAACTAAACAAAAAGATCCCATCCCCCAATATTTCATTTTTACTGACATAGAAGGCAGTACATAAATACAGAAGATATATGCTGGTATATATACAAAAGAAAATTATAACATTCAAACTCTTCTTCAAACACATTTCCAGATGTTCTTTGATATACAATACCAACCCAAGAAGACACACAAACATATTTTAGAACAAAATAAATTATTCCATATACGAGATGAGAAAATTACTCACTAAATATGTATGATCCATAATGCAACAACACTCAAACTTATGACAACAAATAATTAGTGGCGACTAAAAAAAAAATTACATGCAGTTTTTTTCTTTTTCCATACTAGTTATTTTATAGTATGTTGGTTTACTTTACCTATACAATTGTAATTGATATAAATGCTAGGAACATTAAATAAGAAAAGCTTAAGAATAAAAGTCTTATTATAGTGTGCTGAACAGCTTTCAGTATTTTAATCCTGATATCATACTCATAGCAATGATTGGTGGATGAGAGGATTGTGTATAAAAGATACTGTATACAAATAAGTTACATAGCCCACTTTTTAGAGATGGGAAACAGGATTCCTTTTTATTTATCAAGTTTAGCATAGTTGAGGGTATCCCAAACCTCCTTTATTTTGCATTTAGAATCATTTCTTTCTATACCCATAACATTAGCTGATGTAAGCTCGAATGTGTGGCTGAGTTTGTTTTCATGCTCTAGCCCTTCTATAGGGATATTGGTGTTGGGATAATCTTTTTGTGCGACTGGCATGGGATTTATCAAAATAAATAGCACTGCAGTTAGTTTAGCTGAAAAAAATTTTGAGAGCAGTAAAGTGGATTTACTCAGTGGCAGTTTATATTTAGACTTATTAATCAACCAGTTTACAGTGGATAGGGTTTAAAGGCTGGCCCTTTATGAATCAGAGAAAATTTTATTTATACTTCTAGAGACTTTAGGGATATAGGGGAGTGATATCCAGGGCTTACCAAACTATCAAAATCAGTGGTATTATACATCCTTAATCTATAACTCCAAATTCACACAAATATGCTGGTTTGAAAACATTTCTGCACTGAAATCTAAATTTATACAATTTAGAATCAGACTATAAAACTAACATTGAAAAATACATTATTGAGTTATACCTTACTGGGTACAAATATGGGACACATCAATATTCTCAATAAATTGTCTCTAGAAAGCACTCAGCTAATGTAGCATTTTATATTTGCTTTCGATATATACTAGCTTCATTATCTGTGCATACACCACACACACATATATATATATATGGTATAATAAATTGTATAAGAAGATCATAACTATATCAAGTGCCCTGGATATCACTTCTCTATATCCCCGAAGTCTCCTGAAGTATAAATAAAATTTGGTCTGACTCATATAGAGTCAGCTTTCAAACTCCATCCACTGTAAACTGTTTGTTTAATAATTCTATGGCTAAATTCCCCACTGAGAAAACCCACATACTGATTACAAGATTTCTTGCAGTCAAACTAACTCTAGAGCTGTTTACTTCAGAGAATCCCATACTAGCTTCACAACCAGATTATCCTAAGACCTCTATAGAAGAACTAAAAACAATCCAGACCACAAATCCATATTTTTAGAGCATGAAATCAAACTCAGCCACACATTCAAGCCTATCTCAGCCAGTGCTGTGTGTATAGAAATGAATGATTCCAAATGCAAGATAAAGTAGGCTTGGTATATCACCAACAATGGTAACTCAATAAATAAAAAGGAATCCCGTTTCCCTCTTTGTAAAAAGTGGCCATGTAACTTATTTGTATACATTTACATAAAATTTACATTATAGCTTTTATCCACAATCCTATTACCCACCAATCATTGCTATCAATATGATAGCCAGATTAAGATAGAAAGCTGCTTAGCATACTATAATAAAACTTTTATTTTTAAGCTTTTCTTAATTAGCATTCTTAGGGTTTATATTACTTGTACTAGTTACTATTTATATATTTTTGTCCCCCTTTTCTTTGATTATCTAGCTTTTTTTTCACTGCTGATGGTAAATTAATTATCTTTGTAACAGTTTTTGTTTATCGTAAAGTTCTTTTGAAAATAATAACAGTGAGTTTCATATTCCAAAAGCATATATTATATTACTTTTATGTTATATTCATAGTCTCTGCAATATTGAAACATATTCTAAAATTGATCAAAAGTAAATTTTAAAACTTGCTTTGAAACACAAAGAATAATGTCAAGAATTGAAGGGATGGTTTGAATACCGCAGTTACATTCAATTTTTCAAATTGATCTGAAAATCTTTATAGAGTCTCTGCTGAGCTAAGCAGAGTAATGATATGAATTTATATATTATATTTTTTTATAGAAAAAGTATGGAATAAATAATGTGATATATTCAGATAATGAAAAATAATAGCAACTCTCTCAATATAGTAGTGTTTCAAAATGCAAGCTATAGTAATCAATAGATGACAGAAGGTTTGTGCATATAAATCCCTATCTAATGCCTCTTCATCCAATCATTATCTCCAGACTAGTTTCTAGCTTATAGCTATCTTCAGTGAAAAACCTTGGATCTGAGAGAAATGTACCTAAATCTTTGAATCTAATGCATCCCTCCAGCAATTTATCTTCTACCAACTTACTCAATTATTAATGCAATGAGCCCAAACTGAACCAAAATAATGTTTTTAATCCAAACTTTGTTTGTATAGTCATACTGATCTAAAAACAGTTTGGTATCTATATCTTATGGGTGTATTTTTTTCATAACCATACTTTGGCTAGGACTGGTATGAAAGCACTAGAACATCACATGACCACCATTTCTTATTCTTGCACAAGCTATTAAAATAATAGCAACTCTCCATACAGTAGTGTCACTCAATGCAAGATATAATAATCAATAGATGCTAGAAGGTTTGTGCATATAAATCCCTATCTAGCACCTACTCATTCAATATTCTCAGACTAGGTTGTATTTTAAGGCTGCCATCAGTCAGGAGCCTTGGATTTGAGAACAGTGTACCTAGATATTTTGATCCGATGCCATTCCTCCAAACTACCTTTTACTTGTTTAGTCAACTATAAAGCAATGAGGCCAAACTATGTATATAATTCAAGCTAAATTGCCTGTATAGACATACAGATCTGAACCCAGTTCAGTATCTATATTTTGGTACTTGGGTTTTTTTTAATAGCCATAGTTACCAACATCCTTTGGCTAGGATTGAAAACATCATATGATCCCTATTTCTTATTCTTGCAAATTAGTTTGAATTGAAAACATTTTTGTGGTATCAATTTGGGCACATTGCTTTATGATTGACTAAATAAGTAAAAGATTGTTGCTGGAAGGATGCATTAGATCAGAGATGACCAACCTATGGCGTATATGCCAAATTTAAATTATTATTTTTTTATTTTGAATGCGTAGGTCAAGTTTTTACACCTTGGTTACTGAAACCTATAATTATTTGTGTATTTATATGTGTGTGTTTTTAATATAATATTTTTCCTTTTTATTTACATATAGTAGATGTATTCTTAAAATTGAACTGATCATCAGCAAAGCTTTCTTCATGGGGATGTTTGGGTTGTATGTGTAATTGCCAGCTGATCGACTGTTTTGTGGCAGGAAGCAATCTCATATTTCATCTGACATTATAATATGGGAGAGACATGATAACACTTTGAAAAAAAAAATGTATTATTTTTAATCTAAAAAAATTGTATTAGGATTTCGTGAAAACAGGAATCTTAAAATTGTAGAATTGTTTTTGAATGTCTATAATGTTTAAAATGATAAAATAATTTAAATAAATTATTTAATAATTTTACTTTTTGAAATAATTTTTTTTTCAGTCAGTTATCCATTACTTTGCAAAAGAAAATAAGCAGAAGAAAAGCATATGATAGCAAGCACAGGTTTAATGAATTGTGGGGAAATGAGTTCTTATTTATTGTGGATCTTTCAGGAAAATTGCTGTGCATTGTCTGTGAAAATATTCTTTTAGATAATAGAAGACATGATCGTAACAGACACTATAGAAAACACCAGACTGAATTAGAAGAAAAACTGAAGTTAGTTCCTGGTTCTAGTTATGGAAAGAATATGTGGTTAAGAAAAAGGAAGAAATAAAAAGAGACAAAATATGTTTGTCAAACAAAATTGTGAAAGTGTGGCAATGCTGCAGATCACTTATGAAATTGCCTTTGCATTGGCTAAAAACAAGCCTTTCTCTGGTGGAGGGAAAGTTGTTAGGTCCTATCTCAAAAACTTTGCACAATAAAAATATTGAAAGAAAAGTAAATAAAATTGCTCTATCCAAGCAAACAGTTACAAAAAGTATCAAATAACTTTTCCACAAAGTTACTGAACAATTGAAAGACCATGTTTATGCTTCTTCTTTCTTTTCTTTAGTATTGGATAAATCGTTGATATGTGATATAGCCAATTTAAGCATTTTTATAAAAGTTGGTGGTAATTTTAACATATTTGAAGACTTTCTTGATCTTGAATCAGTTCATAGAAAAAGTAGAGAATCAGACAATGGATAAAATAAAATCATGTGTAAAAAATCAACAACTAGATTCTAATAAGCTCATCAGTCCAAACACTGATGGAACACCATCAATGGTAGATAGAATTTCTAGAACAGTAACTTTACTTGAAATGTTTTTTTAAAGTCATTCTTTACTAACATATCACTATTATGCCTGAAGAGTCTCTGTGTGAAAAAATCTTTAAAGCATGTTACAATACCAATTGTAATGTATATGAATAAAATTACAGCAAGAGATTTAAACAGAAGAGAATATAGGAAAAAATTGTGAACTTTTAGATATGGAATACAATCATCTCATCCTTCAGTTCTCAGTAGATTTTGGAAACTGAAAAACTGTTCATAATTTTCTGGAAGAAAAGGATGAGATGCATGAAGCAAAATCCCTGTTATGTAATGCAAAATGGCTGTTAGATTTAGCATTTTTAGTTAATGTTACCAGTTGCCCCAGTGATCTAAATTTGAAACTATAGGCCAAGAACAAATTGTTTCCTAGTTTAGTATTAGAACTGTTATTCTCCCAAATAGGGAAGTAAGTTAATTTCCACATTTAAAAGAACATAATAAATCTATTGAAAATAATGGTAATTTTACAGAATATACTAATAAACTCATATTATTGCAAGAATTCTTTGACAATTGGTTTAGTGATTTTGTTGAAAAAGAAGATTGCATATTTGCATTCATAAATCCCTTTTCACTTACTGAACAAAAAATCTTGATGATGCCTTATAACATTCAAATGAAACTTATTGATTTCAAAACCTTCTTCATTGAAAATGGAAATTTTAATGAAATTCTATCACCAGATGCTTCTGATATAATTAATTTCTGGGGATTGTTGCCCTGAGAATATTTACCAGAATTGAGAAAATTTGCTCAGAGTTATGTCTATCACTTTTGAACAACATACGGATATGAATAAGCATTTACATCCATGAACATGATTATAAATAAACTACAGTCATGACTAACTGATTCAAATTTGGAAAACTGTTTGAGACTTTCTGTAACTGATTTAATTGCAAACATTAAAGTAATTAATGTTTTTCTTCTCTTTATATGAAATTCTTTTATTTAAAACCGCAAAAAGTCTATATTACCAAGTATATAATAAATTTTTTTATTCATAACTGTTAAATATATCCATGACACCATATTTTAAAAGAGTTTAAAGAGTTATACCTTTAACTAAAAATGAAAAAATCGACACAAGAATTATAAAAGATTGGCCATTCCCACATTAGATACAAAGATCTAGGTGCATTGTTCTTGGATCCAAGTCCTTCTCTGATAACAGTCAGAATCTAAAAACTAGTCTGAGGATATTGGATGAATAGGCATTAAACAGAGATTTATTTGCATAAACCTTCTGGCATCTATTGATTACTACAGCTTGTGTGTGTGTGGGGGGGGCACTAGTGTATGAAGATAGTTGCTATTATTTTAATAGCTTGTGCACTGATGAGAAATGATCGTCATGAAAATAATTAAAAATAATTGTTTTGATCATACTATAGAATTATTTATTTATAAGCTTGAATAATCTACGAACATTAGAGTATGTGCATTGCTATAATATCAACATCCTCTGATCTGGTTTTTATATTTATCTTCCTTAGTATAGGCTTAGGGCTCAAAGTTGGAATCATGGCTTTTATGCATTTAGTAGCTATCTTTTATTCATTTATATCATTCTAACTAACAGCCTACATTTTTAAAAAAAAACCTAAGGTTTTTGAACTCAAGCCAACTCATTTACCCAATTATATAAAACTGAACCAGGTTAGTTTCTATGTATTTTAATGATTTCTGTTGGCCACTTTTATCCTTTTCTTACTAACGCTAATATAAATAACTTTTTCCATCTTACTAATATACTTCCAAGAGCAGTCCAATTCACTCTACTTTAGAGTTATCTACTACAACTTTGATTAGTTAATGTCACCAAATGTACAGTACTACAATCATCATAATTTTCAATCATTATTGATCGTTTACAAGATGAAGATCTCTTCAAGTTCATTCCATCTCCAATCTCAACCCTTTCTTCTCCACATCATTCTCACACCCTTTTTATCTATCCATCTCATATGTGGTTTCTAGATTTTTTTTACAATTTCTTTGAATCCAGTTTAAAATTTCAACTGTCTTTCTATTATCATCTTTTTTAACAACATATCCATCCCAACTCCACTTCAGTCTCTTAATTTTTTCAATATTGTCAGTAATACCTGTTTGTTTTCTCATCCATGTATTTCATTTCATTTTCTTCTTGTTACTCCTTATATCACATGACCACCTCCTCTTATGCTTGTGTATAACTGCTATTAAAACAGGAAAAACTCACTATATATATATATTGCCACACACAGCAAGCTAGAGTAATCAATGGATGCCAGAAGGCTTGTGCATAAAATCCCCATCTAGTGCCTACTCAACCAATATCCTCAAACTAGTTTTTGGCTTATGGCAATATATATATATAGTGAGTTTTGCCTGTTCTAATAACAGTTAAACACAAGCATAAGAGGAAGTGGTCATCTGATGTTTATTGGCTTAAAACCAATTCTGCCTAATAGGATAGTGGTGGCTATGGTTATTAAAGAAACAAAGACACCAAAATGTATGGGTACTGATCTGGGTTCAGATCCATATGACCATATAAGCTAATGGGCTTGGATTGAAAACATTAAGGTGTTTCCAGTTTAAGACTCATAGTTTTGTAGTTAAATAGAGATAAAAGGTGGTTGCTGGAGGGTTGCATTAGATCCTAAGATCTAGATGCAGTGCTCTCAGATCCAAGGCTCCTCACTGACAAAGGCCATAAGCCAGAAACTAATCTGGGGATATTGGATGAGTAGGCACTAGATAGGGATTTTATGCGCAAGCCTTCTGGCATCCATTGATTACTCTAGCTTGCTGTGTGTGGCAATATATATAGTGAGTTTTGCCTTTTACTCCTAATATCCTTCTCTTCATACTTTACTGAATGGTCTGACATCTCTATATTACTCTTCTGTTAAGTGCCCAAATGTCAGATCCATAAGTAAAAAACTGATAACATATATTTATTAAAAACCTTACTTTTCAAGCACTTAGGCCTATTTTCTTTTAATATTAAATTATTTATCCCAAAAGCACTCTAACCAAGTATAATTCTATGATTATTTTCATCCATTATGTTTTTATCTTCTAACTCTTCATTATCAATCTAGTTTTTTCATTAGTACTATAATACCCACACTTATATAAACGCATGCAAAAGTTATTTTTCACAAAAACTATGCTGATTTTTTTTTAAATTTATAATGTATGAAGTGTGCATTGAATTAATTTTTTAAATAAAATATTTTTAAAAATAAATGTAAATATGCCATTGAAATTTTTCTGTTAATCTAGTTCTGATAGTTGAAAAAAAATTTAAAAATTAGCATTTGAAAAATATTTTTAAATAAAACATCTACAAAAAGAAAATTTTTAATCCTAATTGTAAATAAATGATGGTTTTGATTTGCTGTCAGTTTGTTTTAATCATTTCAAAGCAAAAGTGAGGCTAAAAGATAGTATGCTATCAATTATTTTTCACTGCAACAATGAATTTAAATAAAAACTTGGAAACTAGATTAATGATTTATTCTTTTAAATAATATATCAATTTTAAGACAAAAAATTAATATATATATGTTTCTATAAATTGTCATTCATAATAATCATATTTATAAAATAAAAGACTTAGAATAATGATATATAAAAACATTTACTGAATAAAGTATTAAAAAAGGAGTCAAGCGTTGGTGATCGAATGGTCAACACAGCCGCCTTACAAGCAGTTGTACAGGGTTCGCTTCCCGGCCGATGCTTTGACACATAAAAAAAAAAGATAAATGAATATATTGAACATGAAATGTATTAATAAATTAAAAAGAAATTATTACAATTTTATCTATATGTGTCAGACTTTCTGCCCTTACACCTTTAACGCTATTCGCATAAATTTAATACATTAATGATTATTATTATTTACTTATTAGGTTATAGGTTATCATATCATTGTTAGCTCACATATAAACTTTAAACTCAGTTAAAGATTAGTATATATTTTTTAACTAAACATCAGTAGATAATATTAATTCAACTTCAATCTCTCTTTTTTCATGAATAATATCTTGTTTAGCTATTCTTAAAATTTCTAATCGACAACACATTGTTGAAACAAATACAATTAGTTTATAGTAATTTTATATTGATTAATACTGAACAAATATTAAAATGTGTAAGAGATTACGTCTTGGACGAACTGAAAAGTGCTGGTTCAACATAAGTGTATCTTGGGGATCAATTGCCTTTTTCAGATATTTTTACTTATAGGTTCTATGAATGCATGGAAGAATATATATCCAAAATAAAAATTAATGACCAACTTTTGTGATTAAAAGATTTGTAATAGGGCAAACAAAATGATAGATAAAATAAGCAAAATTTGGGAATTTGGTAATACATATGATTTTGGGTGGTAATAATTTTCTGAATTGAAAAATAATTTTTAGTTTTCAATATTAAATGATGAGCAGTTAAATCTTATTAAATGCAATGTTTTTTGTTTTTAAAATATATGTAAAATAATTTAGACATGCCTATGGCTGAAGAACTATATTTAATAATGCTATCAAGTACTTAAGGCAAGAACAGTTCTCCACTCTAGTGCTCTCTAGCATAAGCTTGAGTAATCAATGTCTATATATACATTTAAAAGGTCTATTCTTTATAGCATATTGTTCAAGTTGATAATTTGGTGATTAATTCTTATTAACATTCTTCGCCAGGGAAATAAGATGCTTACAATTAAATAAGAACTAAAGTTATATATAATAGAGCAAATATTTCTAAACAAGCTTATTTTATTATTTTTTATTTATTTATTTATTTTTTATGGTAAATGCTATAAGAGAAAGCATTCAAATCTTTATCTATGATTGTCCCCATCCCCAGCTATGGCCTTCTTCAATGAGGAGCTAGGACATCAGATTCAAAAATATCAACTCTAACCAAGCGTTTATCTAATACTTTTAACTATTAAGAAGAAGACCTGAAACTTTCAGACATAGGCTATTAATATATGGAGTATCTGAATTTAATTCAGGCCCATATAGTTATTTCAGTTGGAAATCTGAATTTGAAGACATTAGATGTCTAAAAGTTTCAGATCTTTTTAATAGTTAAGTATTAGATAAATGCTTGGTTAGGCTTAGGGTTTTTGAATCTGATATAGCTCCTCAGTGAAGAGAGCCATAACTTGAAACCATTCTGGGGATTGGGACAATCTTAGATAAAGATTTGAATGCTTTTTCTTATAGCATTTATCATAAAAAAATAAATAAATAATAAAATAAACTTGTTTATAAATATTTGCTCTTTATTACATATTGATAATTGCAAGCTATATAGGTCATGCGATTTATCACTTGGTTTTATTACTATTATATATATATATAGTTATTGAACTGCATTCAAGTCTGTATAAGTGTTGAAACAGATTGATTTTTGGTTCAAAAAACCTTAGGCTGATTAAATTACAAGTTTTCAGATTGACAGTTAAAATGGAATTAAAGTTAGTTTTTGAATGCATTTCTTTCAACTTTAAATTCAAACCTTATTGACAAAGAAAAAGCAAGAAATCACTCTTAGGATAGTGATATATACTAAGGTTAGACATTTTTATACTTATTGATTATTCAAGCTTATGCTAGATAGCACAAAAGTATAGAACTGCTCTTATATTATTTAAACTGTGAGTTTGATATTAAATAATGTTAATATATTAGATGACACTTAAAGATAATTTCCTTATTGTACTACTTAATAATAAAATACCATGGTACTAAATGTATTATTTTAAGATATTTTTTTTTGTTCTTAAATAGATCAGGTCAAAATAATGGAAGAGTCACAATTTTATATTATAAATTCCAATATTATCTTGAGCTGTGTTATCTCAAAATAGAGCAAGGATAGAATCAAACATTTCATATTTTATTCAACTAAAAATTTAATAATTTTAAGATACTAGGTTATTTAAATAAATATTTTCTTTATTTCTATGTATTTGTGTATAGTAGAAAAGGCTTTGTGTCTTAGTGTGTTCTTTCCATGCCTTGCATGGTTTGCTACAGTGAACGACTCTAGAATTTAAGATTCACAGATCACTCCAAGTTATATCGCTTCCAGGGTTCAAACTTTTTATTAACTCCTGGGAAATAAATATGAATATTTATCTATTTTTCATTCTCTCTATACTCATATTTTGAAGTTTGAATCTTGCTTGAATAAATTTGTCAGCATTAGTTTTTTTTTTGATTAGCTAATGCAGTTAAACAAGGCAAAACCCCTATACAATACTACTGTATAGAGAGTTTTGTCTTGTTTAATAACAATTATGTGCTATTATGAGATGGTGATCATGTGATGTTTAGTGGTTTAACACTAATCCTGCCTAATAGGATAGTGGTGGCTATGATTGTTAAA
Source organism: Epiperipatus broadwayi (assembly GCA_028023455.1). NCBI lineage: Eukaryota > Metazoa > Onychophora > Udeonychophora > Euonychophora > Peripatidae > Epiperipatus > Epiperipatus broadwayi. The sequence goes on along the minus strand of JAQFVV010012410.1, from coordinate 4,151,071 downwards.
GAGCCAAAGACACCAAAATGTATGGGTGCTGAAGTGAGTTCAGACCCATATGACTATATAAGCTGTTAAGCTTAGATTGAAAATATTACTGTGTTTTCAATTTCATTCTCATAGCTTTGTAGTTAAGTGGAGATAAAAGGTGGCTGCTGGAGGGTTGCATTATATCCTAAGATCTAGGTGCAGTGCTCTCAGATCCAAGGCTCCTCACTGACGAAGGCCACAAGCCAGAAACTAGTCTGGAAATATTGGATGAGTAAGCACTAGATAGGGATTTTATGCACAAGCCTTCTGGCATCCATTGATTACTCTGTTTGGCACAGGGTGGCACTACTGTATGGAGAGTTTTGCCTTGTTTAATAACAATTATGTGCTAGTATGAGATGGTGATCATGTGATGTTTAGTGGCAGTTAAACAACCAATTATTTGTCAGAAAATAGGTGTCTAATTATTTTTAGTTATATGATAAAGTAAATAAGATTTAGAATCCTTATTATCTGGAACCTGACTAGGCTCAATGATTGGGAGACTTTTTCCCTGAAGTAGGCTATTTAAAACTTATTTTTTTCTGTGTACATCATAACTTGGAATCTCTTTTCTCTTACTGTTAATTATTAAGACCTTCATTATGTATCTGTATGAACATGTGTGTATATGATTTAGAATCCAGAAATTGAACAATATGGAACCTACTTAAATAAATAAAGGCAAGCTTTTATATGACGATGATATTCTGAATGGGTGGAGTGATATATTCAATCTAAAACAGCTATTTGCAATCTTAAAAATAGAAAATCTGCAGGTCCTGATAAGATATTTCAAGAACTTTTAAAATATACTTGTGATTAGATAATTTCAAAACTATTTATTTATTTATTTTAATATATGGACCCTTGAAAATTCTGTCACCAAATTTTAAAGGTATTTTTTTATTTATAAAAATAAGGGGAATAGAAAATATTGCAGTAATTGTTTCAGAATATCATTGTTCAAAAATAATTTTGAGGATTTTATCAGAAAGATTGCTTCCAATCTTAAGTGAAAGGTCATCCCAGACTTAGTTTTAAAGAATTAAGAATCATTATAGACATAATTTTAAAGTGTTAGGAATGAAGTTGTAATTTATATATTGCTTTTATATTGTTTTTGGTCAAAGCATTTGATACCATCAAGCATATTTCTGGTAGTATTTGAAATTATCTGGTTGATTATGAAAGTTTATTCATATTATGCAACTTCTGCAATAAGAAACAAAAAGCCTTGTTATTACTGTAGAAAATCTGATGGATTTGCATGAATCTTGTTGTTGAACAAGGATATATATTAACTCGACTTTCCTTTTATGAAAATGATCTTTAGAACAATTCATGGGCAGCAACTTTGTGAGGCAGATATCTAGATATGATATAGATTTGATGAGGAAATTTTGTTTGAATAACTAAAAAAGAAAAAAACAAGACTTGATTTTCTTCATTTGTAAATTCTGTTATTCTTGCCATTTTAAAAGATAATCTACAGAGTGTACAGAGTAGTTTTTATCAATATTTCTATCATTCTAAACATGTACAAAAGTTGAAATGTATAAAAATAGAACAATGTAAAAAAAAATAATTAAATATTTATTTTTTAATGAGGTGTATTAGCATATATAGATGGTCCTCTACTTTTTTAAAAAAATTATTATCTTAAATTTTATTACATTGCCTTTTTATTAAATGATAGAAATAAGTTAAATTATTTAAAAGTTTAAAAGTTTTATAAATGTAGAATAACACACACATTCATATACATATATATTAAAAATACCAAAGTATGCAAAAGAAATCTGTCAATAATATGAATAAGATAAAAGATTAATATTTATATAAATTATTAAAAATGTATAAGGATATATAGTTATTGTGTTCATTAAAAAATTTGTATGGTAAAAATAAAAGTAAATTGCTTGGCTTATTTTTCAGAAAATTTAAAATTCAACATTCTTTTCATTGAGTTTATTAGTTTTATTACGATTATATAAATAAAGTGATATGTTAATTATTTGAAAATATGTTTACATTTGCATAGGTTTCTACTATTTATAATTACATTTTATATTTTCTGAAGTAGGATTTATTGTATGAGAAATTAATTACTATGATCACTGATGATAGATGAACCAAAACCCTGTTAAGTTTTTGTGTGATTGATGAGGAGAATTCTCTAAATAAAAATAATCGAAAGATATCTCAAATTGTAAAAATAAATTTATTACAACTTTAAAATTAAAATCAATAATACTAAAGTTAAAAATCATTATTCTGTATATATATATATGTGCTTGCGATATAAAAGATGCAAAACTTGAATATACATAACACTTTATTGATTAGTATTGGGTGTTTTCCTTATAAATTTATCAAGAGATAGTTGACTTGTTCTCTTCTTTTTCTTTTATTGATAAAAAATTCCAAAACATGATGTGTCTTTTTCTATTGTCCTTTGTTTGAAATAGTGACTTGTATGAAAGTATAAGTAGAGGACTGTCTGTATTTAATATTTTTTAATGTGACCTATAAAGAGTTTGATTTAGTAAACAATATTAAAAAAACTCCTTGTTAAACATTGATAAAAGAAAAATCTTCAACCACTATTAGCTTTTTATGGATATTATATTGAGAATTAGAATATTGGGAGTTTTTAGATTAAAAAGGGGGATTTGGATGTTAAAAAGTAATCTTAGATATCACTGGTGCCACTGCATTTAACAATTTAAAATGTAATGCATTTCACAATAGTGATGTAATACCAATAAGCTAATGCACATGCGCTTTGTAGATGTCACTATATAAATGAATACTCCCACTTTTTCAAACACAAGATAAAGTCTTTGGGAAAAGATAGAATGAATCCATCTATCTTTTCGACCCAAACTTATATGTATGGGCAAATCTTAAGTGTTTGAAAATGAGAGTGTGAAGTTGTTAATTGATCACTTTAAATTACCTTTTCAGCATTTATATAGTGACATCTACAAAGCACATGTGCATTAGCTTATTGGCTTATTGGTATTACAGGTTATAAAAACATCGCGCTATATAAAATAAATGTCTTGTTTAAATAGTGTTGTAAGTATTTTAACTAAATAAAATGTTTCTAGAAGTGTTATTTTGTTCAATTTATTGTATAGAATTAAAACATATTTTTTTACTGATTAAGAATCCATAAGATTAAAAAAAATACAATAGTAAGCCAATTGGTATTTTTATAATCATGGGTTGGACTATTTCTATCATCAAACTTATACTTTTTAAGATACATAAAACTATTAATAATAGTGCACAAGTTAGCATACAACACTATATTTTTAGTGTTATTTTCTATCTTCAAGTGTCACTGGTCTAAACAATAATAGTGAGAAATTGAACTGATGACTTTTAAGTTCATCAATAATGATGCTCTCTAACTACCCAGGCTATTCTATCAAAAGTATATTGTCTAACTTGCTAGATGTGATCTCATAGAATCAACTATTTTTTAGGCATATCTTCATTGGATTTGGGTTTAAAGTAAGCTTGAGTGTTATTTTATGGAGAAGATCCCAGCTATGTTGTAAAGATAACTTTCATTAAGAAAATGTGGCTGAATAATGAATATAACAGAGAATCACAATTAGGCAATGAAAATAACTCTTAATAACTTTTGTCACAATATAATGAATTCAGAATAATATTAATAATCATATGTTCTGAGAAAACATTAAAAACATCATATACAACCTAAATGCATTTTAAATGCTGAGCATTCTTTTCAAAAGTAACAGTAAATTCAAAACAACAGCTAGCAGAAATATTAAATTGTACATTTAACTGTACATGTTCCAAAATGCACTCAACTAAACATATTATTAATGAACCAATCCTTTTTAAATTTGTGTTTCTCATTATCATGTTCAATGCAAATCTTCTGTACATTAATCCAATTAATAATAAAAATAAAACTAATTCCAAAAAAAATTCCACTTACTGCATATTTCATTGAATGATGAGATTGCTCTTATGCCCATTGGACTGAATCTACAGTGGACATTAATGTAAGCTTAAAACAACACACACACATATATATAATTAAAAACCAGTTTTTAGACAACTCTATATCAGTAACAATCAACAATTACAAACTGTTGTCGAGGCAACCTTCATTTAACAACAGTTTGAAATTGTTGATTGTTATTGATATTGGGATTGTCTAAGTATTGACTGGTTTTTAATCACTACTTACAAAGCCTTGAGCATTATTACACACACACACATGTATAATGAAGACAAAATAGATACTATAGTATCAATAATATTTGTAGATCATGATAAAATATTTGATCACAACTTTAACCCTAATTTTTTTTTAATATAGATGATTTGAGCTGAACATAAAATACAGAATTAAAGAGGCATGAAATTCATTAATAGCATATACCCTGTAATGAACAGTAAATTTAATAGTATTCAGTTAAATGAATTTTGTATAATACATAGATTAGGTATACAATTTTGTATTTCTGTTATTATTTTAAATATAACATTTTTAAAGGAATATAGCTGCTGCCTTTGATAAGGATATTCAGCATTAAAATGCATTTAGATTGTATTTAGTATTTTCATTGTTTTCTTCAGAAAGACATACAGTAGTAATATTACTTTTAATTAATTGAGCAATGTCTTGAGGCTTCCAAAAAGTAAAGTTTGCTTTAAAAGAAGTTGAAATGTATCATCATATAATGTCATACAATCAAAATAACTGGTAGAAGACATATGATTTGTATTTCACAGATTTATTTGAAAAATCATCATAAATATATTTATTTTAGTATTCCTTTGTCTTTTTAGTGTTGGTCATGTGATTATGAATAGCTGCTAATGCTGATGATGCTCAAAGCCTTATCATCTTAATAAATTACTATATCAATAATTTTGTTAATTAATTTTTTAACAGTCATGTATTTAATATGATATACAATAAAATTTATTAAAGTCAAAGTTATATATGAAATCCTTTGAATAATTGCTTTTGAGATCATGTGATCTTTTAGAAGTAATAGTTATAGATTGTGTCTTATCCAAGAACCTTTAGCTCTCAACTCCAGTACTCTATTACAGGATAAACTACGTTGTTGTTAAAAGTAATTGAATAGTTAGTTTATTGAAGTGTGATGTTCAAGTTTCAGAAATAATAGGATGAGTTTTGATACTAGATTTTTTTTAGGTTTCATTGTTAGAGAAAGCTAATATGAAATTCATTAAAGTTTTTTTTTTTTTACACCTTTTTGGGTTTTTTTCCCTTTTTATATTTTTTTTGTACAATGTAACAAAAATATATAATGTAGTATCTTATTATTAAATCAATTGGTTTATTTTAAATCTCACTAAGAAATCATAATTTCAAGTTTGATTTTTTTTTAAATTTATTTAAGTTGATTATATTTCAAGATAAACTAGTTGATTTGAATTATAAGTCTTTTATTAAAAGCTTTTTTGTTGAAATGCTTGGGAAAAAGGGTGGGTTGGGGGGAAATTAGAAAGGGCAATTAAACTTGATTGTTGAAACCCAAGCTAAGTACCAGTTTGTGATTAGAAATATTGTAAGTCTTTCCAGATGTGAATCCTGTTCAAGAAAATAAATTAATTAAAAGTTCAGAGAAAGAGGGAGAGAATTGAAAAAAGTATAAATTATAGAGTCTGCTTTTGTTCATGATTAGATTATTAAAATTTTTATTGAAAGTATTACTGCATGTCACTATGAAAATGTTTTTTGGCTAGAGAGAATCAAGGACTTTTCTCCCAGGGAAAACCATCTCCTGAGCCATATCTGGAGTCCACTGAGGGAATTCCATCTCTAGAAAAATATGAAGCCAGCCAGCTAACAAAGGGCATGTTCAGAAGTTGGAGGACTTAGAGGATTCATACAAGAAACTACAGAAAAGTATCAACCTATGGAGTTTCCCTGATAACCACCTTGGGGTAATTATAAATTGTTTCTAAAATGAACTTTCATACTGTAATTATCAAAATACTAACAAGTACTCAATTGTGTTTTATATATATTAGCTATTGTAAATTCATAATAGTTTCAACAATACAGTATGAGGTTATTTGAATTATTTATTATTTTTGACATAATTTTGGAGATAGGTAGGTTTCTATAGTGTTTTCATTTTTTTAATATTTTTTATCCTTGTTATACTTATGCATCTGTAGGTTTTAGTTTCACAAATCTAAACTGCTCGATCATGGAGAGATAAAAAGTAGGTTTAAGTCAATTAAATTGTGGTCATAAGAAAAACCAAGACACTTATACCATGATTTAGTGCTCAAAATAAATTATTTAATTTAATAAAGGTAAAAGTTTTGGGTGAGGCTATATACACTTCACTTTCTATTATATAATACACCTTGAAATTCACTCCTATTTGGACAGATTCTTAACAATAAAGTTGAACCTTTGTCAGTTGTAAGTTAGTGATGGTATATTTCCTTGGGAAATATTATAATGTTGAATAATTGTATCATTATACAATTGGTAAGCAAATGAGTTAATTTTAAAGGTATTTTATTTTTAAATAGATCAATCCAGTTCAGATTGCAGTAAGAGAAATTGGGAAAGGAAATAATAGAAAAAATATATAATAAAGATTATTGGAGGCATACTTGCATGTCTCTTTTGTTAATTTAAACATAGAACTATCATATTAACATCATGTCCTCTGGAGAGAAAATATATCACAATTTATTAGAGTTCATGAAAGATTATGTGGCCATGTCACATATATAAATAAACACTGATTGTAGGATAATATTGGTCTAGTGCTAGTCTATCTGCCTAATAGCATTGTCATACTAGCTATTATAATATATATAACATTGGTAATTTTGTGGCTCTAAGGCTCTTTTGTACCACCACAGAGATGGGGTGGAAAAAAATTAAAAAATGGCACCCAATTGGGGCTCATTAACAGGAATGGCTTGAGAAAAGAGTGAGAATTGAAGTAATGAAGACATTTAGGTATAGGCAGGAGGGTGAAATAGTGTCCCAAAAGGGATGAGTTTTTGAGATTTTGAGGTAATTGTAAGAAATATGATGTCAGTTAGATGAAATATTAAAATTTATTGCTGACCTAAATGAAGTAGTTAGAGATAGTAAGGAAATTAAAGAAATGAAAATTATGATCAAAGACATTAGGAAGGATGTGAATGAATTAAAAGAGAAGAAAGAGAGTAGAAGTGAGGAAAGAAAAGTGAAGGGAACTAGAAAAGGCAAGGCTTTTTAGTAGTAAGGATATAGAAGAAGAGATGGAAGGAAGAGAAAGGAAAGAACAACTCGTAGTTGAAATAAAAGATAATCAGGAAAGAAAAACTATATGAATATATTTAGAGAAAATAAGTATGGAGACTAAACTAAGTGAAGAAGGGGTAGCTAATCCAGAAAGTGCTTCACTATCATATTCATACAAATTAAGGTTTTTAAGGGAAGTGGGGAAGAAAACCCATTCGATTACCTTGACAGTCTATGTCATTTTTTCTATTTTCATAGATCAAGTAAGAAAAAGAAAATTATTGTGGCTAACAACCATTTAAATAGTGCTGCCCAGGAGTGGTGGAAGGTGGTATAATATAGCTGCAGACATTCCAAGAATATAAAACAATGATTCTTAGTAGTTTTTAGAGCCCTGAAAAACAGGAAGCAATCCACATCCAGATTTTGTCAGGAAAATAGATGTCAATCAGCAGTGAAAGCTATAACTAATTTTTTTAAAGGTAGGCTGTAAAATTGAGAGTGCTAGAGGCTTACCTGATGGACAAAGACCAGATTGTGAGAATAATAAGATACAACTTACCAGTAAGTGTCTAATATAAGCTCATGAAAAACCATAGGTTGTCCATTGAAGAAGCAAGTAGAGATGTTAATAGACATGGAGTATAACAATTCAGCAAGATGGCGAAAATGAGTCTAAAGTTAGATGGGGAAATTATAATGAATGTACTGTCAGGACTAATAATATCGTCATGAAAAGAGAAAAGGGAAAAGATTACCCAAGATAGTAAAAGTGGGGTTTTTTTCATTTTTTAAATTTCTCCCAAGAAAATGAGATGATATTTTTAGCCATCTCATATGTAAATATATATTTAATTTCATAGTTATTTTATTAGTTATAAGTAGAATGTTACATATATATATAACATATTAACTTATTAATAAATCAATTGTTTTTTTTTAATCTAACTAAGAAATCAGAAGTTCAAGTTTGATTTTTTTTAAAATTATTTAAGTTGATTATAATTCAAGATAAAATAGTTGTCTTGAATTATCAGTTTTTTATTAAAAGTTTTTTTAGTGAAATTCTTGGGGAAAAAATATGAGTTGGACAGAAAATTAGAAATGGTCACAATTAAAATTTGATTGTTGAAACCCAGCTAAAAACCGATTTGTAATTAAAAATATTGTAAGAGTCTATCCATTGAATATTTTGCTAATTAATCAAGAATTTTCTTTAAAATTAAAAATTCTCAAAGAAAAAATGGACAAAAATTGAAGTGACAAAATTTGGCTAAAAATAAACCAAAAAGGTATGTATCCTGGTAAGAAAATAAATTAATTAAAAGTGCAGGGAAAGGGGGAAAGAATTGAAATAAAGTATAAATTATGGAATCTGCTTTTGTTCATGATTAGATTGTTATTTTTTTTTCACATTGCTATAAAAATGTTCTCCATCTCCCAAGGAAAATCATCTCCCAAGCTGCACCTGGAGTCCACCAAGGGAATTCCATCCTCAGAAAAGTATGAAGGCAACCAGCTACACAAGTGCATGTTCAGAAGCCAGATGACTTAGAAGATTCATGCAAGAAGCTATAGAAAAGTGTCAATCCATGGACTTTACCCTTCTGATTAAATTTGATGGACTGATAGCTACCCAGGGGGCTTTATAATCTGTTTCTGAAGTGAACTTTTATACTGTAATTAGTGAAATACTAACATAGACTCAATCATATTTTATATATATTAGCTACTGTAAATTTGTAACAGTTTCAACAATAGAGTATGGGATTATTTAATAATTTATTTATTGTTTTTGACATAATTTTGGAGGGGCTAGGTTTCTGTATTGTTTTCTTTTTTTATATGTATATTTTTATCTTTGTTATACTTATGCATCTGTAGGTTTTACTTTCACAAATGTGGACTGTTCAATCATGGATAGATAAAAAATAGGTTAAAGTCAGTTAAATTGCGATTATAAAAAAATAATACACCTATGCCATCATTTAGTGATCAAGATAAATTATTTAACATTAACAAAGGTAGAGAGTTTGAGTGAAGCTATATACAACTCACTATTATATTAATACACCTTGACATTCACCCCTATTTGAATGGGTTCTTAAAAATAAAGTTGGACCATTGTCAGACATAGGTTAATGATGGCATATTTCCTTGGGAAAGATTAGTATAATGTTGAATAATTGTATTGTTATACAATTGGTAAGTGCTTGAGTTAATTTTAAAGGTATTTTGAAATAGTGAGAGGGAATTGGGAAAGGAAATAGTAGAATATATATATATAATAAAGATTACTGGAACCATACTTATGGGTCTCTTTTGTTAATTTAATTATAGAACTATAGTATTAACATTGTGTCCTCTGGAGAGAAAATATATCAAAATTATTAGAGTCCATGAGAGATTATGCTATAAAAGATTATGTGACCATGTTACGTATATAAATAAACAATACGATCATAGAATAATCTTCTCAGTCTTGTGACAGGCTACCTGCTTAGTAGTACCCTCATACCAATTACCAAAATATGAGTAATCTTGGTAATTTTGAGCTCTAAGACTTTTCTACCATCATAATATGTAACTTTAATTTTCACTTTATTATAGTTGTAATATTTTTGCAAATGTATGTGCATATGTTATGATTATGGTGTTCAGCACTGAAAGTGTAGCCAGCCAGGTAATAAAATAAAAAGGAAAAAATATCCTATTTCATAAGCATATGCATATACATATGCCAAAATATTATTATTATATGTAAATCACATAACCACAAGTCTCATGCTTAAATAAGTCAATAGAATATCAGCAATCTGTTGTCAAGGCAACACTATAATTAAGTAATAAATGAAATCTACTTAATATCTTAAATAGATTTTTAAATAATGATTTAAACATCTTTGTCTATTATAATAAAGTTTATTTAACACTTCTAGGCAGATATTATTTCAATCTTTTCAGTCATTGCTTTCATTCACAAGCCATTTAAGATTCTGTGGATTCCATTTACTACCTAATTATAATGCTATCTTGACAACAAATTGCTGATATTCTATTGGTTTATGTAAGGATGAAGGTTGTGATGTGATTTATATATATATAATAAACAATTTGTGAATGTAATAAATATGAAATAAATTAATGCAATAATAAATTTTCAATGCATCATTTACCATATTTTTTGCTTCCATCTACATGTTATCACATGATGAAATAAATTCCTTCACAACTTTTATTTCAGGCATTAATCACTTTTATTAAATTTCTTTGAGCTAAATATGGCTTCACATGAACATAGCATCATCATTCTTATTTAAATAAGACTAATACAATCTATTAGATGTTAAAACTTTGATGAACACATTAGTAGTAAAGAGAATAAGTAATTGTTAAATGCATAACATGCAGGATAATATTTTTTTTAAAAAAGTAAACATTTGTATTTATCATATGATATATGGGCATGGAATGTATTATTTTTTATATGATTTAAATTGTTTTTTAAAGCTAAGTGAGTAATAATAAAAATTTCTTAATTTTTTTTTAAAAAAAGCTTTGAAAGAAATAGTTAATTAAATATATAACTTGTTTTTATTAGATGCTTTCATGATTTACTTCTAATAATGGTATGAGTGTATTATTTTTATTCATACAGCTTTTATTATAATATATGTGATTTGTCTTTGATGTTGTTTCTGTATTATGTGATTGCTTTATATATTTAATTGCAGTTTGAAATACTTTACTGTTAGTATGACTTTGATCAAATGAGTCACGAGTAATAAAATATTAAGAAATTTACAAAAAGACAAAATAGAACTAAAATTATAAATATTAAGAAAAAATATACAGACCCTATTATTAAAAAATGTTAAAGAAAAGATCAAATTTAATATAGTTTTCAGTATAAGCTGTTGGAAAGGATGAAATTTAATCATATATTTTGTGTACATATATGAATATAAAAATTAGACTCAAATTTAATAAAGCTATATTGAGCTTTGAATAAATTTATAACATATATTTTCCTAGCTAGAGTGATTGGATATTCCTATTTTGGGGATTTATCTCAATTTATGTTTCAATGTCCTGATATCCCCAAGATATATTTTTTGGACTAACGTGTGCCAATTTTAAAATACTCATAATTTTTACTAATCATATATATATATGTGTTGATAATGCTTAAAGAAATTGTTGGAAAAACTATATATATATTTTATGTATATTTCTGACTTTACAGTAATATGTCAAAAACTTATGTGAATTGGCACACAAAAATCATTTATATTATGAGAACATATATATAATAAAGATAAGATAAGTTGAAAAATAAATGTAACTAAAAAATGTGTTGTTTTTAGTTGTCACATTCTGATTTTTAATTATACCAAGATAATCACCCTATTTCTATATCATATGATTTTATAATTTTTATAACAATTTACTTTTGTAAATATATTTGAACTATGTCAAACCTGCTATCAGATATTTTATCTTTACAAAATTTCTGTCATAAATATATTTCTATATTTTCAAATGTAGTTTTATTCAAAATAGAAAAGTTGTTTCTATTATTATTTTTCTTATTATTATTATTGTTGTTATTACTGTTGTTATTTGTGTGTCATTTTAATATATGAGAAAACATTTATTTATAATATAAATAAATTTAGAACTGAAAAAATGTTATATAATGATATAAAAAATTAGAATGCACTCAGATAATATTCTACTATAAATTTTAGTTTTTGAAAAACAATACTAAGTTTTATATCGTTTGGTATTATTTACAGTTCATATAGGTTCTGAACTTTTTGTTACGATTTTTAAAATGTCTATGCCTATGTTATTAATAACTGGCATGAAAATCTTTTTTGTTTAATTTCTGAAGTTGAACACATTTTAATTTGTCTATAAACTAGAAATCCAACAATTTTAATAATGATAAGATTATTACATATTTTCCATATTATGGATGAAATGAACATTTTATTTAATAAAATTCTAAGAATATAACAGATGTCTGCTGAAAGTTTTGTGATCTTAAATATTATTAAGTGTTTATTCAGAGATCTACAAACAATTTGTTTTTCTTATTCCACATGTATAGATGTGTCATAGCCATCTTATATTAAATTATAGAGAGGTGCAAATGATTGTTGGAAAGCAAGGACACCTATGTAAAAATTATTTCCTTGTGAATGCCAGTTTCTTTCGAAACTGTGATTTAAGTTTGATGATTTCTTTAAAAGCATGTTATATGAAATGCTTATCTTGATGATGTTAGCTTTCATAGGGGAAATAAGAGATAATTAATAGATAATGATTTAATTACAATAAGTCTCTATTTAATTTTTTATATCACCATTTTTAATTATTACATTTAATTTAGATTCTTAAAACCATAGTCTCTCTTTTCTATATCATTCCAACAATCTTATTTATTTCATCTATCTCTCATGTGGTCACTTTCTAGATCTTTTACATTGCCCTGGGATCCTCTTTAGGACTTCAATTGTCTATCTATTATCATCTCCATTTCAATCTCAATTCTTTCAATACTTCTTTTATATGTGAGACTAAGTTTTGGAAAAACATAATATTCTAATGTTACCTGAAAGCCATTATAAATTGAAGTGTAGCAAGTACAAATAATTTCAATTAAAATAAATATCATAATCTTTTAATATAATTTATCTAATTATAGTTTAAGTAACAATAATTCTTAATAAATATTACCAACTTTAATAAACTGTTTGTAAATTTTTTATTTTTTTTTAAAATTTAACACTTGGCTCAATACTAATATATTTAAATCATCTATATTAAATTATTACAATTTAATCTTTAACTGCCAAATGTCCTGCATTCACATTTTTGACACCCTTACTTTAGATAAATGTCATTAGACTAGATATTATCATTTTATTTATGTAGATGTAAACTTTATCTAAAACGGATGTTATTAAATTTGTTAATGTAAGAAGTTGAGCATTTATGGATAAAATTATAATTATTTGTTGTTGATAAATACTGAATAAATGATGAAGATATCTAGGATGTTGGAATCTAGACTAATTAAAGAGGGCTATTTTAGCCAAAATCATGTGTTCATTCAACAAGACCTAGAATTCAAGCAAAAGTACATTAATCTAGCATATGCAAGGTACATAAGTCAGGAACCAATACTAAATATTAACTTACTTGCCTATGCTCCAGGATCTATGAGTATATGAGCAACCTTTTTGAGGATACTACAAGTTTTCCATTGACTCCATTCCCAGCAATAAGAACAGGGTCAGCACAGACACTTGTAAATCAATAATATATTCAAGTGATTAACTAATAATTTCTACCGAATATAACAATTAAAGAATGGTACAGACTATTGCTTAATATAAATTAATAATCAGAGCCGTAATAATATTCAAGGCAAGATTAAACAAAAAGGGTTTAATTAATAATCTAAAGAGAATCTCATTCAATTAGGGGACAATATAACTCAATCAAATAATTAATACTAGAGATTCGGGCAATGAATGACAAATACTATAATACAGAAAAATGATATAATATACATTTTTTAAATGATTAAATAGTAGTTTAGTGATTATAAGTGAAACAAAATATATGTGTAGAATGTCTATACAATACTATTACAAGTTAAACAAATGAACATACATATTTGGTCTATACATTATAGTGCAGTTAATGTATAAATTTGCTTTGTGTGATTAATATATAAAATTGATTGATGTGGTTAACATATAAATATAAAATTAGTTGGTGTGGTTAATACATCATAGCTTAATCCTCATTTAAAATATTACAAATTCACACTAATGGATTTTATTATAACATTATACATATAAGTAAGAGTTTATGATGTGTGATTTTAAGAGTGTGCATGGTCACATTTCTCCTAGATTTGGGAGATATTCAAATGTATGGGAGTAAGATGGTTCAGCCTAAAAGAAACTGTAATTACATAATCTGACCAGAGAGCATTGTAGGTTTATAATTAAATCAATAATAATAAAGACAGTATTATGTTATAATTTACAATTGCATACAGGACTGTGGTCAATTAAGATGCTCTTTGGTGGCTTTGTAATATTTGCACAAGAGAGTATGCTTGCACGATGGGCAAGGTCATATCTCTGAAGAATAGTGGCACAAACATGAGAATATGTCTGCATGATGGCCAAGAATATATCTCTGAAGAGTAATGGCACAAGCAAGCATATTGGGATGGTTTATCCATATTTTCTCATACACTTATACATTAGATGTACCTGGAATCGATCCCAGTAGGAACAGCATCTACTTTGAGGGAATAATGAGGAGTGGGTCCCAGCATTCTGAAGATCCCAAGGTACATGGCAAAGCAAGAAAATTAGTAAATTAAACAATTGTAACAATACCTTTATGACGCCTATAACATGATAAAATTAATTAATACCTATTTCAAATAATATGCTCTCTGGCATAATGGAATGCCTAAACAACAAACCATCCCCGGGCAATTAACTAATGACTAATAAAATGTACAATGGGTTAGAGTCTAAAATAAAAGGGAATAAATTGCTTTCTCCCATTCTCCTAAAATATCTCCTTACATCTCTATAAGTGATCAATGCACTTATAATTTGACATAATTGCAAAATAAAATCATAGGTCACACATAGGCAGATGATATATTAAATATTATTCTCACTTCTGGTAAGATTAATTAAATAAATTGGCAAAACTGATTTCAATGATTAGGTAAGGATTTATTTTATAATTAATGAGGGCAGATGAGTACAGGCATTAAAGCATTACTTGCCATTTAAGAGTAAACATCATTATATAAAATAATTGGGGTAAAACCAAGTGAGTTTACACTAATTAACTTGAAAGAAATTTATGTCTCCAACAATGTAATAGGAGAAACTGTAGTCGTGGGGTTTAAATTTACTCGCTGGGTTGGATACCGACTTGGCATATTAAAATAAATCAAAATAACAAACTATGAGAAAATAAAATTCACACACCAAAATTTAAGAAGAACTTGTACAGCATTAGAATAAATGGTATAGACATTATTGAATATTATAAGAAATGGGTTTTAAGAATTAAATATAGTAAGAAAAGAATTGCAGTATAGTTTTAAATAAAAGTTAGATTAATTAAGAGTTCACTAGTTGATGGCAATGTAGATGTTTTACCTTGGACAACTTGTTGAGATGATGCAGGTAATCAGTGGATCATGATCAGAGACTGGTTTAGATGGAAACAGGCATCAGTAGAGATTAAAGTTCACTTACAGGCAAGCATCTTCTTTGAACAATTTGCTAAATTTGGCCCAGGTGTCTCAGGCTTTGGCATCATGAGTAGGAAATGAGAGTCCCAGAGATATGGGAAAGCAAATGGTCACTTCTTTTACTCCAACATCACTTATTTCAACAATTAAACAGCCGTGAAGTATGATAGCATTCCAAGATAAGATTTAGAACAAATATATCAGATGGCCAAAAATTTAGCTATTTATACTTAATGCTATTATTTAATAAAAAAATGCTGCCTTGAGGCAAGATATTATATTCATTTTGCACATATCTAGAAACAGATCATAATCTTTTGTTTCCATTACATTTTTGTTTAGATTTTAATCTGATCAAATTCTGGCCAGCTATTTTTTCAAACTCAGTATACTTGGTTATATCTTAAATTGACCTACATTTCCATATATGGTATGGAAAGACCAATCAATAACCAAGTGAAATTTCAACTAAATTGATCTTCATTTCCATATATGGTATGAAAAGACCAATTAATTAGCAATGTAAAATTTAATTAAAGAATCTTTGGTATTTATAACATTTTATACATTTTTTAGAATAATACAATGACTCTTCAAGATTATAAGAATTAATGATTACATTATGTGACACTTAAATGTCAATTTTATTTTATATAACTCATTAGTAAAAAATTTTATTATTTATTTATACACGAATTAAATGGCATAAAGAAAATTAAATTTTTTTTTGATATTTTAAAAAAAAACAAATAGCCATTTTTGTAATTAATTTACCATAAATATTTAAAATTTAGTAGAAATTCATTTGATTGGCATATATATTGAACCGGATTGATATCCGATTCAACGGTTTTACTGCTAAAATTAAAAACTTTTAATTTTCATTAAGTTTCTAATGATGAAAAAAAAATTTTTTTTTAATTATCTAAAAACAGAACGTGTATTAAAACACATACTCGTTTATATTTAAAATAGGTCATTTTAATTTTTATAGAATTGATTTTAAAATAGTTTACTTTCACCCCTTGTTTTTACTTTTTTTTTTGATCAATTTGATTAAAAATAAGCAGGCTTGTTTATTACATTCCTGTCTCTTTTATCATTTCTACTCATTCTAAAAGTGAAGATTTAATTTTGTATTGTTGCTTTTGTTTAAAATAATCCCTGGTTAGAATTCTTAAATTAGATTGATTGGGAGATTAAGATTTGCCCTGCCCTTAGGCAAAGAATAGGACAACAGGAAAAAATTTTGCAGGAAATGTAGCCTGGTAGAAATAACCCTGCAAATTTTGGAACAATAGTTTTTGCTTTTATTCTTGACTAACAAGTGGCTTGAAAGTGAGAGATTCAGTATTCTGTACACACTTTGATTATAGCCTGCTGAGACTCACCTTGATTATAGCCTGCTGAGACTCATACTGTTTTGGATAGCAGTTCGGACATTTAATTACTTCTAAAAACTTGTAATTATTAACAGACTTTGTTGCTTTACAAGATGTCCAAATCTACTGCTCTGAGTGTTGCCATCCTCAAGATGTCTTGCTAACTTAAACCAAGGAAGAATCCCTGACTTCCAATTCTCCTTCACTTACATACCATGAATATCTAGAAGAAAACAGAACTTCTATACCTCTACTATGCCACTGTCAAAAATTCCTGGAATTTGAATTAATACAAAAGTGTGCACTTTACGTGAACATTGCTTTACCGTAAGGTAAATACTTTTTCTTATTCTTGCCAGGGTAAATAAATTGCTTCTAATTAAATCTCCACTCAATCTAATGATAAGTATGATATAAAGTTGTATTAATTATTTTAATTATTTATTATCTGTATTTTTTTTTAGTATTTATAGTGTGTCTTGGAGTCTTAGTTTTAAAATTCTAAGTTGGTTTGCAATTTTCGTTTATCAGAGGGTGTGTTATTAGATTATATTTTATATTCCTAATATGGATTTTGTTTATTTCACTAACCTTTTATAAATGTTTTGGTAGTTTTCATAATTTTTATATGCTCGCCTGCATTTAGTTCTTATTGTAAATAATTAATTTTAAATACGTTTAGTTTGCGCTTTATGCAAACTGCAAATCTTTTTGCTGGTTATTTATTGACTTTATTGTTCTGGTTTTCTGAAAATAGAGATTTCTTTCTAGATTATGTAAGATCATAATCATATATTTTTTTTTTTGCTGTCTTGTATGTGAAATCAACCATGTTTGCTTTAAAAGTAGTATTATGTGCAGCAGTCCTGCGGTCTTATAATGGCAGTAGTTAGAATGCTACTGATTGGTCGTCTGTGCTGTTTTCATTAATTTCCTACAAGACTGTAACTGTTTTCACATCTCTGAATCAGGAAACTAGAGTTGCTGTTTTTTTTGTAATTTTATAAATTGCCAGCAGCAAGATATTATCCTATCCATTTCTTTTATTTTTGGGTGAGAGAATTTTGCTGCCAACGTGTTTAATGTTTTCACGTTTGCCGTACTCATGTGCACTCTCTGATAAATATGCGTATTCAAATCTAAGTCACTTTTGTATTCATGGCTAGATTTCTTTATTCTATTGTACAACGTTTAACAAAATTTTCAAATTGTTTAAATGTATTTCGCCAACATTTGTCTTGGTACTTTTATTTCTCAATTGTCTAAACAATCCATAAGATCTCTTGTTTCCCTCTGAGTTTAGTTCAGCACATTCAAGTTCGCATATCCTGCCCATCCTTAAAATAAATGTCTAGTTCCAATTTTTGGGCTAGTGGCACCCTTGTGGTCAGTATATGCAAATCCAAAATCTTTCATCCGTTACAATATATATATACATCGATGCTGTCACCTATTGCTAATTATTGGTGCTAATTACATGTGAGTTAGGTTCAAACCTGCATTAATAGTTATATGATTAGCAACAGGTGAAGCATAAATATGTAGAACCATATTTACAGTTTTGATAGACTGCTTGTAATTTTTTTTTTTAACACTTGGCTCAACACTAATATATTTCATCTATATTAAATTATTACAATTTAATCATTAAGTTCCAAACTTCTTACATTTACATTTTTGACACCCTTACTTTAGATAAATGTTATTAAACTAGATACTATAATTTTATTTATTTAGATGTAAACTTTTTCTAAAGTGGATGGTATTAAATTTATTAGTGCAAGAAGTTTAGCATTTATGGATAAAATTATAATTATTTGTTGTTGATAAATACTGAATAAATGATGAAGGTATCTAAGAGGTTGGAATGAAAGAGTGCTATTTTAGGCAAAAATGCACATTAATAAATCATCAATTATTTTCAAGATCGTTATTTATATTGTAACCGGACCCTTACTCATCCGTTCACATAGGGATTGAGAGCTCCGAAACAAACATGATATAGCGTAAAGCTTTATTTATTTTCTTACATCGATAGTTGTTCATTATCAATACAAGGGGGCGCCAGATACGATGATTTAATTTATAATTTTATTTCTCGCATCACCTTACGTCATATCAAAACGATTTCGAAGTCTAATCCCCGCCCATAAGCTCAAACTCCCAGCATGGACCAATAAGGGTCACTCAGGGTCACGATGAAATTGTTTCAAGAATATCATTTTGGTAAAAGAGCACAATAATAACCAATGGAGAGAAAGTTTGGTTGATTTATAGATGGGCCCAAATATTGGATCGGGTCATTGGTTATTTGATCGTAATACGAATGCTTGACTTATGCATCCTTATATAAAAGTTAGAAGCTTATAATATCATCCCCCCGTTATCATACGGTCCAACAGAATTACTCATATTAGCTTTATTGACATTATTTTATCCTTATTAATAATAGACCCTCCCAACTCTTAAGTCTATCTTAACTACATAGTAAATAAACATCGTGACTTACGCACGATGGGACTTAAATAAATAAACAAAACAAAAAAAACAAGAAAGATAAATTTTAAAAGTAAAATATTTAACTTCATGAATAAATGCTGATTATACTATTAAAATATATTTAATTATAGAGAATGATTTGAGGAATGCTCGACTTGTTTAAATAAAAAAAGAAACTTTATTAAATATAACAAAATGAAACATTAGTTGATTGCTTTAATTGCACGCACATACACGCATTCTCACACTCGCCCAGAAAAGAACATATTATGCATAATAAAAATGGATGATATAATATAAATGTGTGTTATAATTTAGTTGCGAAAGAGAACACTAATTATGATTAAAGTCCATAACAGGAAAAGTCCTAAGATTTAAATATGAGGAACTATATAGCATTTGATTTTTATTTGCGAGAGTTGAGGTTAAAATATTAAGATTCAAATATGAGGGATTACGGATCATTTTATATTTTGATTTACGAAAGTTGAATTTAATTAGTTATGAGATTGCCTTTTAAAGTTTACGAAAAGAATGAATGGGAGCATAAAAGAAATAAAGTTTTTACCTAGGATTTGCGTAGTCTTCTGCTGCTTCTAACTTGGTGAGGGTTCGAACCTGTTGGATACTGTTTCCATAATAAATGGTTGTTCATTTTATATAAGTTCAGCATAGTATGTTTGGATGATTCTTATATGTTAAACGGAGCGACGTTCTTGAACTGATTGGAATACGATGTTTGGATGGCAATGTTGTTGATCATTCATAGCTGTGGAGATGTTCTGGCGGCGGAGCGTCGATCAATCACTGAGGGGTTTCTTAGCCCATCATGACGATCGACGCTCTAAAGGTTAATTTTACAGTTGTCATATTGGATAGGCTGGATAGCAAAAAAAGAAAGTTCTAGTTGTGGCTTCCGGGAGAATTTAAAAAATTATAAGCGTAAGCAAAAACAAAACAAAGCATGTAAAACTGTAACCGAGCGTGTAGACAAAGACTAAGACTCATATTTATCTGGGTTGGTTCTTATCTTAGGATCCAATCTCCACCCAGAGTTCAATATTCTCTGAGTTGTCGTTGGGGTCCGTGTCCAACGTAATGTTCATTCAATCCATAGGCTTGAGGCAATCTTAGGTTTAGGCAATCTCATATTGCAATCTCATTTTAAGAAATTTATACTTATTCACACCTTTGATGAATACGTGTGTGCGTGTTTTGAGAGAACAATATAATCTTACATTAGTTTAAAAGTCGAGCATTTAATCTCAAAATCATCTCTATAAGCTTTTAACTTTCGCTATAGTTATAATTTAAAATAAAACCCCTTTTTAATTACCCCCGCGGCATATACAAGTAGAATTTACTTATTAAAAAAATGGCATATTAGTAATATTTTATATTTTTATTTTTTAGAGGATATTTTTATTATAGATTAATGAAAGCCTTAAATTATTTAATCATAAATATTAACATTTTATTTTATAGTGTACTTTATAAAGCATTGAAAATAAAACTACATTTATTTTTATCATAAACTGAAAGTAAATAAAATACAGAGTATTTACACTGCTTGTGTGTGTGCGTATATACATATACCGACTTTGTCTCGGTATAATATGTATAAAAAAGTGTGATGAACAAGAAGTTTTAAGTATTTACCATCTGTACATTTATTTTAAAATGTCTCTTTGAGAATTAGTTGCTGAAGACCAGTTAAAAGTTATTGTTTTAGTATGCAATTTTTATCAAGGAATATGGGTATCTGCTTCATTTTTAAATGATTTTGTTGTTATATAATGTTTGCATTTGTTTGCAAGTGATATCTACACTATCTTCAATGCTTTGGGTATTACACTGATTCTACTTTTAAAAATTAGGACCCAAAATAACTAAAAGTTTTGAATATACAACAGAAACCTAAAATTCATTCAAAATATTTCTTAACTTCTGGATTCCATCTAACTACAGAAAGAAAAAAAGTAAAACAGGGAATGTAATGTGACATTAAAACAATGTATCATATGACTTTTTAAATGATAAGAAATAACAGTTTTGATAATGCAAATTTTCACTATAGACTTTGTTAGTGTTTAATGAAAATGTTAATAAAATACTTTTGGAAGTTTTTATCAGTGTCTTTGTCATCCCAGCTCCATCATATTGCAACCATCCATCAGATCCAGAATTCAGAACATTCATTTTCTCTTTATGCATATGGTTCATGAATAACCTTCTTTATTCAAGTGAACTAGAAATATGAAATACATGAATCTTCAGGTCCATGTTGACAGATTGATTTTTTTTTTATCCCACCACTCTCATGTAAGATAGAATCTAGTTTCTATCCACTGTTTTGTGGAAGAATAAACATTCATTGCACTGGAGATATATATTTTCACATTTTTTCTGGTTTTTATCAGTATTTCTTTCATCCTAATTCTAATATATTGCAACTATCCATTACTACATAAACTCAAACCATGGTTCTCTCACTATGCATACATTTTTCAAAGTGATACAATGGTCTTAAGATGAAAGAGTCACTAATAAAAACTAAAAAAAATTGAAAATATGAATAACTTAAATTGAATCATAACTATCTTTTCTTTATTTTTTCTATATTTTAATAATAATAATAAACCACAAGTTCTATGGCTGTAGGAGTAGGACATCTTAATTTAGTGACTTTATCATACTCATTCATACTTTAGTATTGAGATATTCATTTATCAATCAATAATTGAATGTCTAATTAAAACAGGTGTTAAACCACTTACCTTAAAAAAAAACTATTGACTTATTTTCAGTTAATCAAAACACTTTCAACTTCCATCAAGATTCAAATTTTATTGTTCACTACACTATGAAAACTTGCTATATAATTTCATCATTTAACTTACAAATATTAATATGTGTGATTGGTCTTTTTGTCAATCCCTGATTTTTTTTTTTTTTTTTGGAAATCCCAATTTTTTGTGTAAACAGTTCATTATCGATGCATTTTTGAAGGTGCCTAAGCTCTACAAATATTTGTCATTATGAATTCATTAACAAAATATTAATTCATGTTCATCAATAGACAATTATATAATATTATAGTAGGCTCTTCATCCTACTCCAGAATCATCTTGCAATCCTGAGTAATCAATAGATACAAGATGGTTTAATGTTAGCAAACCTTCATTTCCAGACCAGTTTCTTGATTTACTCATTGATGTCCAATAGAATCGATTGAAGAGAATTGTTATTGGAGACATGTGATTCAAGCATATGAGAAATGTATAGAAGCATATGAGAAAGTTATGCAATATTGTTGGTATTAAAGATAGATCATTTGTTATCACAGTAACATATAGGTGTTATCCCAGAAGAGCCTTACGATTTACAAATTATAATATTATTTATGCTCACGATTTTGAATTTGAATAATCATTCATAGTTAGGCAGAAATCTAAGAAGGGGTCTTGCGTTGTTAGCCGAGAGGTATCGCAACCGCCATGCAAGCAAGTAGTTGGTTGCAGACGGGTGTGGGTTCGCGTCCCGGCAGATGCTATGACATATGGAAAAAAAAAAAAAAAATCTAAGAAGGGAAAAATATCAGTGTTTTTTAACCTAATATCTTTTCCATCATATTTCTCTCCAGAATGATCACTGAGGCATATCCGCCCTGTTATAACCTGTTTAAAAGTTATTTTACATTTAGTCATTATTTGTCACATTGCTATAATATAGTTCGATAATACATTTTTAATATTGTTTTGAGATGTTTTTAAAAAAAAATAATTTGACTTATTTTATTTTTATTATTATAAAATAAGCTAAATGAGAGTTTCTAAGACTTTCGAACATCGGAAGTGATGGTGACGGATCCGATCCACGAACTTTAATCTTGAGAGTCCATCACTCTATTTTGCTGCAATAAGCATTTTTTATTATAAACGCTATAAAACTAATGTATTATAACTAAAAAGTAATATTTTATCTACTTTATTATTCCACAAAAATAATTATGTTTTTAGCTATAATTTGTAGTTGCTATTTTAGAAATATCCTCCCTTCCCCACCACCGCCCACTGTACATTTGTTATCAATTATTGAAAAAAGGTAAATAAATAAACCTTGACTTAATTATAATTGAGCCTAATTTTTCATGCTTCCTTGAACAAAGACCAACCCTGACATTCCCTCACTGGTGTATGTTTTAACCTTTCCTCTATTTGTGACTTAGTCACGATTCTGAACTTGGTGACACATTTACAATAATCTCTTTGTACAAATTAATTATATGTTTTCATTTTTAGGTGAGTAATTCATATATGTCTTCAAATACTAATTAATTGATATTTGGCCAAATATACATATATTTTTAAAAAGTTATCTTATAAAAGATTTTCAATTGGAATGAAAGAAATTAAACTTTTTCTATGTAGATTATAACTCTTTCAATCACAATTTATAACAATTATCCTTATACAATCTAATATTCTATATACAGTACTTTCAATTTTTAATTTACGTTTTATGTTTATATTTTTCGGGCAATCATCATATACACAGACAGAATACGTAATATTATTTAATACAGCGATTTTCAACATTATATAAGGTAATTTCCGATTTTGATAACAGAAACGGTTAAATCACTTTCCACCATTCCTATCCTTACCTTGAATGCAATGTGCAGATTTAAAATAACTACTTATATTTATGGTTTCAGATTAATATAGAGGTAGTAAAACTATTTTTTAATATATATTTTCAAAATTTTTTGCTGGCAAACCTTAGACATTAGTCTTGCATTGGTGGTCGAGAGGTCAGCGCGACTGCTTTGCACTTGCAGGCAGTTGCCTGGGTTGCGGATTCGCGTCCCGGCCGATGCTATGACACTTAAAAAAAAAAAAACTTAGACATTAATTAACTCTAGTATATAGCAGCTATCTTCTTTCAAAATACATGTATTTTGTAAATAAACTTCATTTATCAGATGAACTAGAGACATTAAACCCCTGGGAATCCCTGGGACTCGACACTTATGATGATATTTCATGTTTTGTTTATTAAATCACACACACTCACATATATATGACAGTTTTTATTATCAGGCATATAATAACATTTTAAATTTGTGCTGCTTAATCTTGCCCATCAACCAAAATCCTTTTCTGGAATCAACAATTCTACTTTGCATATCACTTAATAATGATATATGTTTAATTAAATGAAGCCATATTAAATCTTTATACACCAAGGATTTTCAGAACCTTTTAAATGTTAACTATTTATAATAAAAAATTAACCAATATAACTCTACATATATTTCAGGCTTCAAAAGTATCTGATGAAGTGATCCACTTAAAGAATGATATTTCTCATACAAGATAGGGACTAGTTTCTATATACATTTAACACTTTGTGAAGAGATGAAATTATAAACGTATGACCAATGACATGTGAAAAACATGTATGATTTCCAAGATTCACATTTAATGCTGAACAAGTACTCATCAGTTCGCCCAGACTACAATATTTTACACATTTATCATTGTTTAGTATATATAGATAGACCATTATTACAGATTAATGAATGGGCCAAACTTACCACTCTCACAACTTTGACACAAACCACTTGGTGGAAATATATTAACAATTTTTATTAATCAATCCTTAGACTAGAGATTATCCACTTAATGAATAATATTTCTGCATTGTAATTTTCACTACACCATTCTCACAGGACTGGGTTCTATCCACTTTTAACACCTTGCACAAGAGTGTTATAGGGAAAATTACATTGCAGAAATATTATTCATTAAGTGGATAATCACTAATTTAATGAAAAATAAATATTATTAATATACTTTCATCAAGTGTTTTGTGTCAAAATTGTGAGGGTGCTAAATTATCACTTCTTATTGAAACTACAATAATTGACTATCTATATATTCTGAACAATGATAAAGATGTGTGTAAAAGATTGTGACCTGGGTCAAGTGATGAGTGCTAATTCAGCATGAAATATGCATCTTGGAGATCATGCACCTTTTTCACATGTCTTTAGTCATATGTTTATGATTACACCCCTCACAAGGTGTTAAAAATAAATAGAAACCAGTCCCTATCTTTCATGAGAGTAGTATAGTGAAAATTGCACTACAGAAATATTATTCATTAAGTGGATAATCTCTAGTCTAATGAATAACTAATACAAATTATTAATACCTGATGATATGCTCTAGAAATGACAGATACTCCGCTAATATAGCCCATTATTTTTCTTTACATACAACTGTTATGGTAAACTTAGCACAGCCTATTCAATTTTTTTATTTATAAATATTAATTAGGATGATTAAAAAATTCTCTAGATGGTGTATGAAGATTTAATATTGTCTCATTTAAATAATTATTTACAATGCCATTATATTATTTGACTATAATAATATATGTTTCCACATCCACATAATTTATTTGTAAATTATGCCTTTGTCAGTTATTGATACATAGTTAGATTTATTTGCATGTGTATAACTACATATAAATTAATTGGGCCCACAACATTATCAGAAAGAAGTCTTATGGATACTGGTAGCATATGAGCCTACTGTGTCCGTGGCAGGTTTGAATTTGGAGCCAGACTCAATTCTTTAATCTAATCAGGCTTAGCTTTTTTCTTGTAGATACCTAGTCTAAAATAAACTTGGTTGATAAATAGATACCTTGCTTGATTAGCTTATATGCTAAACTGGGAATCTGTTTAGATCTCACTGCTTCCACATTACTGTTATCATTTGAGATTAACTGTAGCAAGAGGAATTATGCTGTGGTCTTGGTACAACTTCAAAACTAACTATAATATTACATGACTTCCTCATATGCTTTCAAGAACAGTTTTTTTCCCACCATATTTCAGAATCATTACTGTAGTTTGAAAATCAAAGAACTGCAAGTAATAAAAGTATTATAATATTTTCATGCATTAGTGCCAGGTTTGAATCTTGGCCTTTACTATTAAAGTTAAAATCCAGAAAATATTAGGGGATAGAAATATTATAGCACTATAATTTTAGGTGTTCATTAATTACTCAAGCCTGAAATAGATGGATATAGAGTAGTTTGAAAAAAAAAAAAAGCTTTAAAAAAACTAATGTAAATGTTTATTAATTAGTATTTCTTCAAATTATAGATCACAAGATATGTAAAATCTTTTTTTTTTCAATGATTTCTGATATAATCATACTTCATGACATTACATAAAAATGATCTATTGATAATAAAGTTATATATAGAGTTCACAAAAACAAACTCTTAACAAGCTTTAAGAATACCCTCAACCCCAGACCACGGTTTCTGCATCTAGCATCGTCAGTGAGGTGTTAGGGATTAAAAATACTAGAACTAGCCTAGTACTTTATTTAATGCCTAACTATTGAGAAGAAAATCTGAAACTTTCAGACATTCAACTGTCCAAAAATCCAGCTATCTGACTCAAATAGCTGTATGGGACTGAACTAAGTTCAGATATACCATATATTAATAGCTCTAGTTAGGCTAGTTCTAGTATTTTTAATCCCTAACACCTCACTGATGATGCTAGATGCAGAAACTACAGTCTGGGGTTGAGGTATTCTTAAAGCTTGTTAAGAGTTTGTTTTTGCGAACTCTATATATAACGTTTGTAAATACGAGCTTTATTAAAATTAGGTCATATGACATCTGACTTGATTTTTTTATCAATTTGATAATAAAGTATATATTAATTCATGAAAACTTGTGTATACTTCAAGGTTTAATAGAATACTTGACTTGATGATAGAGTCCTAAAATTTATCGAAAGCTTTACTTATAAAATAATTTCAAAAAGAAATTACCTAAAAATTTTTTGGGGAGTTTGATATTGTTTATTAACTTTAATAGTTTTTTATTTCTATCAGGTGTAAATAAAAATACCTTACTTTAGCAAAACAGTTCAAACACTATTCAAAAATATTACCAATAAAAAGTTATAACAAAAAGTTTTTTGCTAAAAAGTGTTCAAAGTAGAGTGGATAAATTGCTCTAGTCAAAAGATTAAAAATATCAGCAAGTTTAAAAATATCAGATTAATTTAGTTAAATAATATCTTTTCATGTCTTTTTCTTTTTGTTCTTATTCATAATCTGAGATTATTGTATATAGAATGTGCTTGTAAGTTAAAGCAAATAGTTGAAAACCTGCAGTTTTTCTGCATTGAAATGTCAAATATTTTGATATTCTTATTTGAACATTTAAAAAAAGATTAATAATATTTTTAATTATAATCTGGACTATTTTTATCAACTAGATGAAATTAATAAATATTTTTATGAAAATTCAAACTTCATTTACACATTTCTAAGTTCATTCAGTTGTTAATTATAACATTCTTCTTCAGGTCTTTCTGGCCTGATCGGTAACACCTAGCATCGAAATTGAACCAATGACCTTGAGATTTATTAATACTGAATTTAAGATAATGTTTTAGCCAAATAAACTACTCTACTAAAGGCAACAAATTTTGAATACTTATCTATGAGAATTCTTGTGATTTTTTAATTTTTTCTTTTAGGAACAAAGTTAATGATTGATCTTCAAATATGATAAAGTACCACATTAGATTGATTTATAAAGTTATTTGTCATTGTTTATGGAAACAATTTGCTTAAATTTTCTACCCTTTCATCTTATTGTTATATTTTACCAATAGAACATGTATTCATTGTCATATGCACTTTCTAGTATTTGGATACATCTATTTATTCCTCTATAATTATTGTTTTATGTTCTTTTAATCATTTTTAATAGGGCAGCACAGTAATGGCAATATATATCCTACATACATGATATTTCATAGATATAGCTTTTGTTTTTCATCATTTCAGGTCTAGGTTTTGTAAAGGTTAGAATCCTCATAATGTAGTAAATTTTGACAAAATTGTTTTGATTTTGTAATGATTGTTGATTGTCTTTAGTGTGTCAGTTATCTCTGATATGCATGGATAGACTACGGTTCCTATCAATGTTTTATCTTTGATATTTTTTTTTGACTGACTACTTAATTTTTTTTTTCAATGATAGATAATGGACAAGCATTCCTCATGAGAATTTGTTCTATGTTGAACTTTTCTTTATCAACTAATTCAGTTTTGAATAAGATTTTTTTTGTTCTGTTTCATAGTGATAGTATAATTCCATTTTTTATATTTCTTCATAATTAATCATTCACCAAGTACTTGTTCTGTAAATAGTATCTCATTCTAATTACATTTGAATTTAATTGAATCCAGTCATATGGTTGATAAATTAAATGCTATAGTAAAACTTTGGTGAAAATAAAGATGTCAGTTTTTTTTTTCAATAACTCGACAAAATGTTTTATAATCCCTGATTAAGGATTGCATCATATATGCCAAAAAACAAATAATTTTGAGAAGAAATCTAGAGCAATTTTGATATGGTTAAGTTCTAGAGTTAATATTATTTCTTAATGGAACATAATTTTATGGATTATAGATAAACTATAGAGATATCAATTTTTTTAAAAATATGTTGTTAATTTAAATTTTTTTAGTCAACCTGCACAGTTTGGTACAGTGATAGAGCATTTGACTTGGGATTAGGCAGTCCCAGAATCAATTCTACCACTCACAAGTCTGGCACTCAAACTTTTTATGAACTCATATATATATATTGCTTATAATACTTCTTTCATATATCCTTCAATGCAAACAAGCTTTCTTAAAATTTTTTTTATTTTCCTTACAGTTTCGACTGTCTAGCAGTCTTCATCAGAGCTCTATGCTTTTTCTCTGCTTTAATTAAAATATAAGGAAAATAAAGAAGTTTTTAAGAAAGTTTGTTTGCATTGAAGTGTATATGAAAGAAGTGTTATAAGCAATATATATATATATATGAATATATGAAGATGTGCAAAGAAAGTGAAAGAGAAAAATAAGAGAATATACTTTTTATGAACTCCTGAGCAATAAAGCCATAAGCTTTTTTTTAAAATTCAGAGTCAGTGCAATATCTGCAAGGTTTTCTTTGTATTAGCATATTATGAAGATCAGTAATCTCCATTATAACTAGCACTGTTTTTTCATGAAATGGAATTACTATTTTATTTTATAACCATTAGTAATTTCTGTTATAAGTGCAGAATTGCCTTTATTATAATATAGAATTACACTATCATTATGAATAGAAGTAAAGAAGTTTGTTTTGCAACCAGAAAATAAAGTCCATCATAGAAAAAACTCCCATGTTAATGGTCATTAAAATTGCAGGAAATAAACTTTATAATGTACATCTAAATATTAAGAAAATAAACTTAATATAATGTTGTTATTCATGTGCATTTAAACCATTTTATTAACTACATTTACAAATTTTCTGAGCTCTTCTTTGATTATTGTCATTTACTAAGCAATTTTTAATATTTAAAAAAAAATTTAACATCATGATGAACTCAAGAACAAACTTATAGAACAGATTCCAAGCTAAAAAATGTAGGAAAAAATTCAATTTTGTTAAGGTGTATGAGATATTATATGTGAAAACATTATATGGTCCTCTCAGAATTTATTGTATGATTGTCTTTTTATTTTATTAATATAAATTTAGCTAAGTGAATATTTACTAAAAGAAGTTTATCAATAAAAAGAAATTGAGTTTGTCATTTGATAGATCATTCATGCTTGGATTGCAATTGTGGCAGAGTTGAGTTATGATTCACAAATCTTTAGCTTTCAAGTGTGCCATTTCAATGCATGTAGTAATTGTTAATTCAAATATGCATACCTTTGTTCATATAGGTAACAAAGTGGTTTCTTTATAATCTAAAGTGGAGTGCACTTTGAGTGAAGTTCACCATAATTATAGCTCTCTTGTTAATTATTGTTGCTGCTTTACTTATACTGTAATGTAATTATGCATGCAGTTTTACTTAAGTCACTTCATTTAAATATCTCATTTATTTGATAACTGGATACTTTATTGCCAACCATATATGTGTAATAAACAAAATGAAAATGGTATTCAGTTATCAAGCAAGTGGATTATTTAAATGAACTAATTTAAATAAAAAAATGCATGCATAATTACATTACAGTATAAATAAAGTAGCAATAGCAATAAACAATACAGCTATGATTATGTTGAGTGTCATCAAAGATGCACTCAATTTAGGTCATAAAGAAGAAAGAAACCACCTTGTTACACATATGAACAAATGTACACAAATTTGAATCACAAATACAAACAATGGGAAAATCAATATTACATAGTAATTATTATTTAATAATCATTGCATATATTTTTGTAGTGATGGAACTAGGTTGAAGATGAGAATAGAAACCAGATTTTTAAATTAAAAAAAAAAAAATGGAGCTAGAAAATTTTATACATAGTTGAATAACATTTGATTGGTTAAATAAATCAATCTCTGGAAATCTTTGTATATTTGTGCACCAAAAGTGACAGATCTGTCACCATGATCCACGAACCTTGAGCTTCAGAGTTTGACACTCTATTTAACGGTACTAAACCACATAGGGCATTTGATCAATTGTATTTAAATATTAAAAAAGCATTTTAATAATTAAAGTGAAATAAATTTTATAAAAAATTCAGCTGCATCAACAGTTATAATATTATATTTCATCAAAAATAATATGATGTCAACTATCTTCTCTATTTTTTTCTTCTGATTTCAATTTTAATTTAAAGAACTGGTAGCACACCATTTTTTTGACCCTGACTATACCTCTGCATCTTTGGGATTCTTAATTATGACACATAAATTGTATTAATAACAATTAAAAATATCTATTTATTAATAGGTAAAATAATTTTTAAATAATTCACTACAAAGCAATTACTTCTTCCATGCCCATCTTAAAAAAAACCGTGAAGATGAAAATACTAGTCACAAGCATAGTTAGTGTTGAGAAGTAGGATTAAGTAGGATTGCAGCTTTTCTTTTTTGTTTTAGCCTCTATATTTGCCAATCAATAATTGGATAGTGAGATAAGTCAACAAGGATCTGGATGTCAGACAAAAGTTTTAAGCTTGTTTGGAAATTTTCAAGTTAACAGAAAAAATTTTCAAGTTTCTCCCAGATTTAATTAAATGTATTGAAAAAAAAAATTAATTAAATTATCCAATCACAGTAAATAATATCTTTGCTTTCATTTTTTGTTTATAAATATAAATTTTTATTTTTATATATTTTTTTAAATATCATCGCAGAAAGTTATGATCTAATATGAAATTAATATTTTAAAATTATAAATGATCATATATTTTACGAAAGTAATATATTGTCCATTACAACATAACCAATTGCTTATATAAAAGATTCAAATCTATTCTCATTTACTGGAGCTTGGTATGGCTGACGAATGAATTCTTTTGAAACTGGTTTTATGAGTCTTGTAGTATTCTAGTTTACAATGCAGAATTTGTCTATTGTATAAAATATCTTAGCGAAATAATGATTTAGTAAAGCATACTTAAATTATAGTCATTCATAGTAATTTATATTATGGTAAAAGGAAGAGTTTTATAATATTGTTTATGCAATATGTTTTTTGTTTACTGTTTTTTTTTGTTGTTGTTGTTGTTGGCTATTTGATTGTAAGTTTAATATTTGAAGTTTATTGCAATAATTTATGAATATATAATTATGTAACAGGCTAAACTTTATTTTTGATTTCTTTTTTTTTTTTTTTTTGCAATTGGTTATTGAGGTATTTATGCCAAATGGAGCAAATTATATAAATATTTTATGCATAAGTATACATGTTTTTATGAGAGTGTTTGTTTTTTAACTGCATAAAAAGCTTTATTAAAATATACAATATAATAATAAAAGTGGATTAAGTGTTGTGCTTAATAGTCATGATGAAACATTTCTCAATTCTTTATTAGTTATTAAGAAATTGTTACTGAAAAAAAGATTTCAATGTTGGCTCATGCTTATCTTACAGGGGAGTGCTGTTGATAATAGTAATGCTTCAGACAATTCCCAATTCACATAATTTCATAAGAGTTTGAACAAATTGGTATTGTGTTAGTCATGTGTTAGTGTATTCAAACTCATTTTATAGAGGGTATGTTGAGATATGATACTTCTACTAATAGAATTTAAAGTAATGTGTTCTACAGTTAACAATTTTATAATTAGTAAGGCTTAATTTGTTACCAGTGAATGAAAAAAAATGTCTACTATCTCTTTTATACCATTAAGATGAAGTATTATTCAACTTTGAATAGTATAAAGGAGGAGGGAAGTATCTTTTTTTAATGAATTCAAAGCAAATTATTTAATAAGTTTATAAAATTAATACCTTTAATTTTTAAAACATATACAATTTATTTTGTATTTATAAAAACCTTGCAATTTAAATAAAATTCATTTCATAAAATTTTATCAAACTAGATATTGAGAGAAAAATTTAGAACTGCAGCAACCATTTCTTTGAGGTTTTAAAATTCCAAATTAATGATTTCACTGAAATAATTTATTGAACATGGAACAACAGATTGCTTTATATGGAACCTGATAATAAAAATATCATTGTTTGTTTTTTATAAAATTTTATATATATCTGGTTCCAACTATATGTCGCCTTCATTTTTGCCACCTTATCTAAGCTTATGTAATCAATAAATGCCAGATAGTAATGCTTAAATAAGTCTGTATGAAATGTTATTCTATTTGTAACCCCAGAGTTTTTTTGACTAATGAATTTTGTATTTACTTCTGGTGCATCTGAATTTTTAGACTTTATGCATCTTTTCTTCAGTAGCCAATATTTATTCTTTTTTACTACTATATTATCAACTTGAAAATCTAAAACATCTTAATGGCATATATTGATTATTAAAGTTTACACAAAGCGGCAAATAGCAATAAAAGAAATAGATTTGTTACTTAAAAATAATTTGAAAGCATGAAATATTTTGTTGATATATGTTTCTGTTGACTGTATATTTATATTTTAAAAAAATAGTGTTGCTATTTTCAGCATCTATTAATGAACTGCGATTACCTATTAATTCTAGGAAAAAAGTAATAAGTAGTTTATCATTGAAGAGTTCATATGATACTCAAGCACCAAAAGAGTCATGGGTATCCATCATTTCACCATTTCTTTAATTCATGCACAGATAAAATAATCAAATATTTTGTTGCTTTCATCAGTAATGGCAGGATTGAGCCACAATCCAAGAATGTTGAACTCAAATATTTACTGCTATATCACTGCATTAAATCTCACAGGAACAAAAACTAACAGAAATAATCATCAACATTTTTTAGTAATACTATTCTAGTGGAGTACTTCTTTAAGTGTATATAAAATTCATAGCTTTTTAAAATCTTTTTTCATTTATTAATTATACTATATATCTTATCTTTAATCTATTCTGAGATTCAGTTTTAACAATTCAGTATAAAAAAGATTTGAACATGTTATATCTTTATTTTTTTATGGTTTTTTTATTATTATCATTATTATTACTATCATCATACTACTACTACTACTACTACTACTACTCTCTTTTCCTCCCCCTCCTTCTCTCTCTCCTCTCTCTACTCACTCCCAACTCTCTCTCCCTCTCCTCCTCCTCCCTTCCCTACACACCCCCCCAACACCACAACACACCCCCCCCACCCACCACCCCCCCACCCCCCCACCACCCCCCCCCCCCCCCCCCACACCCCCCCCCCCCCCCCGCACCAACACACCCACACACCACAACACCACACACACACCCCACCCCACCCACCCCCCCCCCCCAACCACCCCCCCCACCCCCACCCCACACACAACCACCCCCCACCACACACACAACACACCCACCACACACACACACCAGCCACACACCCAACACCCCACAACACACAACCCCCAACACAACACAACCACACAACAACACACAACACCCACAAACCCACACACACAACCACACCCCCCACACACACACCCACACCCACCCCAACACAACACCCACCACCACCCACACAACACCAACCCCCCCCAACACCCCCACACCACCAACACACAACACACACCCAACACCAAACACAACACACACAAACACACAACACACACACACAAACCACACACACAAACACAAAACAACAACACACAAAACAACACAAACACACAACACAAACACAACAACAACACAACAACAACAACAAACAACACACACCAAAACAAACAACAAACAAAAACAACACCGCACACAACAGCACACACGCACAACAGCACACAACGCACCCCCCAGCAACACAACACAACCACCACACACACACACCCCACCACCCCACCACCCCCCCCACCCACCCCCCCCCCCCCCCCCCCCCCCCCCCCACCCCCCCCCCCCCCCCCCCCCCCAACACTACTATATACACACACACCCCCGCCCACTACTACTACTACTACTACTACCCCCCCCCCCCCCCCCCCCCCCCCCCCACTACCCAACCACCACCACCACCACCACCACTGATGTCTTTATTAGGCAGGAGCAGTATAAAATAATATTGATAAAATTTGATTCCAATTTCAGCAACAATAAAATCATCATTCCAGGCAGCAGAGTACAAGTATATGCAAAACTTTAATTGGTGTCCCTATATCCTGATCTCAATAAAAAAATCATTTTATAAAAATATATCAGTGAGTAAAAATGAAATATGGATTATGTTTATTGAACAAAAAACAGAAATTACAAAAAAAAGAAGATATAATAAATAATAAATATACAAGAAGGTATGAAAACAAAAACAATAAAAGAGGGAATTTGGGAAAAAATCAAAAAATTTGTTATTTAGTAAGAAAATCATTTGCAAATTGCGTTTCATGTAAATATTAAGTATTTTTGGTACAAAATTAAGTAATATTTCATATATAAATTTACTAACTTAAATAAAAATTAATATTAAAAGAAAATTTGAAAATTGCAGCAGACTTTTTTATATATGTCTAGAACAAATGAGAGTCTGAACAAGATTCAAATGCATAATATTCTCTAAACAATAAACTCATGCTAGTTCAAGTTTTTATTTGTTTATACAGATCAGAATAAAACAAAATCTTAAGGAATAATAACAAATAAGTGATTATACATCATTTATTTAAAACAAATCTATAAAATATAAATAACATTTAAATAAAAATGTAATTTATTTTGATATAATTAATGAATAATAATTTTTAAATATTTCCTCCTAATCTAAAATTTTTGACACCTATGTCCATTGCATGCATGCATATTGTGTTAGCATACATCTGATTCCAGAATGCACAAGAGACAGAAATGAACAAATCTTATATGTTGAAAATTTTTTAAATAGGTAGAATGTTTATTAAAACAGCAGCAAAATTCTCCATACAATAGTCACCCAGTGCAAGCCAGAGTAATCAATGGATGCAAGAAGGTTTGTGCATAAAATCTCTATTTAGTGCCTACTCATTAAATATCTCTAGACTAGTTCTTAGTTTGTGGCATTCATCAGTGAGGAACTTTGGATCTGAGAGCACCACAACTAAATCTTAGGACCCAATGCAACCATTTAGCAGCCGCTTTTACTGCTGAAAGCCACAAGCTAGAAATTCGTCTGGGGATGTTTGATGAATATACACTAAATAAGGATTTTATGCATGAACCTTCTTACATATATTGATTACTCTGGCTTACACCAGGCATCACTACTGTATAGAAAGTTTTGCCTTTGATTTAACATCTTGTCAAAGCATAGAAAATGATGATTATGTGATGTTTAGTAGAATGATGTTATTATTAGGCATTAATGCAAATTTAGCAACAAAAATAATATTTTCTCCATTGTGATGCAAAATAGAAATTCAACTGGATTCTCTAATAAATATTACAACTTCCAATGTTTATTGATTATTCATTTATTGTTTTTTTTATATGTGCATATGTAAAACTTGCATTATTGGGAAAAAAACTGGGGAAATAATCTGTGTTTCAATATATTTTAATAAAGAGTCATCATCATTATACTTTCAGTCCTAGTTGCTACCCACTAGAAGAACCTCCTGCCCCATATCAAAAAAGATAAGAATAAACTAATCAAAAAGTTATTTTTTAAAAAAAAA
This sequence comes from Epiperipatus broadwayi, assembly GCA_028023455.1. Classification (NCBI taxonomy): domain Eukaryota; kingdom Metazoa; phylum Onychophora; class Udeonychophora; order Euonychophora; family Peripatidae; genus Epiperipatus; species Epiperipatus broadwayi. Next base: position 4,114,420 of record JAQFVV010012410.1, on the reverse strand, counting down.
AAGTTTAAAAATTATGAAAATAATATGTTGGAAAACATGAAAATAATATAATTTATTTAGAAAACAAATCAGAAAATAATGTCTTTAGTGATATAATGATTGAAAAACAAGTATTTTAATAAGGGTGTCTTTCAATGAGAAATTATGTTAGTCAAGATGGCAAATGATTATAAAAAATATAATAATAATACATATTTAAAACTTGAAGGTAATCTATTTAGATAACAAACATTAGTTGAAAAATAAATATTTTCAATAACGATCATCAATGCAAGCAATACAGAATAAACATTTGTCATCATCTTCAATTTAACTTCTTAGATAATGTTTCAACAAACTTATTGACAACATTTGTTTTTAATTATAGTTCATTCATGGAAAATATTTTCAAATTTGTTTTCTAAATAAATTATTTTCATGATTTCAGATCTAGCTTTTAATGTTTATTGTTTTACCTGTAAATAAACAGGTTGCTGTAATCACAAATAAAATTGCTCATTTAATTTTTGCATTGATCACATTTTTGCAAAATGCTTATTTTTCAGTTAATGATTATTCTCTAAAAACATTATTTTCACATTTGTTTTTTTAAGTAAATTACATCATTTTTATGCATCCAAAAATATAATATTTTAATTTTTTTATTTTTTAATGAAAAAATATAAAGCTTATCAATTATCTTAGTCATACCTATTTTGGTATGAGTTTCACAAACAATATCAAAGAGAAATTCAATCTATGTAATATCTGATGTTTCTAATAGACACACTGTAAAGGAATATTTAAAATACTAATTTTACATTTTAATAATCTATTTTGCTCCAAGTAATGTTTTAAATATATAGAATAATCTTTTAAAAATATATCAGATCCCAATTTATACAATGTTTTTTCAGAAGCAAATTCTATTTACACTACTAAGGTTTTACTATCTATTGTAAACTTGAGTAATAGTAGATGCTAAATTGTAGTACATATAAATTTCTAACCAGTACTTCCTTATCCATATCCCATATTAGGTTGACTTATGATTTTCATCAATGCAGAGTTTTAAATCAAGTATCCATTGATTACTCAATCTTGCAATAAATGGCAGAACTGGAATGTATAAATAGACTTTACTCTAAAAAAGATATGTATTGTTGTATAGCAATTGCTGTAATTATGTTTATATATTTATTTATTATTATTATTATTATTATTATTATTATTATTATTTTCCATATATCATAGCATCGGCCGGGAGGCGAACCCACAACCGTCTGCAAACAACTACTTGCTTGCAAGGCGGTTGCTATAACTCCTTGACTAATAATGCTTGACTATTTTTTTTTTAAATTAAAATCTAAAGTAGAATCATTAACTTCATTCTGCCAAAAATCTGAACTATCCTTTAGCCCATCTTCATAGTAGTTTACTTAATTGTTTTGTAACTTAAATCTTTTGTTAGATAGTGAACTTGGCATGCATATACATTTTAGTTTTTATATTAACTCGGTTTGCTAATAAAAATTATTCTAAAATTCATATTAATTTATAACATATATGTTTGTATGTAATTTTTGAATTAGAAAATCTTTGTATATCGATGAAGCTATTTTAATTACTAGTAACAGTTATACTTAAATACCCTTAAAATATGTTTTGGCTTGCTATATTTCTACTTTTTCTATTTTTTCTATAGTCAAATGACTTGTGACTTTTCATTAGAATGTTTTTTTGATATAATAAGATTTCAGTACAATAATAGCATACTTTTCTCTATGTCTTATCTTTTGTTAAGAATGATTAAGCAAGAACAACTTTTTACTATAATGCCATCTCTGGTAAATTTAGTAAGCAATTATTAAATCTTTCACAAGCTTATTATAGATGGCACTAGAATAAGAAATTGTTTTTGTTTTATCATATATTATGTGAGATGGTAAGGTAAATGTTTTCTTAACTTATAATAATATTTTAAATCTTCATCTTCTCATTTTAAAGAGTCATGGAAATATTTTTTCTTCCAATTTTTTTCCCCCATATCAATTTTTCAACAAACAGGTTTTTGTTCATGCTATTAAGTCATCTAAAAAATTATCATAGCCTTTCCTAATAGTTTTTAGTCATATTGTCACTTTTCACCTCAATATGAATTTCATTCATGTTTTCCTTTCAATTTAATATATGAATAATTAACTAATATATTTTCTCCTGACCCAAAGTCTGTGATTGGCAGCAGATTCAGCATAAGAAAAAAATTCTTCAATTTTTTTTATAATATTAACAGTGCAAATACTATTTCTGTGAGAAATGTTGTGAATTTTATCAATGATCCTTTTATGAAAAATAGGATAACATTAATTTTGGAATATATATATATAATCAAATAAGTAGAAAGAGAAGATATGATGTTCAAGCATCAGACATTGTAGGTTTTGCTTTCATTTAAAAAGCTTTAGCTCTCAAATCCACAATTCTACCATTGTAACCATATAAGAAAATGTATCAAAATCTTTTATATCAATGCATGGAAAAGTTCTATTAATAATATTATGCTCATAGATTAAACTCCTGGCATGTGTTGCTCTCATCAGAAAATATTTTAGTTTTTTATTTGAAGAAGTTTGGTTCACAGAAAATATTTGATAAATGTGATAACTACTTTTTCACCCAACTTTTTTCTGAAGCTAATATCCTTTTAGTTATAATTAAAAAATGCTCACTAGAAGATTTCAAATAGTCATAACTACAGGTTGTTCAAAGGAAATGAACTGAGTTTCTGCAAAAATGGATGGTTGCAATATGGTGGAGTTGAAATTATAGATCCATTGATTTAAAAAATAATAATAATAATAATAAAATTTACACACACACACACACAAAAAAAAAGACAATTCAAAAAAACTCTATCTTATACTTTCCATAAATAATTGGTGATATATTTTTACTCCATGAATATATAGAATTAGAATTTCATGGTATCTATAAAATTCTCTATTTAAGCTGTGCACTTTGGAAGAGAAATATTTATAAAATTAGAGAGGAATCTAATGTATCAGATATTTGATAATTATAATCAGAAATTATTATTCTTGAAAGGCTATCTGAAAAAAATATTTGATAAATAAATGTTTTTTTTTTATAATTAGAAAAAAAAGGATTTTAAAAATCATACCCATTCTTATAAATTAAGAAAACACTAATTTCTAGCTTTATCTATCAGTAATAAAAACAAATATTCAAGGCTGGAATTAATATACTTATGCACTTAGAAGCCTTATTTACTATATTATAATAGAACTTTGAACTCAAGTCAGTTACTTGAATAGTTATATATATATCTGATGGTAGGTCATTTTCTGTTTAGAGACTCCAATTTTACTATACGTTTTCATCTATCCTTGATTACAACTGGGATAAAACTGTAGTGTCTAAAAATAAGTGCAGAAACTAGCTTGGTGTCGGATCTATATGACTACAAGAAAGTTGATTGGCTTGGGTTCAAAACTTTAGGCTTTTAAACATTTCAAGCTATTAGATGGCTGCTCTGCATACTTGTATTAGTTTTAACTTTTAATTTTAATCCCCTCTGATAAAAGGAAAAGCTAAAAATTGAATTAGGAATATGGATATTATTATACAATAAAATGGATGTGGAATAAGATGAAGAGAAATGCTATTGAAAGAATATAAGTAAGAATATAAGAAAAATTATAGGATATTGTTGTTGGTATAAGTTTTGAAGGTTTGTTGCAGTCATTAAATATTGGTTGTTATTAATCCAATCTATCATGGTAACATTAAATGACAGTGCCAACTAAGTTCCTATCTTCTAAAGATAAATGATAGATGGGATTATTGTTGTCGATATCGATAGCAAATGTAAACTATGATGATCATATCTTTTGTCTGTTATTTATTATGATCAATTTTAAAATATACATTGGAAAAGTGTAATAGAGCAAAGATTTTTGCAAAAGGATTTGAGTGTAGATAATATTACTAGTTCACATAGTTTTCAGCTACATATAGATTCATATTCAAAAATTGTATACAAACATGGTTTATATTTTTATTTGTCTGAAGATTTATGATAATAGTAATTTACTTGTGTGTATATATATAGTGGACTATTTTCATTATTTAATCGAATTGTTAAATGTTTTTCGAAAGATGGAAACTTTATTTATACCTTTCTAAATATTTTCGACTGTAATTAATAACATACAAATTAGTATAGAACATAATGTTTCAGTTAGGATTAGACAGAACTGAAAAAGAAAAAAGCTTTGAAAAAACACTAATTTGCCTTGCCTTTAAAATGAAAAAAAATGGAGAAATCTGGAGGACCATCATAGATAAGTATATAAAATTTTTGCCAATTATTTCTTTGACAGAATGGCCTGATTGGTTTGTCATTTTAAATACTATATTGACAACTCTAAACATCCCTGTTTGGTTCTCATGCTGCACACACTTGAAAAAGAGATGAAAATAATATCATTCAAAGTCCAACCTTTTATACTAATTTGTGTGATATTAACAATTGAATGTATTTAGAAAGGTGTAATTGAAGTTTAAATTTTTTTTACAAACATTGATGAAAATGTCCAACATATAAACAATTTTTTTTATATTTGAAAATATTCAAATAAATAAGCATACATATGCACATACTCATATATATATATATCAAATTGTTCTTATTGTTCGTTTTTTTTTTTTAGTAGACTGATTTCTTTCTTTTTATTTTAGATAACCCTTTGTCTTGTGATTGTGAATTGGTTTGGATGAAGGAATGGTTAAAGAAACTGCCATTTCATCTTCAAGAATCCATACATTCTCAACTTCAATGTTATTATCCATTGTCAGTCAAAGGATTGAAGCTTCTTGATATACAGAATGATAAACTTCAGTGTAACAATTTAACGCGTTCTTATGCTAATTCAGCTTGTGATAAAACAGACATTTCTTTTAATGCATCAGATACAGTATCAAAGTCTGATGTTTCTTACACCAAAGTTCCTATTAAATTTCAAACAGAAAGAATTCTTACTACCCAGGAAATAACACTGACTTCTTCAAAATCTCAATCGGAAGTTCTTGATACACTAAATGATGAAAAAGAAGATGCTTTTCCTGCAAAAGCGAAGTCCTGCAGTACTAATCTACAATCCAGTTGGATAGCAGTCATTATTTTGAAAATTGGCCTTTTTATTACATAATGCTTTTTGAAAAAATGATAGCATCAAAATTAGAAGATTGGTCCATAGTGTTCAATCCCCTACAGTCAGCCTCAAAGGCATGAACAGATACATGTGCAGAAAACAAAAATACAAAGGTGCCTTTTAAATGACTGAAAGAAAGATTTGCTCATCGAAAGCAGGTGTCCTGTGATTCAAATACGGTGTCAAAAACTGAAAGTTCTGTCAATAAATTATCTTTACTACCTATTAAAAGAATTTTACTATTTTGCTTGTATCTAATTAAAAGTTTTTGAGACAATATTTCATATTTGATTAACCAAATAAACAATATGTAAAATAATATTGAAGTATAATTTTGTTTGAATATATATGATAATAAAAGAAAATTTGTAAATAATATTTATTTTAATTAGAATTTTTTTATTTTTAATAAGTAGTTGTGCAAACATTGATTATAGAGTAAAATACATAGGCTCGCATAATTGAGTCATACATATATATAATGAAAACTGCCCCAAATTCACAATTAAACAAAACTCACCAAAGAAAATAAATTCTATAATACAACCAATAGTCTCCTTACCAAAACAAACTTCTCGAGTTCAAAGGGATTAAAAAAACATTAACAAAAATATACTATTTTCCACAATTTCTAATTATATTCACACACCCTTAATATTGAAAGAATTTTTAAATAAGTTAATTGCTTCAGAATCATAAATTTTTAATAATAATTTTTTTTAAAATTTCATTTATTTCAAAGAAGACTAATAGTGTGACTGTATTTTTTTATGGATATATAAAGCTATTTATTTCTAACCCTAATTTGGTGTACTTTTATTCTTTCATTTAACCTTAAACTACTCTGACTTATATATGACTTTTTACAAAAACAAGGGATAATATACACTCATCAAAAATTTCCTTTGTATTATTTAATATTTACTAAGGCAACAAACCTAATGCATGTGCAGTTGAAAATGTGAAAGTAATATCCCTCTTCTAAGCAATTTTATATTTCCCAAAAAAATAATTTTCTTACTTACAATTCTATAAGAAATACAGTTTTACTTCCCATTATTATGTAAACAAACATACACTTATATATAAAGTTTAATGGAGAAGATGTAATTTACTTAGTAGATACATATAGGCTTAATGTTTTCGAGGATCCATGCCTCATAATCATAGCTGCTATAAAACACATATAGGAAATCTATGCAAAAATATTTAAATTAACAATGTGTTACGTAGCCCATTTCTTTGAAATCTCAAAGCACGTATCCTTTCTATTGATGGTGTGAACATTTCCATGAATGTAGAATGCTTCCTTGATTTTTTTCTTGTAATCATTAGATTCGGTGCATAAGATTATGGAATTGGCAGGTGTAAAGTCAGGCCTGGAGTTTTTGGCATGTTCCAAAAATACAGACGATGAGTTATTGTTCTTTTTGAGCTCTGTTGTAAGCATATAGGTGTTGAGCGAGTCTGGTGTTGATGGTAGCTTTGGTTTCACATAATATACCATGCGGCATCTGGTGTGAGGGTCAAGATATGGAGTATAAAATATGAGTGAATGATCGATCAATATGATCTTTTGAATTGTTGATTAATCTGTTAGAATTAGGTGGAGTTCTGAATCCAATTTTAAATTTATTGGTTAATTCTTTTGTTATTCTATTAAAAATCTTCTTGGGAATGAAAGGGATAGTGATTCTAGGTAGATCAGTATGAGGAGTGATATGGTTTATTCTATTATGAAATTTTATAATTTTATTTTTAATCGGTTTAAATTTGAAACCTGCTGCCAATAAGTCTTTAATGAAGTTGTTGATATTTTCTTTCCTGTCTGCTTCGTATTTCCATAGATGCAAGTTTCTAAATAAAAATGTGTTTAAACCAGAAAATTTATGCAATATGGGTGAGTTGGATTTAGGGTGAATGCAGCTTCAAGTTTCAAAAGGTTTAACTATCATTTTGTAATCTATTATATGATTGTTTCTTGATAAAGAGAGATCGAGATATTTAATTTCTTTGTTGCTATTTTCATGTATGATGCTAAGTGATAGTTTAGTTAGATTTTGAAGTTTGGGTTGTATGTTTAAGATATTATCTCTAGAGGCAGTGATAAAAATATCCACATAATGCATGTATGTAAAGTCTTGATTGGTATTATAATATTTTGGTATAATAGATTGTTCAAATTTATTTAAGTAAATACTTGATAGGATATCACTAATCGGAAGGCCCATGGGCCATCCGTTTTTCATAGTATACCATCTATTTTCAAAAAGTGTGAAAATGTGCGAATCAAGCCATGACAAGAAAGCAACAATAAATTTAACTCTTTCATTAGGGCAATGTTCTAGCAATAGTTCCTCATGCACTATTTGGATAGATGCCTTTCTGTTGATGGATCCATACAATTCTTTCACATCCATTGTGGCCAGAGTGGTTATTTGTGTAAGTCTAATGTTTTTGATTTTAGAAATGAATTGGAAAGAAGAATTGATGGTATATGAGCCAAAGTTAAAGTAGTTTATCAGCAAGTGATTAGTTTGGCTGTTTTGAAATAATGCACGCTGCCAAAATCTATCATCAATCTTAATGGTTCCCCTGGTTTGTGTCGAAATATTGCATTCTGCCAAAGTCCATAATCAATGGTTCCCCTGGTTTGTGTTGAAATAATGCATGCTGTCAAAGTCCACCATCAATCTTAATGGTTCCCTGGTTTGTGTCGAAATATGCCCGCCAAAGTCCATTATCAATATTAATGGTCCCCCTGGTTTGTGTTGAAATAATGCATGCTGCCAAAGTCCATCATCAATCTTAATATTAGAAGGCAAAGAAATAAAATCATATTTTCTTTATGCTTCAGATTATTACAATTATTAAGCCATAATTATTATAAAATAAAATATTCATAATAAATTTATCAAAGTAGCCAACGCTCAAATAATCTTTAATTCTAATGCAGTATATCATTTGCTTATACTGAATATGTCCTATATATGTAAAGAGAAGGATTTGAACTTAGGATTCCTGAGTAAATCCCTCTAATTCTAATAATCTTTACCAAACTGATTTTTTTGAAACAAAACAACCTTATTAAAACTATCTCTGATTTATATAGCAATAATTTTTTAAAACAGCTATTTTATGGGAGACAGATTGATAGCTATCAAGTCTAATTATAAATGTTAAATCTTTACTCTTAATCTAGTGACTACATATCAAACAATTATTCTTTAAATTTCTTATCATTAATAAATCTAATAAATAAACACAAACAAAAAACCACTCCAAAAACTAAAATATATATATGTATATAAAGAAGCAGAGCCTTAATATTCTCCTAAAAGGATCAGCTCCATAAAGGCAAATAGAAAAAAATATATAATATGGATATATTTTTGTAAAGTTAATGTCAATTCCCAAAATAAATGTGAGGTTTTTTAAAAAATAATAGACTCATTCTAAATTAATTTTGAATGAATTATCTCTTTTTGTTGCTCAATTTAATACAAGAACATCACTTTTATATATTTTTTCAAGCAATTTCATTTACTTTGGCTGAACTTTTAGTTTTTATAAGATATCTATTTAATTTTTTAAACATCTATATAAAAGAGTAATCAGATTTCTGAAGAAGATTGTAGATTAGGTTAAAGGGGGGGGGGTGCTTAAAAGAGGAGTGGTTTATTGTAAAATTAATTTTCTTTACTTTCCATTAACATCTATTTACATGAATTGCATGAAAAGTCACTTATTGCTTTGAAAATTTACTATCCATATAATCTATAAGACATTAAGTTGGATATTAAGCAAGGTTTCAGTTTAATATAGAAAGTATTACTTCCTATAATCTAATGAATATATTTTCCATAATGTTCCTACATTATTCAGCAATGAACCAAAATGTTCTGTGGATAGTGCCATATACAAGGGCAATATTGACATTAACCAACTGTATTTGCATCAACAATTTATTAAGAAATAAATTACATGAGTTAAAAAATAGACTTAACAACTAGAATTTATTTGCTCTATAAAATGAAATATTAATAGATAGTATCTCTTAAGTGTAATTCAATTAGCTTCCTAGCTGGTTGTTTTACAATAAACTCACAAATAAATGAAGTTAGAGAATCTTCTTGAATTTTCTCATCATTGTAATAAACTGTACACTTTACTGCACTACTCTTTGTGTGCACAACTCTTCACATTACTGCACGTTACTACACAAATGCTATATTTCACAGTAATGCATTGCAACTGCCATACATCCATGGCTAATTTTAGTATATATGTCAGCTTCACTTAATTTGCATGATCAGTCCAAATTTACATACTTTCGCAAATTTTCATGTTTTTATTAGTCTGTATAATGATATAACTTAGATTTCTGAATATAATTTATTTATTTCCTTTCCAACTAACATATGTGCATCCATGCATAAAGATTTTACTAATGTTACAAATATATCCTTTACTTTTTTTTGCATTTCTTCATATATTTATATTTATTACTTTTTTATAAATCTCATATACATTCTAATGCAAGTTTTATATATTATTGGTCTTCCATCTTTCATTTATAATTCTTGATGTTTCATATACTTCAAATCTGTTAATGTATTCTATAAACGTTTTTATATTGGTTATATTTTCCATTATTACACATCCAAATATTGCCTTTTAATTCTTGTACTCCTTCATGTCTTTTCTTTTTCTTAGAAGTATTATTCTTATAACTCTTCCTTTACTTTTTTTGCATTTCTTCATATATTCAGATATATTACTTTTTTTTATAAATCTCCTCATATACACTCTAATGAAATTTTTATATATTACTGGTCTTCCATTTTTAATTTACAAAGATATTTATAGAATACATTAAAAGATTGGAAGGATGTAAAACATCAAGAATTTTAAATGAAAGATGGAAGACCAGTAATATATAAAAATTGCATTAGAGTGTATATGAGGAGAGTTATAAAAAAGTAATATATATGAACTTTACAAATGTATGTACAAATTTAGTCAGACATGATAGACAGTGCTTTACAGTTTTGTAGCACCCCTGATCTTCAGTATCACATTTAACATCTTGATATAAATAGATATTTTTTTAATATTTAATGTTCAAGCCATTATCAGTTAAGGATTCTTTTTTTTAGAAAGAAATGGTGTATATTAATTAATAACTCATAAGTAAAGTTATGTTATTTAATTACCTAAAAAAAGAGCAGTTCTATACTTTAGCATTATCATTAATAAATTTGAATAATCATTAGATTAAAATGTATTTAAATCTTTATCTTCAGACTATTTTCTAAAATTTATTTTAATCATAAAAACTTGGGATTCAAAACTGAAACTCAACTTTATGACAAATTATATTAGAACATAAAGCAGTTTTTAATACATCATACTATATTATTAAAAAAAAAACTTTGATAACTCCTTTACTCCAATTGATATAAATAAAAGACAAAATACTATTACTATTTTATACACAAAGAAAGCATTGAAAATATTAAATATAATTTTAATGCTGTGCATATTTTTCAAAGGCCCAAATTATATTTTTAAGATAACTACTTTGAGAAGGATGTTCAGCACCTAAAATGCTTTTATGTTATTTTTAAGGTATCAATCTCCCCCTGTATATGAAGTCATATTACTACTGCCTTTAATTTATATTCTATTGTGTAAACTAAAGAATCAAATCATATTAATTTGGTATCTTATTTAATTAGATAGATAATAAATTTTGAAAATAAAGAATGGCTTTTTAAATACCTTATATGCATATTTAATGATAAATTTTGAAGAAAAAAAATAACAATATTGTTTGGATCTTTGAATATGTAAAAATGTTATATTTTGCCATGTCAAGCTGTTTTCTACTCAACCAATACACAGTGACTTTATTTTTCTTATTGCATTGCCAAATTCATATAATATTAATATCATCTATATTCTTTATTACTTTTTACAATCCACTATTGACAATTTTGATTGCCCCAGCAATCTTCTTCAAAACTTCGAAACTGTCAATAATGGATTGCAAAAAGTAATAAAGAATATAGATGATAATAATATTATATGAACTAATTATACTGTACATAAGAATGAAACTATTATGAAAACATGCATAGATGCTATCCATGTAGAAATATCGCATTGTGTTAAATTATCTGATTTCTAATTTTAAATGTCTCAAAATAAAAAGACACTGTGTGAGAAGCATCTATGTAAGTAAATGCTAACATGCATTCACTTATACACAAATTTACATATGTTGTACAAATGCCTATATAAAAACAAATAACCGAGATTTTTTTTAAAAACAAATTTGAATCCATCTTTTTGATCTACATATTACCTTAATGTAAGTTATCATTTTTAATAAGTTCTAAGAACACACCTTTTACATTTGACAATTTTAGTATAATATCTCTTAAAATTATTTTTTTCCAAATCTCTTTATAAAAGCGCTCATACTCACAATCCTGGATTCAAATCCATGCTAGTTCGAAAATTTTTCAGTAGCAAACTGGTTTAGGACTTGTCTGTCAGGTACATGCCCATGTCAAACTCAACTAAGCACCAAAATAAAGGTCAGTACATGGATTTCTAGCTATTCCTAAATAGAAAGTAAAAAAATTTTTAGTCAAACAAAAAGTATTCTGCTAACTATAAAAATACTATTGTAAGTTTGATATTTGCCCTATCAGTAACTTCCTTTATAGATGGGTAGAGGGGGCCATATTCTGCATACACTGAAGCTATGGTTATCTCAATCTTGGAATTTTTCTCTAATCCAATTTTTGATTGATATATTTAAAATGTTAATTTGCCTTGTAAAACATCATAGATATAAAAGCAATTCTCTTTTGTTTTAGATTCATACATCACTTATTAGAACCTAAGCTGTCAGAATGTATCATGCTGATAAATCTATGTTTATATGACATTTCTCTAAACTAAGTTGTTTTTCTTTAACATTTTAAAACTAGTATATAGGCATTACAGTCCATTTACTTTTTAATTCCCTTCTAATTTATATATAGACAGCATAATCTTTTCATTTTATATAAATTGAATTAATTTCTCTATTTTTCTTTTAGTTACATGAAGACATTGTAGATTGCATACTTTTCTCAAATATGATTTAATCATCTATTATTACATGCTTCTGCAATATTGAACAGCCTTTAAATTTATTATTATACTGATTCCACAAGAGTAAATATTATAAGTGTGTATCATTTTCATTGACTTAAATCTGGATGAAAGTCAACTTCAATCAGTAGTATGTATACATATAATATGAATCAATCTTCATCAGCTTTCTTGGAGTGGTGCCAAATACACAAATATATCAACAGTTTGTCATAATAACCCAATTGCTCTGTTGATGAATCTTCAGTAATGCAGTCTTTTCTATAAATCCATCTATTTCAATATATCTCAACAATCAAAGAAAAACTTATTAATGAAATTCAATCAAGAAACCTTTCCATCAAAATAGGTAATTAATAGATTAAAACATTTAAAATTATATATAAACAAATCTCTGAGAAATGTTAATGTTTTCATGTTGTGTGGCAACTAAGTAACAAATGATTCAAGTACAATGCTTAGATCTGCTCTCTCTCTCCACAGACTTGGTATTTATTTAGCATATGGATCTGTTTTTTTAGACAGTTTAGCTATTAACAAAATATCAAAAAGAAACCCATAGATATTCCAATCAGGAGATAAACATCCTAGAGACTTTATTATGACCAATTCTTTCATGATAGTTATAATTATGTGTTTCATGATTTCTGTTTCTCCACATTCACATAGATCAGTGGATGTTAAATTCCATTTATTAAGCAGATAGACACAGTGATAATGAGTTGACCCATATAAAACTCCAATTGTATCTTGGAAGATCGAATCCTACTGGCTTTATTGTTGGAACTAGAATTTGTTAAAATATGTTTTCAATTATATTAATTTACTAGTTGAATTACTTTCATAAATATTATATAAAATATGTAATTTCTTTTTTTATGCTATCATATCATCAACTTTAACAATAATAGTCATAATAAATTCAGTACTTTGTTTTGGGTTACAAATAAATGCAAAACTCTCCTTACAGTAGCCTGTGATGTTTAATGGTTTAATTACAAATAAATGCTCATTATTTTTCTTAAAAGTAATGAGAATACCATTGTTTTTTAATATTTTATTATTCAATTATAATTTTTTTTATCAAATCTTTAAAATATGGTGTTCCTTATATGTATTTTTCAAACTGCTTTATTTATTTATTTCCCCTATAACAGTTTTGACAGCTAGCAGTCTTCCTCAGATTTCTTAAATAATTCTTATTGATTGCAGACTAATGCTCATTAGTTTGTAAATTGAAAGGTAATTATTTAAAAGATTTGAGAGATATTTTTAGGCAATTAAAATTATTATAAGATTTAAATAAACATTGTGAAAAATACATAGAACAAATGTGTGTGTTTTTTTAAAAAGTTAATATAAGCATTAGAAGATGAAAGGAAGAGAATATGCATATTCTGGGAAATTCCTTTTATTCAGTCTTCTTTATAAAATATTATACTGATTATTTACAAGCTTTAAATATACTAGTAATTTTTGAAATATCAAATGTTTGAACTATGTCCTATTACTTTGTACACTTACATAAGCCTTAGTAAATACATTTAAAACTCAAACAGCATGTTTCCTTTTCATTTTCAATAACTTTGGCAATGACTCTTTTTTCATAAGCATATAAAATAATATTAATTAACAAGAGGATTCTCTCTTTACAGTTTCTGATAAACAATTGAAAGATTTAAATAGAAAATTTTAGATGCTTCAAATCTCCATCACCTCTGATGATTGTAAATTTGTTTTGTAAAATACTTGTGTAATGAAAGATTAGTCTGGGAACTTTTTTTACAAGATCACAGATCAAGATTTATAAAAAATCTTTAAAGGGGTATATGGAAAACATAGGAACGCTTATTTAATGATTGCCCTAAAGTCAACCACAATGGATGCATATTAAAATAAATTTTAAATTATTTAATAAAATTATTTGTATATAATTTAGACATATATAAAGATTATGGAGGTAATTAAGAAAAAGGTTTTAAAGTAAAATAAATAAATAGAAAATGTTGCATCAGCAAATAGACAAGTTAGCTCATGCATTTTAATTAATACAAAATAGATTAAGCAAATTGATAATAATGAAATAGTTCCTTCCCTATTAAATTTAACTTAGAAAATGATGAAATATAAAATCAATTGTTTGTCATCAAACCAATATAAAATCATAAGATGGTCTTAAGAGGTTGTAAAAAGTGGTAGCATTAGTATATTTCCATTAATTAATTAATGTAAAGATAGAGTTGAGAAACATTTAAGTGTTTCCAGGAATGCAGAGAAGAAATCAAAAGGTATAAATTCACAAGGTGTTCTGGGTTCTTGTTCTAAAATCTTAACCATGATATAACAAATATGTAAATCTCTGTGGAAGTTATGTCAGAGTAGTGAAATTCACCTCTGCTCTCCCATGAGTCCATTCTAAGAAGATGTCCAAAAGTTGAAGTAGAGCAGAAGACCTAAGAATCATGTCTGATAATTGCTGGAAGATCAAAAAGAGACCTATCTATATGGAAACATGCAGCACCCAATATCAGTGATATAAACCTTAAGAGCCATCAAGAAAACTGATAGTCATCATGAAACCTCCAGGTTGAACTCTTAATTATTCCATCCTTGTAAAATATAATCCCTATAAACGCTTCTCATTATTGGTAACTTTTATCTTTGTTTTTTTATTTTTTATTATTCTGGTTATTCCTATCTATAATGCAGCATTTAGGCAAGCAATATATATATAAATTAATTTTACCTCACATATATTTATAAAGTTAAGGCATGTATTCTAACGATCAACTCTTTTTTTTTTTACTTTTTTCTTGCTATATATATATATTGACATATCATTAGTGTACCTACAAAATCAATGTTTTGTTATTTACTAGTTCATTGGTAATGTGAAATATAAAATAAGTGGGAAAAAAAACATTAAATTTTTTTTTTACCCTCACTCTGCTATGTAAGGCAGAATTCTTTGTAAATATTTGTTAAAAAAGTTATTTTGATTCTAAAAAGATTTTTCATCTAATTTCTCCTGCATTGGTTTTTATTAAATGTTATTTTAAAAGATAAAAAGAGAATACATTGCTAGTTATTTATTAATCTGTAATTAAACCCTATATATACTTATTTGGCAGTTTTCTATTCTATCATGTCAGCCACTTGATGGTGCTATTTATATGCAAAAGCACATTAATTAGCTGTTTACATGGCTGCCACCCCTAGCTCTATATATCTAAGAGGCCAATTAATATGCAGCAACCGGCACTGATGATGGCATTAATTTCCATGCTATAAAGCACAGAAAAGATGCCATTTATCAGTGGCTGACCTACTTTAGTGTTATGCACTTTATCCCAATGCTGACAGTTCAATGTTCACTATAGTATTGTGTGAGGCTATCTGGGATTCAGCCTGCCACAACTCTTTAAATATGCATGGCAAAGGAATTAGCTTATAAGTCATTTGACCTTCTATTACCTCTTAACAATTGTCCACCCATCACCACACTTACCTATTCAATGTGGAACTTTCAAATCAATTCAGAAAGCATAGATCCAAGCAAGATTTTGACAAGCTCATGTGAAAAGTCACATTTTTGTGAGAACATATTCACGGCAAATAAAATGGCTGACAGATCAAAATTGGGCCAACTGTCATCCACAAAAGCTGTCCTGCATGGGGAATTAATTAATTCTATTGTAATAGAATCTTTGCAATAAGGTAGGTCAATTGATAAAGGTTTAATTCTTGTGGATGGAAAAAGGCATACCCTTCTGGTCTACAATAGAGGACTAAGATGAATCTTTTTGGGGCCACTCGGAGTTAAAATGGGTTTGAAATTTGTTGGTAACTTCAAACTGTTTTTGACTAAATTCCAGAAACTGATGAAGGAAATCAGAATGAATCACATTAAGCCTTTGAACAAAAAAAATGGATGACTGTGAAAATTCTCGTAGTTCTATCCAGAGACAAAAAGAAGTTGTCAAAAATACTGAATACATTTATTAATTAATCTAAATATCCAACCAAAAAAAAAAAAAAAAGAAAACAATTGAGCTTGGAAATTATTAATCATTTTTAATAGGTGTGCCATTAATATCCATACATATATTATTTTTCAAAGATAGTTATTGTAAGAAATCAATAAATTAATATTTTTCCATTTCAAAAATGATCCAAACAAGTAAAAGACAGTTCAGTAATTAAAGCATTATCAGCATTATTTTTGCCCACCACTATGTAATTGTAAAATTTGTGACATTAACCTGTCCAGTTCTTTCACAAAAAATGGTGTGGGTTCAGTAATGCTATATGTATGTGTTTTTGCTTAGCATCAAGTGGCTGATATGATAGAATAGAACACTAGCCATTATTTAATTACATGATGAGAAAGATGCTCATATACTTATATATGCGTCTATTTAATTTATTCATTTTTTTAGACAAGTATCCTCATAATTGTTATATTATATATGTATACTTAATCAAACCAAATGCTTATTAAATAATTACACATTAGAATATGTGTTATATAAGCATCAATTATTTTAAGATTTTATAATAGAGAGATGTGGTGTGATCTTTTTACATATTTGTAGATTCAATATTCATTAAATCTATGTGCATAAATAGTTAAACAATGATAGCTATTAATTAATCATACTAATAAATAAGTTTCTGGTATAATACCCACATATAATCAATTCAATGACTTCAAAGGGAGGAAGTTTGTTTATTTTATAACAGATTTCTAACATAGTAATATACGGGGATCATATATTTATATATAATGTTTATAAGGTTTTAATATTTATGGTTGCTTGACTGTATTCCCATACTATGTTCTTAATGATATCATGTTTCTTAATTTTTTTTTACTGTACTGGCTTCCCCTATTACTTCATTATCCATTCCTCAAATACTGGAGATACCTGTCACCCAGAGTAAACTCTTTGCTTTTTTAAATGGGCAGTAGAACTGATGGACATAAGCTATTGAAGATACTTCATTCATGAACCCAGGTCATGTTTAGGTAAATGGGTTCCTTTCTCTAATAATTAATTAGAGGTGAAGTGGCTATCCATCAATGAAATTGACAAAATGATGAAGACATTGCTATATTGGAGACATGCATTTAGATATATATATATATGTTCATTAAATAATATGCTTAATTTTACCCTTTTTCCTTTTTTATAATTATGCCTGTTGATATATGCTCTATGTGTGTTGCTATACATATTTATTGTTCAATATCTGTTAGGGTTTATATATACATATTTAGCATACATAAGCCTTCAGCTTGTTTAGCTAATTAAGAAACGTTAACTTTACTATGTTCATGTGCCATAGATTGATTTCCACACCTCCTCTCTACCCAATCAAATTCATTCCATTTTAATAATGTATATCAAATGTTTTTTTTTTCTCTTTCCCAAATTACTTGTAAATAATTATATTAAATGAAATATAGACTTTCTTATGTTAATAATAAACTGTAATCTGTAATAATAACAAGGTGTACATATCCATGGGATTTCTAAGAGTCTTATCTTTAGCTGGCCACTGGCCTGCATTAAGAAAATTAATTCTTGTGAGATTAAGGGAGTGAGTCACTTAGATATGATCTAAAGGGGTGGGTGTGATTCGAACCCCCTTTACCTATATCTCTGGGTTAGGTTACAGCAACTATACTTTCTGACCATTACAGTTTTTTTGTATAATCTGGCCCAACATAAACCATTGGAAAATCATTATAAAAAGTTTTTTCCACTATATGAAGAGCCCTTTATTATAAAAAAAAAATATGGAGAAAATGCAAGGAGTTGGAGAACAAGAAAGGAGTAAGTAGGACCTTTAATGTGAGGTGTTTGAAGCTGTATTGGAGCACAATACACAATATAGAAAAAATAAAGGGACAACTCAACTGGCTAATGATCTCAGAGAAAAAGATTCACCTGGAAAATAATCATTTATAAAAGGGAAAGGATAATAGTCCAGTTTAGGAACACACATCCACTAAATTAAAATAATCCAAATAAGATTACTTATATGTATATTGTTTGTATATGGCAAATACTATCTACTAATACTAAATAAATATATATTGCTCCTCTCAAGCAATCACTCTGTTCACCTCAAGCAAAGTAAGTACAGTCATTTTCTTTAACTTAATTTTTAAATGACTATGGGATTATGAAGCTGTACATATATGAGTGCTTCACCATTAACTGTTTATTTAATTACTGACTCTAAAGTCAACCATAGTGAATGGATATTAAAATATATTTTAAATTATTTAATAAAATTATGTGTATATAATTTTGATATATATAAAGATTATGGGGATAATTAATATACGATAAAACAATTATCACATTTGTGATTTACAAAATTATGTACACAATTCAAGTTAGTACATTATGATTTACATATAGGTTCCATTAAGTCTACTTAAAACCCATTCAGCACACAGACATATAGCTTAATATAAATCATTTTTGAATTGTCATTTAATACTTAAAAAAATGATTAAAATTTACACATATTTTTATACTTGACAAGCATTGATCTATATATGCACATTAACATGGGTGTGCATGTAATTTCTGAACACATTTGACTTGTTACAAAATAATTATTAAAAATTTAAGTTATATAAAAATATAATAAATGATTAAAGTTTTTCTATAGGTGTGGATTAATATAAAAACAAAATCCAGTTTGTTACATTGTGGTTTTCAATACCTTTTAATGGGTTCATTTACAACACACACACACATATATAATCTGCGCACTTATGCACGTATCATATACAATGAAACAATTTATTTAAATGATTGAATTTTATATATATATGTCCTGCATGACAAGCATTGATGTATTTTAATTTGATAAAATATGATTATTAAAAATTATTTTCACAATTATTTCTTTGTTGAAAATATATAAATTTCATTTGTTATTTTATAATAAGTTCCACTCTTTATCAATTAGTTTCTTAAAAAATTACTATCATCTTTTTCTTTTTAAAAATATAAAGTTATTTTTTGTTTGACAGGTACTTGTTGATTAATCATCAATGTCTTTAAATTTAAATTACTGAATCACCCATTCTTTCCTTTTTTGTTTTTTCTTTAAATCCAGGTAAAATTATACTTGAATTATTTTTTAAAAAATAGATTTTAAAATAATATTCTTCTATATATGTCTCACAACCACAGGTTGCTTCTCTAAAATATTTTAAAATATCTTTTAAATGTTTATTCTGACTCTTAGAGTTTTTTTAAAAAAATCCAACCACAGTTATTTATTTGCATTACTTTTTTTAAAAAATATATAGAGTTTAAACAATTTAAGATAATACTGTTCTATATTATATATCTAATGCTTAAAATGTCATTTCAGACTAAAGAATATTAAAATGAAATAACTCACTGTATATACACACAATGCAATTATCTGGGGTTCCCTGCATGTCTAGATAAACAGCAGCATACATACATCAATATCATCAAGCTTTCTTTTGGTAAGCTTGGTTTTGGTGATTGTCATCATTGAGATAAGTATAATTCAGGTAAGTTGTTAGCAAGCCATGATCTTCCTTCTGTCTAGGACTTGATGAGTTTCAGGTCAGCAAACTATCTTGTCATTTAAGGCTAATGATTAATTTGAAGTTACCCTGGCTTCATGTGAATTAAAACTCCTCCATGGAAACAATAGACTGCTGCTGTATCTCCTGCCTTGACTTTAGCTACATCTCATGGGATCTCTGTATAAATCTGCCAGCCATCTCTCTGGCCAACTAAAATCAACTGCTGCAAACTTCAATAACCTGCCACAAAATATTATCAACTTTGCAGCTGGCCATATGTTGCCAATTGCTTCTCAAAAATGTTAAAGCAGAATTTGCAGTTAACTCTTAGCCAACTGCTTTTCAAAAAAAAATTACTATCCATATTGAATTGATATTTTTATAAGCCCTTTTACAGAATCATTTGAAGCTGCTAAAACCTCTTAATTGAAAACAGAGTTTTTTATCCTTCTAATCCCTTTTGAAAACAAGTTTGAAATTTTTATCAAAATGTGATAAACATATTTTTACTTAGATAGAGAAATTTACCAATTAATTAAAAGATTTCAAAAATACCATACTGGTTTTTAAATTTGAAATCAGAATTACAAATAATATTCATTAGACCTTTTTAACTGTTTAATTTATAATAAAATTCTATTTTAAATCCAGAAATATTCAAACCCTGATTATTATTCCAGGTAGGTGGAAAATATCTACTAAAATTTATGTCTGTGTTTATTTCCTTTTCCTTTTAACTTTATATATATATATATATTATAACAGTTGAGAAAGAAGTGAAAATTATCAGTCTTACCATATCTGCCATACAGGGCACCACTAGGTCTTTTGAACCTAGAAAATTTACAGAGTAGACAGATATGCACTGTTAAGATCATGACCACCAGCCCTAGTCACTAGATCATTGAGTAGCAGAGGTTTAAAACATTTATTAAATATATTTCTTTCAATAAAGAATAATAAAAACAATCACTAGATCACTGTCAGTACTAACACAAAAGATTTTATTTACGTATATATAAGTAATAACACACAAACTAAAAAAAAATAATTACATAAAAAAAATTATGTTTTATGTTTCATTATTATTTTTACTTTAATTTTTAATCTTAGAATGTTGAGTATAGATGAGCCACCCAGACGACGCACTCAAAAGATTTTCAAAACATTTGATTCCAGGCTAAAAGACCGCAGCTACACCAATGCTCACTTCCAGATATATATCAGCAACCAATACAATGTGAACATGTTATAGAATCACATTGACAGAAATGTGCATCTGAACAGTGTGATATTATTGGAGAAAATATGACTTTCATCCAGTCCAGGAATGTACGTCTGTCTGTCAAAAGAATCATACATGTAATATATTAAAGAGAATAATGCTACGTATGGATGGGAGAGCAGTTTATCTTTCCAGCTTATCATCCCAATCCATAGAGCTGGAATGGGTCAGTGGCACAGGAAATACATTTGCGTCCATTGCAATGATATGACTGCCTCTTTGGGGTCATGCATTCAGTTGGACTCATTGACCTAATGTGCTAACACACTTCACATTACATTGATATAAATGTCCATATATCTCTTCATCAGCATTGACACAACTATGAAACAAATAGTCCAAAGTCAAAAACACTTTAAACTAACATAAATGAGTCTAGCAGCCATCTACACTCAACTTAAATTTAAGTTAATCTAATAATTTAAATCTTTTAAAAAAAATCTTTAGTTTAATGTTTGAAATCATTTTAAAATGACACATTATATTTAACTTTTTTTTTTTACCACAAATACTATTTTTAAAATTTAATAATCCACAAATAATGATGCATATATCTTTCAATTTTGTTTGCAACTGCAAACCCCTACCATATTACAAACAGATATTAATTAAGCATGAATAAAAAAAAACAATACATATTTTAAGAGATTACATTTTAACTTTAGATCAGAGTTTAAAATGGCAAAGTTTATAAAAGATAAAGTTCAGGTTTGTTCAGGAAAGAAAGTTTATAGTTCATTTTTAGAAACAAATAAAGTTTGAAGATTTTAAATTTAAGAGAGTTTAGATTTCATTTTTATCATTTATAAATTATACTTTCCTTTGTCCGAGCTCGTTCCTTCGCGACGAAGATCTATGAAGACTTATGAAGATTTACTATGATTTCTGAAGACAGGATCCGTGGTTCAATCCTGGGATTCATGGAGATGAAAGCTGCCTCCAGCCAGCTGAACTGAAGGAAGCACGATGAAGCTGATTACATTCTTGGTGATGGTGATAATAGCTTTTTAAATTTTCTTTCTTTTAACAAAGACAAATGAATTCAAAAATTTTAATTTTTCTAATTCTCGAACTAATTATTTATTTTGGATTTTTCTTTTTATAGTCCTCAGGCACCTTATATCTGGAATGCACAGATCCATCAAGCATATTTCATATTTATATTTCATTGGTTCATTGAGTTTGTTGCCAAGTAGATTTTGGGTTTGTGACTAAGTAGATTTTGGGTTTTCCACTGAGGTCTGTATCTATACCTTTAGGCAGGAAAAGCAAGTCTTTTGTTTCTATTCCTCGACTCTTATCTCTTTCGTAATCATCTTTTCAATGGTCATTTTGCCCTATGGATCTGTTTGTAATTTTTATTTTTAAGATTAAAACTCTCTTTGTTATTTTTAAAATCAAAATGTTTTTTATTATATTTTAATTAAAGATTAGAATCTTTGTTTCAATTCTATAATTTTTTTTTAAAGCTTATTTTAT
The DNA here is from genome assembly GCA_028023455.1 of Epiperipatus broadwayi. Taxonomy (NCBI): domain Eukaryota; kingdom Metazoa; phylum Onychophora; class Udeonychophora; order Euonychophora; family Peripatidae; genus Epiperipatus; species Epiperipatus broadwayi. The sequence goes on along the minus strand of JAQFVV010012410.1, from coordinate 4,091,682 downwards.
TTCGATATTTAAATCAAACATTAATAAATTAATAATTCATTTTTTGTGCATTTTGAATGTTCGTGCTTTTAATTTAGTATTAGATATTTACAAAACATTAAGTATTAGAATTTAAATGTAGTGCATATATATATATATATCCCATTACAATATATATATATATTTGCATACATACACTATGATTCTGTGTGCCATGTAACCTAACTGATTACATTAGTGTGCCCTGCTCTGAGGAAAAAGGAAAATAGAAAATGAAATACTTTTTTAACAATATTTTATATAATCTACATGTATAATCAAAACAAAGTTCATACCTAAAAATATAAACTCATCAATTTTTTTAGAGATCTGACAGACATCTGACAGTTAGTAGAATGAATAATGATCTGCAATTTTGAGATAAAGAATTCTGCCATTGGATTATAAGTACACAATGCAACATGAACAGCAAGAGAAGTACCTCAATTGAGATACTATAAGCTACTACAATCCATAATAAGGATAGTGCAAAATCATTGCAAAGCCCTCTCCCATAAAAGAGCTGTAAAATACAAAACCATGCCCTGCTTCTTTGAGCCTTATGGGCTGGGAAATATAAGCTATACCTTGCTCCTTTTCTTTGGAGACTTAGTGGCTGGAAATATGGTAGGACTACATTAACTGCTCTGTCATTAACAATATGAAATATACAAAATGGGTTGGAGCAAATATTCTGAGATAGAACATCTCATGGAATTTCATGAAAACATTGCATCCTCAAGCCAATGACAAAACACTCCATCCATCATCAAAACTGAAAATATAGTTAAATAAACTTTAACAATCAAACACAAAATCTAATCTCCAAAATCATAGATTTTCTACTTAACTCTAAACATGAACCTCTTTAAACATACATGAAAACTATGAAAACTACTATTTTGTAATTTATAATCATCAATACTGTTGTCACCTATTTCACAGTAATTTTTAAAATTAATTCTGTATAAAAAGCATACTTTTTTTTCTTTCTCAGTTGTGGTTTGATATCAAGTTGATTATTTTGAAGTAATGATCACCAGTAGGTGATTATCATCAGATTTATGTTGAGCAGCTATTTATAATGATTTCCACAGTACGATCATCAGCAGCCCTCTACTGGGTAGCCATTTGTAATGGAATGGGGTAGTAAAGAAGTGATTTGAACTGGAGTGATGGAATACATCATCATTATCCCACAATTAAACAAAATTTAAAATTAGTTATTCAAAGTAATGTTTAATAATTAAAAATATTTATTAAGCAATTTATATATTACAGAGAGCACGAGAACAAAAAATTTCTCTGAGATATCAACTTAGTTATTCCTCAGAGCAACTATAAGTATAATTATAAATTTACTACCTTTATCAATAAGTATAAGTGATACTAAAAAAACACCATTCATCATTATAAATGATTCATCAATCAAACTACATCAGAATAAAATCAACATTCTATCTTATGACTGGATTTGAAATATGAATCAACAATCAGTCTTGTGACTGGATTGAAAATGGGTCTTCTATAGACCAGGCTAACTACTGAGCCTTTGCCAGCTTGGGGCAATTATTTAGACATAATATGGATGCTCAAACTTAAGTGAAATCCATAAGAATACAACCCCAAAAATAATGCTAGGAAATTAAAACATGCTGATCATTATTAATACTCTGGCCAGTTAATACCATTAATGCACTGGCCAAATATAAACTTATGTTCTAATAGACTAAACTAAATAAAATGTAGTGCAGAGGGCTTTAAAAATATCTTATGTGCCAACCAAGATGACCAATCATCATCATCAGTGGATGCCTAAAAGCACTAATAAAACATCCCCATTCATATATTCAGCCATTATATTCAAATCTAGCTAAGAAGAACACAAGCTCAAGTACTGTTCATGGTGACTAAGAGATGATGCAATATAATTTTTAACAATTGAATTTAAGTTTATTAATAACAATACAAAAAATAATATTAAGATCTTTAGAACATGGCCATACATATAAATTAAGTCTTCCGATTTTGATTAATATACAATAAAAAATATCACATTTGTGATTTACAAAATTACTATACACAATTCAAGTTAGTACATTATAATTTACATATATGTTCCATTAGGTCTACTTAAAACCCATTCAACACACAGACATGTGGCTTATTATAAAATGAACATTTTAAAATTGATATTTAATACTAAAAAAGAATTAAAATGTACATACATGTTATACTTGACAAACATACACACATATACATGTGTGCACATGTAATTTCTGAACACAGTTGACTTGTTACAAAATAATTATCAAAATCTTAGATTATATAAAAATACAATAAATGATTATAGTTTTTCTATAAGTGTGGATTAATATAGAAACAAAATCCAATTTATTACATTGTTTTTCAATACCATTTATTTGGTTCATTTACAACACACATATATAATCTGTGCACATATACACATATTACCTATACAATGACTCTATTTCAATTGATATTTTAAAAAAAAAATTAAGTGATTGAATTTTACATATATGTCCTATTGACAAGCATTGACATATTTTAATTTGATACAGTACAATTATTAAAAATTATTTTCACAATTATTCTTTGTTGAAAATATATAAATTTCATTCATTATTTTATAGTAATTTCCATTATTTATCAATTTTTTGTTTGACATGTACTTGTTGATTAATTATCAATGTCTTTAAATTTAAATTATAGAATCACCTATTTTTTTTTTAAATCCAGGCAAAATTATACTTGAATTATTTTTTTAAAAAAAAAAAAGATTTTAAAATAATATTCTATATATGTTTCATGAGGTTGCTTCTCTAAAAGATTTTAAAATATCTTTTAGATGCTAATTCTGACTATTAGAGATTTTTTTAAAAATCCATTTATTTACATTATTCTTTTTTAAAACATATAGAGTTTAAATGATTTTTAAGATAATACTGTGGTATATTATATATCTAATGTTTAAAATGTCATTTCAGACCAAAGAATGTTACGATGAAATAACTCACTATATATACATACAATGCATTTATCTGTGGTTTCCTGCATGTCTAGATAAGCAGCAGCATACATATACCAATTTCTTCATCAAGCTTTTTTTGGTGAGCTTGGTTTTGGTGATTGTCATCATTGAGATAAGTATAATTCAGATAAATTGTTGGCATGCCATAATCTTCTTTCTGTCTAGGGATTGATAAGCCTCAGGGCAGAAAACTGTCTTGTCATTTAAGGCTAATGATTGATTTGAAGTTACCCAGGCTTCAGGTGAATTAAAACTCCTCCATAGAAACAATAAACTGCTGCTGGATCTCCTGCCTTGACTTCAGCTACATCTCATAGGAGATCTGTATAAATCTGCCAGCCATCTCTCTAGTCAGCTAAAATCAACTGTTGCAAACTTTAACAAGCTGCAACAAAATATTATAATCAACTTTGTAGATGGCCATATGTTGCGAATAGTTTTTCAAAAATTTTAAACCAGATTTTGCAGCTAACTCTTAGCCAACTGTTTCTCAAAAAATAATAATACTGAACTGATATTTTTATCAGCCATTTTATAGAATCATTTAGAGTTGTCTAATCTCTTTTGTAAACAAGTTTGAAATTTTTATCAAAGTGTGATATACATGTTCTTACTTAGATAAATTTACTAATTAAAAGATTTCAAAAATACTATACTTGTTTTTAAATTCAAAATCAGAATTACAAATAATATTTATTAGACCTCTTTAACTGTTTAATTTATAATAAAATTATATTTTAAATCCAGAACTATTTAGTTCCTGATTATTACTCCAAGAAGGTAAAAAATATCTATTAAAATTTGTGTTTATTTCTACTTTTCCTTTCAACTTTATATATATGTCACTATGATGCTGTGTGCCATGTAATCCAATCACAATATATTTAAAAAAGAATTAAAATTGCACTATTCATAGGAACAAAGTAGATGATTTTTTATCTTTTTTTGGTATACTTTAATATAAAAATATTTTATGCCTGAAAACAATTGAAAAGAAGTTGACCACTTCAATGCACTTGCATGCAATTGAATGAATAATGTTATATATATACATATTTCTTATATTTCATTAAGAATTTAACACAATATATACATTAATCAAAATATTCCATATAATTCTTGTATGTACAATATATCATAATTGTAATCTGTGCATGAATCTATATTTCTTTATTTTTTATATTTTTTATATTGAAATTAAATATTTGTTTTAAATGTGTTGTTTTTTAAAAGATTATTTAAGATTGACTGGGGGGGGGGGGCAAAGTACCCTTTGCCCCAAAATGGATGCACCTTTATGATAGCCTTGAATAAGATATTCCAACTTAATTATAAGAAATAAGCAACTTAAATTATTTATTGTGTGTATTCGTGAGCATTAAAAAAACCCCCACTCACATAAATTGAAATGAACTTTGAATTTTCTGCCAAAAAAAAAGTTGATTACTTTCATTCTTTTTTTTTATTTTTTATATGTAACCAATACATCAGCTGCAGGCACCAAAGGAAATAAGCACTGAGATGAGACATTATACTATATTTGAATTTATATTTTTATTTAATACATATATTTTGCTATTTTGTTCACTGCTTTGCTCAGTAGACCATTTTAAATAAGCCTTTAAAAAGATTTTTTTTTTTAATGTTTTTTTTTTAAAGTCTTGCTTCAGGCATTAAATTGATCAGCCAGACCCTGTAAATAACTTATCTCTACTAATCAAAAAATAACGCCATCATAATCGCTTTAATACTGATTTTCCCATCAAGTAGAAGAATCAACAAAAGATAGAAAACAAAAATAAGTTAATTATGTTTTTTTTTTTTTAACCTGCAAGACGGTCGATTATTATTTATTAATAATTCACTCTTCTTAATAAACAACTTATTAAATGATTAATAAAGTTTAATACATATGATAAAAGATTGTTTAGAGAAGCTTTAAAACAAAAACGCTACTATTGCTTATGTAATTAAAATATATATATAAAGTATCTTTAACAATAATAACAAATCATTCAATTCTTCATTAAGTCAATATATGATGAAGTACCAAATGCAGCACTTTAAATCCAAAATGCGTTGCTGTGGCATTAGAAAGACCAACCCTGGAGCTCAAGTTCCATGTATCATGGCTCAATTCTTTTACGTCTGATACTCAATGCTCTTATGAATCCCTGAGCAGTAAAGTGTATGATTATTATTTAACTGCTAACTTCAGACCAGTTTCTGGTTTTTACTTTTACTGATAAGGCTTGTATTCAAAGTTGGAAGTGATAAATATAAGTAAATAATAATAATACAAATATTCCAGCTTTGAAACTTGAGTCTCACTGATAAAGGCAGAGACCGATCTCTGAATAGAATTTAGTGCAATAAGACATTCGAGTAATCATTGATTATTTAAGCTTACAATAGATGGTATTAAAGTAGACAGGTGTTCATGTTTTATTATAACGTATTTTTGCAAAATTTAGATTTAAAAGATATAAATATGTAAATAATAAAATGTGCTTTTATAATATGTGAAACAAAAAATTTTAATCAGTAACATTCGTATTATTTTTTTATTGTCCTCAAATATATACATTCTTAATATACTAAAGTATATACACATACTAAAGCAGACTAACTGAATATATAAGCACTTGAGATATAAGTCAATAAACATCACATGACCACCTCCTCTGATGCTTGTGTATAATTGTTGTTAAAACAGGAAAAACTCACTATAAATATTGCCACACACAGCAGATGCCAGAAGCCTTGTGCATAAAATCCCCATCTAGTGCCTACTCATCCAGTATCCCCAGACTAGTATCTGGCTTGGCTTGTTGTGTGTGGCAATATTTATAGTGAGTTTTGCCTGTTTTAACAACGGTTATACACAAGCATAAGAGGAGGTGGTCATGTGATGTTTATTGGCTTAAAACCAATCCTGCCTAATAGGATAGTGGTGCTATGGTTATTAAAGAACCAAAGACACCAAAATGTATGGGTACTGAACTAGCTTCAGACCCAATGACTATATAAACTAATGGGCTTGGATTGAAAACATCAAGATGTTTTCAGTTTAAGACTCATAGTTTTGTAGTTAAATGGAGATAAAAGGTGTTTGCTGAGGATTGCATTAGATCGTAAAGTCTAGATGCAGTGCTCTCAGATCCAAGGCTCCTCACTGACAAAGACCATAAGCCAGAAACTAGTCTGGGGATACTGGATGAGTAGGCACTAGATGGGGATTTTATGCACAAGCCTTCTGGCATCCATTGATTACTCTAGCTTGTTGTGTGTGGCAATATTTATAGTGAGTTTTGCCTGTTTTAACACTTAAGATATAACAAGATGTTCACCTTACAAAGTATATACTAATCATTAGAAAAATCCTATCTCACTTGAACAATAAGTATGTACTTGCTATGATTTCTGATGCTTCAATTCCCGCAACAGTTACTCTAGGCCTTACACATTTTCAAGATTTGAATATTAGCCAAATTATGATCATAAAAAAAAAGATGTTTTCGAAATACTATGCAAACCAGTCAGCAAAATATATGTCCACATATATCAAATGACAACTCTTCACTCTGTTTTTTACACAAAACTTTTCTTTTTAGACTTTGTCTGTTATTTAGTGCTAGTATAACTTATACTCGATCTTCAAATGAAGCCATTATCCACATAGGATCAAAGCACAAATTTAAAATAATTGATGAAATTTATACATTTTATGTCATTAGCTATTTATTTTCTTTTATTGTTATATCATTTACTATTTTTGTTGTAAATTGACTCCACTCTTGATAATGTTGTAGTAAAGAGAAGTCCATTATTTGAGAATAAGCTTCTTCTGAATTAAGATGAGTTCACAACTTTTCCTCTCCCTGGCAAAAGTTAGCTTTAAAGTATGTAATCCTTAAATTAGCCTGGTGTACATCTAATCATCTTGCTTCACCTTTTCCTTAATTTCATCACTCTCTGGTCTGTTTTCAACATCAGATGTTTTTTAAAATCTGCATTAGATTATTTATCTGGTTTTGATTCTTTATGGGATCTAGCTTCTTTTCATCAGGTCAGGCGAACTATTCATTGTTGCATGGGGTTCATTGTCAGGCTTTAATGATCTCTGTGATTGTGATGGTATTGTCAATCAATGGTTTTAATAACCATCACATACCTTTTATGTTTATGATCATTGTTGTAATTCACTTTGTATTCCCTTTGAACATATAACACAGGATTAACTATCTAACCACATTTCAGCAATTTTATTTTCGTTTTCATGATGATACTTATAGGCTTAAGAATTGATAGGTTATTCCTAATATACAGACTGAGTTTACTACCAAATAACCCCTTTTTAACCTTGTTATATTATGAGCTGGTTCACTTTAAACACTGTGTAGCCCATGTTGCTTAATCAGTCATGGCTAATAGGTAGTTATGCTTAGAAACTGATACAACAAGAAGCAACAAATAGTTTTATCCTAAATAATAACTTTAATTCTTGTTCCTGCCAAGATTGCTATTTGGTTGCCTTGGTAATCAGTAATCATTCTTCTGATCGGTTACATCTGATAATTTTTATTGATGATAGCCTATGTATGTTTTGATACAATAGACACTGCTGATCCAGTATCCATATCCATTGTTATTGGTGTATCATTAATTATAATCTGGGCATTGGGAGATGAATGAGTGCCTTTCGCATTATTTATACAGGTTTTGATTTTACTTCTCACACTTTTTTAAAATGGATTCCTCCATTATTTCCTGAGCAACTTTCTTTTTTCTTTTTCTAAACATGCAGTTTCTGTATGAATGACTTGATTACAATATCAACATACTATATACCCAGGTGGATATTTGGTATGTGCACATTTTGGATTATCAGATATCTAGCAAATGTTTGTTTTCCTCAGTTTATTTGGTAATTTTAAATTCTTTTGCTGAAGATCCTCTATTTTTTTTTTGGATGGCTGGATATTTGTTTGACCCAGTTTTCTGACTAACCACTTCAATACTGGGTTCATTTTTTATAATGCAGCATTTCCCTACTAGAAAAATTTCACAGACCAGCAAGTTCACAAAGTAAGATGTTTTACAAAAGTTTTATTTTTTTATTGTGTCAATTACAAACAAATAAAAAAAATCAAATAAAATAAATACATAAAAAATTACAAATAATTAATAAAACAAGTAACACATTATCATGAAATAAAATACCATGCAATAGAAAGGGATCAGGACATTTTTCAGTTCCAGATATCATGATAAACCTGAATTTTAGATATTCTTTATCATAATATAAAATAAATCACTTTTTCTCTTTTTACATTGCTCCACATTTTCATCATCTGTTTGTCTTTTGTCAACTATACCCGAAGATATATTGATAGGCTGATTAATGTTTTCATTTTGTTTTGTATTTTGACATTAACATGATGTTTTTTGAAAATAAATTCTTGTGCCATTTTAAAGAGGTTTTTTTCCCAAAAAAGTTTTAAATAAAAATCATGAAATATTTATTTTAAAATTCTACAGTACTCGATGACAGATTTAAAAAGACAACACTTTGCTACTTTTACCTAAACGAACTGATTGAAACAATGCAATACATTTTATACACATTATGAATTGATGGTTGGGAAATACTGCTATAATGGATCCACCTACATTTCTTTAAACTCAGCTAGAGTCACCTGCAAGACAGCTGAATCCAAAGTCTGTATTTGGGCCTGTTAACAGCTTAATCTTAAGGCTGCAGTTTTTTACTCCTCAACCCTAGTATTTAAAACCTATAGATGGCTTGTCTCATATGCAGGTATAGTAATGACTGTAGCTAGCAGCTTCCTGCTACAGGTTTGAATATGCCTCATTACCTTATCCAATGTTTTGGACAGCACACACATTGTGACTCAATGTTTGACACTTTCTGAACTTTTAGAAATTGTTGGCTGTTTTCCCTCTCAAACCTCAATATATAGCACGATCTCTGTCCTTATTGGAAACAATTGATCTAGCATTCAAATTGGCCTGTTTACAACAGTTTTATTTATTTTCTTTGTTATTTCATTGATCAGTTTTATTGTATCTTGAATCTGCACTTGATAATATTGTAGTAAGACAACAAGTCAATTACTTGAAGTTTCTCATTTTCAACTTATATTAAAGACATGCTATAAGCTTGAAAGTAAGGCTCACTTTCTGATTTTTTCCTTTATCAGTGGAAAATAGGATTCAAATATTGATACTCATGTACTTATGCATCTAATAGTCAATTTTAATTCATGCTATTTAAACTCTATTATAACTATTTAAGCAAGTTGGCTTTCATAATGTTTTTTTTTTTTTTTTAGTTTCTGATGGTTAATCAGAACAGTATAAAGGAATAATAATTAACTGCTAGATGCACAAGTGCATTAATTTAAGTTTTGAATTCTAGTCTTCACTAACAAAGTGCAGAAGTCAATAATTAGTCGGTGTATTATAACAATATATCATTTGATATCCATCGATTATCCAACTTTACTATAGATGACTCTAGAGCAGGTAAAAGGAACTGCTCTTGTTTAAAATATATTTGAAGTAGTAAAAAATTTTTTTCATATTTTTGAAATATTTGTATTGCATTGACTATATTTAAATCTAATAGATTAATTATATTTAAATATTACTATGTGCTCTTAATTCAATTCCTTTATTTTCTCAAGAAGACAGTTTCAACTGTTCAACAGTCTTTCCCAGAGCGTAGAACCTTCTGAACTAAAAAGATGTTTTGTAATACTTTTTTAATTTTGCAGTTTATAATCTCTAAAGAAGAGTGTTGAACAATCAACAATATTAGTTTCATCAAACAATGTGATAAAAATATTGCAGTACATTAATATATGTAAAAATACAAACAATGCACTGAGAACAAAGCTTTATTAGTGCAGACAATTATGAAGTGCTGAGCACGGTTTCAACTGGATTCAACTGGATTCAGTCCACACTAATAAAGCTTTGTTCTTAATATATTGTTTGTATTTTTTACTTATATTACAGTTTTGAGATAAAGTATTTAAAAGTGTTATATTTTGTAATATATTAAATGCATAAGGAAGTGTTTAAATATTATTATGCCTTAGCTAGTTTATACTTTCATTCATTTGTTTTTTTAAAGCAATTTACACACAATGGACATTCTTTTCTTTTAAAAATGAAATATTCAAATCAACATTTAAAGAATATTTCTTCATACTGTAACTTTTTTTTTTTGGAAGATAAATATTCACTGATCATATCTGAAGTAAAATCAATGCCAGCCATATTGATGCAATAAGATGATACATATGACTAACACAATAAGTTGATACATGCAATTATTATAATTGTTTTATAGTATTAAAGCAAACAAAATAGTGAAAGGTAAAGAAAAAGCACACACCCACAAACAACAATAAACAAATAAGATATGGTAAGTCCTTTTTTTTTTTTTTACAAGTAGTCTTAGTAATTGTTTAAAAAAATAATTTCTTTTAAATATCCTTATAATTAAAGTTTTTTTTTTTTTTAGTTTATTAGATCTTTTACCATCATCTTCATTTTTGCTGTCATTCTTAATACTTCTGGAAGTATTATAATTTTTTCCACTTCTTGTTCTATTATGTATTGATTTCTATATATATATAAAGCCATTTACACCTTCATTAAACACTTTACAAAATAATCTATTAAGATAAAACTTATTTCTTGTTGCTTATGGTTTTAATTACCCAGCAATCATCATCAGAACTCTAATATTCAAATGTAATCCTTGTCTACACATACACACTTATATATAATTATAAAAGACATTATATATAATATCTTATATTTTGGATTTTAAAAAAATACATATTTTTTATTTAACCCAGTAATTATACATCATTATATATTTTTAATAATTAAATAAGCACTAATTATATGGTTATATATATTTGAATATTGTAACACTGATGATGGGTAACTGAAACTGTAAGTAAAAAGAAATAAATTTTATTTTATTGATTGCATTGTAAAGTGTTCAGTGAAAATGTAAATGGTATTATAAGTATATATATATATTTGTTCCTATTTGACTGTTTTATTCTGATTACATATTTATCCATTATGGATAATGATATTAGACTGGCATTCAAACTTCTTATAAATTCCAGAGCTTTATCAAAAATTTGATTTTTTTTATATAGCCAAACTAAATATATTTATAACAAGAAAATATTTTTTATTAATATCATAAAGAAAAAAATGTATTGTCAATATTTACTATAAATATAATTAATTTCTGATAGCAATAAATCTGTTAAATGTTAACTATAAGTAATTAATAATATATAATTGTTAAACAGGCTTTTTAATAAAGACCTTACAACCTTATTCTCATAGAGGAATAGTGAAAAAGAGAGCAGTACTCTCCAGGTTTGTCAATTGCCAAATATGAGGATTTGAGGGTTTTACTATTTTTGTTTTATCATCTAGCTAAGGATGGATAGATACTCATTTTCTATCCAATGTCAGATGGTTAGCTAACTTGGCTATGAACCAACTACCTGAGAGAAAAATTCTAAACTTCTAGGGAAAAAAATAATTTGGTCTGAAATCTGGGCCATAGCCAGGTTTGTGGATGCATTACTTCTGCATTATAAATCCTTTCAATCGATGATATATATTAAAAAATATATGTTAAAATATGAAGTACAATATTCAAAGTTAAAGAATGAAAACAGAATATAGTGCATAATGATTACAAATTAAAGCCAAGTTCATAATATAAAATTTCAGGTATCATAATTCATACAGGATGGAGCAATCACTGTGCACAATAATTTTTAAGAATGCAGTTGATTTCTCTTTCAATTGGTAAAAAATATGATATATACTTTGGATTTATATACTTTCAATTTATTTTTTACTTTCAATTTAAAAGTAAAGAAAAACGTTCAAAAGCTGAATTTCTTGGAAAATTTTTAAAACCCAGTGATTTCTATACTTCTCAAGAAATTGTAACTCATAATTCACAAATCATTATAAACTAACCCACTCAAGGAACAGAGATTATATATGTACTGAATCTCAAAAATATATATAAAATAATAAAGATTTTTATAATATAGCTTAACATATTGTACCGGTAACCTGAAGGGACTATCTTTAAATATGGCTAATTAATGCAACTTTCATAAAGACATACATAAAATAGATAATTAATGAAGCTGATTGAACCTTACATAGGTTATATTCCCAAACTCCCCCACAAAATCAGTACTAATGATTCAAAATAGGTTTACCACTCAGAAATAATTTATTTTAAATAAAGGACATATATTTTCAGCCTTTTTATTCAGACACCATTGGTGAATGGACTAATTTCTAATACTATAATCCCTCAATTCATAATAATATTTAGTATTTCATCAATGATTAAACATTCTCTCTAATTTAAATTCCTTTTTTCCTTTGATAAACACAGAACTGTTAAGTAGTAATGCAATCATTTGAAAGGAAAGTTTTTTTGCTATATAAAATGGCACTGCCGTCTTGAATTGTATAACAAATAATCATTTATTTAACATTAACTAGCACATATATACATACACAAAGTCAAAAATAATTATTTTAGAATACATTCATACACTAGCTAAGCATATATAAAAATAAAGATAAAAAGTAACTTAACAACCAATACATCTGAAATAAATTATACTGGCTTAAGACCTTTTATATTTTTCTCTTAGTTTCAAAAGTAATATTTTTTAAAATTTCTATTATAATTTCTATTACTGATCAGCATGGAGGTGAAAACTTGTGTTCTTTCTTAACATTTGTTCCATTTTCAAAAAAGATACTCAAGATATACATTTTTCATATGAGTTATAATTAATTTAAGGTTATTGTCTTAAATTTGAACTCGGGTAGTTTTCAGAAAGTGGTTATATAACTATGGCAAGCTGGCACATTTCAGATTAATTAACAATTCATTTTCTGTGACAGTATTAACAAAAAGTAGTTATTATCCATAAAGCAAATATTCTATCAAGAACAATTTATAATTAATCAATCACAAGAACATAATTCTCCAAACAGCAATATATTTTTTTTTCAGCCATATTAGAGTTCACAAAGTAAAAAAGTTTTCAATAACTAGAGCTACCCTGATTTTTTTAAACCTCTGTGGTGCCTAAAGAAAGAATGTCCTGTCTTCTTCTTTTAATCTCTCTTTTATGAATTCTTTTACATTTTTTAAATTAAAAATATAGTCGATTAGTAATTAAAAGCATAGCTTATCTTTTAATTACTAATACTAACCAGATTTGTAATCTACAAATCTAATCAAATTAACTTTTTTAAAAAAAAATAAAAAATTTAAAGTTATTTTGCTTTAATTGAAATGATTTTACATGAATGAAGTTCTATTAAAATTTATTTTAATAAATGTTATAAGTTTTTATTTATCTTTATTTGTTTATTGAATCCAAGTAAGATGCTTTTCTATAACTCACCCATGCATATACATGCATGCACTTCAGAAAAAAAAAACGTTAAATTTAAAAGAATTTAAATAATTTTCTTTACCAACACATATCAATTATGTATTTTGGGTAACCACCATAATATATAAAAAAATAGTCCGTAGATATAAAGAGTATCTACTATTGATCTATTTTCCAATAATATTGTTAAAAACTGTACTTCGGCCCAATTTATCTAAATGATTAGCATTCATGCAAATATTTAAAATGAAAAAAGGTGATGTAAAACAAAGTACTAGAGCAGCTCATGTGATAAAAAATATTCTCTTTATAAATTTCACAGTATCAAATTTATTTCTCAATAAAGAATATTTAACATGAAATAAAATATGAACTTTTTCTGAAGATTGGATTCTCGAAAACATTAAGCCTATCTGTATTTACTAATTAAATTATATATTCTCCATTAAATTTTATTTATAAGTGTGTGTTTATTTATATAATCTTCATACAATACATCAAATTAATATATATACAAATGCTGTATAATATTTCAACCATGATTATGGTCTGGATTCAAATCTAGAGTGCATCTCTTTTAGATAACTGAAATTTTTTTAGTTAACTGAAGAATTATACATCAATTTAGCAACCAATGTTCAATGGCTAACTGAAATGGTCATGAACCAACTATCAAGAGAAAAACTAATCATTTTAAAGTTCTTTTGACATAAATTTAAAGTCTAGATCATAGACACTACGGGATCCTTTAATTATTAACATATACTAAAAATTACATACTCAAATAAGAAATATGTTGCACCAAAATTAAACAATGAAGAGTTCAGTCCATAACTAAAGCTAAAATCATAATACAAAATTTCAGCTATTATAATTCATTCAAAACAAAATACTCTTTAGGAATATAGTCAATTTCATTTTCTATCAATAAAAATATGGTATATAATTTTCTTTGTACTTTTTCAGATATCTAGCAATTTTAATAGAAGAGTTGATCAAGAGGATGTCAATCTTTAGTAAATAACTCAGAATTTGTGCAATATTTTCTATTATTGAGTGAATTCTGAACTCAGATTTATCTTTATCTTTAGTGATTAATCATAGAATAAGCATATGCACAATATATATAGTTTCAACACAATTATGATCTATACTTTCTCTGTTTGACATTATTACAGTAAAAGTTATTAACAAAATTCTAATTATTACTAGTCTTTGTAAGCTATACATGATACCCCACTATTAATATTATACAAGGAGCACTCTCCCAAATAATGGACTTTTGTAATAAAAAGTTGTGTATTTATATTTAGGTGTTATGATTTGAATCTCTTAATTGTGTATTTATTTTTAGAGGTTGCAAATTGAATTTCCTTCAAAGTATTGCAGATTTGATGCAATGCACTGGTCTAAATATATTTTCCACTTTTCAAAGCAATCCTGAAATTCTTGCAAAGTGATGTCTTTTAATGCCTCTGCTCTTTATTTCTTTACTGCTTCCAAGTTCGCAAAATGTTTTTTTTTTTGAGGGTTTTTTTTGTTCGTGGGGATAAAAAGAAGTTACATAGAACACAATTGGATGAATGTGATAGATGGATAAGCTGGGTCTTGCTGTTTTGGGTTAAAAATTATTTCACATTCAAGACTCTGTGGGCAGGTGCATTTTGCCACAATTAAGATGCTTTCATCTCACCATGTAACACAAATGATTCAGAACTTGCAAATAAAACATCTGACTGTTAAGAACTAATTCTGACTAAACAATGCCATTTGCACACAAAAAAGAAAAAAACAGCATCATCTTAACATTGGCCTTTAATCACTGGCTTTTTTTGGAAGTGGGGTACATTTAAATTCTTCCATTAAGTCTTTCATAAACTTATATTCCCCCCAGAACAGCTTGTTTGTAAGCTGTTTTAAGCCTTACAACTGTTTCCCCTATAATTTTTCTTAACAGAAAACAGAATTCACATAGTCCAACTTTTCAGTCATCACAAAATCGATGAATAAATGATATACACTTAACATAAAAAATTACCACGTGATATCATAACTTCATTCAATAATGCCAGTCAGCAGATTGATGCAGAAGAGTCCCCACTAGACACATCTAGCAATATTACAAACAAGTCTGCTCACCGGAGAACAATTCCATTTTTTGGGGGTACCTCTTGTATACCGTGTTATGCAATTATACTGCTATAGCCATCTTAAAAAAATTAGCTTTTCTGATAAATAGATAGATAAAAAATGGGTGCTAATATAGTATACAACTTATTAGTTTCATTAAATTATATAGTACTTATGATTAAGCGATATTAAAAGGAATTGATAAAAAAAATAATATGACTGTATTTATTTTGGAATTCACAGTTATAAAATATTAAAAAAATATTTTGCTATAAAAAAATTTATTACTAAAACAATAGCAATTCTTTAAGAAGTATGTTGTTCACAAATAAAATATATGCAGAAATCCTAATTCATAATAAATGCTTTCATTTACTGTTGAATCTGCAATATCATCAAACTTACTCTTGAATATACAGCTTCAAAAATATATTAAATATTATTTTTATTTCTTTTGTTTAATACACTCTTTTTTAAATAGCAAACTATATTATTTTCATTTTATTTAATATACAAGTGCAACAATAAATTCAAAAATAAATGCGAACATTGTAAATTCAACAATAAATATGGGCATTTTATTTGTCACTAATATATATTTTTAGTTAAATAATTGATATATTGTTTTGGTAAATAAATTATTTTTATTGCAAAATATATTATTTCTTAATTTTATTTAATATATTCTTAAAACAGGCAAAAACTCTCCATACAATAGTGCCACTCAGTGCAAGCAGAGTAATCAATGGATACCAAAAAGCTTGTGCATAAAATCCCTATCTAGTGTCTACTCATCCAATATCCCCAGACTCATTTTTAGCTTATGGCTTTCATCAGTGAGGTTCTGGCTTGCACTGAGTGGCACTACTGTATGGAGAATGTTGTCTGTTTTAATAACAGTTATGAGAAAGCATAAGAAATGGTGATCATGTGATGTTTAGTGGTTTAATATGTTCTTGCAATCACAAATTCAATAAATGTAGACATTTTATTTTTTATTAATTATTTTTTCACTCTTTGATAAGTTCTATGTAGGTCCATCAAGAAGATAGACAGTGCACACACACAAAAAAAAAAACATCAAAAGTTTGCAAACATATCTAAATTGTTTATTTTACAATTCTGATCTACTTTATACCAACTTTATTATAAATTTTTACAAAAAAAATAATTACATTCACTAATCTGATGCATAAAATCATGAGTTCTTATGTGAATGCTAAGGATTTAGAAAGTCAGGCAATATTTTAAGCATCATAGTTTAATTCAGTTAATGTAGACCAAGTTTTTTTTGCTTTTAGATAGCTCTATTATGTGAAACTAATAAATTTTTAAGCTGGATTTACTTGCTAAATGAGAAAAAAATTATTTAACTTCTGACAAAAAAAAATAGCCTTTAAAATTAAGCAAAATGATAAAAAAACAAAAAATGCTTTTTTTTTTTTGATAAAGTCTAGAATCAACATTGTTATTCTTAGATGAATAAATAATCTATTTCATATTCAGTGGTCATTTAAAATTATTTCCCAAACATTCTTTTTACCATAAATAGTCAAAATAAGAGTCACAGATCACATGATCCAATTCTCTTAAGCTTGTAAGATATAAACAATGAGAATTGCCTATTCCTCAACAAGCTTTGTGATAGATGCTTAGCCAGAGAAAGCATTTAAAATATCTCTGTCAGGAATCCCCCCCCTCCAAACCTCTGACCATGATTTCATGTTTTGGCACTCCTCATAAAGGTGCTAGGGTAGGTTCAGACCCTAGATCTAAAAATACCAACCCAAAGCCAGCACTTATCTAAAGATTATCTATTGAGTGGAAAATCTGACATTTTCAGACACCTACATGTCTTCAAACCCACCTGTCCAACTCAAATAGCTATATGGGGTTGTAGGTGTCTGAAAATTTGATTTCCCACTCAATAGATAACTTTTAGATAAGTGCTGGCTTTGGGTTGGTATTTTTAGATCTAGTGTCTGAGCCTATCCCAGTGCTTCTCTGAGGAGTGCCAAAGCAAGTAACCATGGTCAGAGGTTTGAGGAGGGGGGTTCCTGACAGAGATATTTTAAATGCTTTCTCTGGCAAAGCATTTATCACAAAGCTTGTTGAGGAATTGGCAATCCTCATTGTTTTTTATTCTTTTTACTATTTTAAGACCTATACTTAAAGATAAATACATTATCAAAATAACAAAAACTGTAATTGGCTAGTCATCAATATTTTTTTATTTAAACAATAAAATTAACACTCAGCATTCAACGTCACTGAGATTATACCTAGAAATTTGTGGGAAGTGATTAGTGTCAATCAAGCATATATTCTGGGGTTTAAATCTAGGCTGAGTGAACATGAACATTTTTTCAAATCATGAAAAAGCCTAAGCTTTTTTTTTGGTAGACAGCCTTTAGATAACTTAGCAAACTATCCAATTGTGGTTGGTAAAAGGGTATTTAGTTATTTTTAAAGACTCAGAATAATTGATCAAATGAATATCGACAAACTATTTGTAAAAATAAATGTTTCAATTGCAATATGATGCATATGTTGTAATACGGGGACTAAATCCATGGTTATTTTTATCCAAGAAACATTCGTATTAAAACAACAGATTGATTCCAGTGTTGTCACTTCCGGCGCTCGAACTTCTTATTATTTCTCGAGCAATAAAGCCATTGATTATCTTTTTTTAAACCCAACTATGTAAATATGTGTTTTTTTTTTTGTAGCACAAAATTTAATATGGCATATGCTTTGGCTGTAAACTTAACACTAAATTACGATTTAAAAACATTTTTCTTAATACGCTGTCAACTTACATTACAATAATACATATTACATTAAATGTGAACTTCGCTTAAATGCATATTGTGAATATACTTTCGCAATTGTTTGTGAACAAAAACAACTTTTCTGAAGCAGATATTAACATTCTTATACTGTTTAACTTAAGCACAATCATTTTTTTTAAATACGCAAGAAAAAATAAAATCGACTCATACAAGTCGCTCCATTTTTGACTCGTTTTCATTTTTTTAAATATGGCGGACTTTATATGTGGAGATGTTCATTTTCAAAACTCGGGCTAAATAAAGTTTTATGGTTTTAAAAACATTTCAGAAATGTCAGGTAATTAACAAAATTACGCATGCTTGCGTTTTGCTTTTATTAAAGCGCTGATTAAAATTATTGTCTTCTGTTAAATTATTCTTTGCTAATGTATGCATAAATATCGAGATTGTGCTTTGCAATGCTGCTTCGTGTAATATTTCTTTTTTTTTTTTTGATTGTCGTTATACTTTACATACAAATTAATTCATATCTGTTGACTAAACAATATTCTACCTTGTCAGTTAGTATAAATGAAGTTTTATTAATGCATGTGTTTTAGTTGCTGGTTGATGACTAGTAAAATTATACACAGTTTGTCAATATATTAATTATCGTAATCACTCTGCAAACTATACTGATTGTGCTTTTAAAAGAAAGAAACAAATTTTTAAGCCAACAAAAATCGAATAATTTTTATAAGTCATATATGAGTATGTGTGTGTAAACATATTTGTACATTCTCAAAATTATTAATAACAAAGCTTAATGCTATATTACATAATGGTTCTTACATATTTCAGAATAGTTTTATTACTGACAAAAAAGTACTCACTTGGAAAAAAAAACTATATTCACATGTACTTAATGATTGAAATCATTGAATGTGTATGATATGCATAATAATTTGCCCAGTTCTTTGTTTAGACAGCATAGAACAAAACATGCGCAGCAGCTCTAATCTGGGACTGTCTGCCTGTCTGGGGATAAGGATTCAAATGCACTATCATCTAATAATCACCGATTACCCAAGATTATTTTAGATGCTACCAGAATAAAGAGCTGATCTTATTTTGGAGGGAGAGAATGTTTAATTTGAATGATAGTATTTTTGGACAAATAGTTTGTATATGTAGAAACTTTAGAACTCATTTAAGAAGTCATTTTACATTATATCATGTATATGATATCCTTCATATGACTGCATTGCTTATTAAAGATTATGTGGTTGGAGAATCAATTGTTACAAAAAAAAGGTGTAAATTATTAAATAATTGTATGTCAGTTTTTACAAAATAACTTCAAATATTATTTGTTTTCTCTAAATTTATATATGTATTAGTTTTATTTAAATTAGTAACTAACAAATAAATTACATAAAACTTAGGAATATTATTGAATAAAATATTCAGCGCACATATCTGGATAAAAAGTTAAGGAATCATTATATACTTGATTCATTTAACACTTATTTTTAATAATCATTGATTAAGACATTAGCAACAATTATTGTATTGGAGTTTATTCACCAGATATATTAACAACAATTTAAATTTGGTTCCTATGGAATAAATGTATTCAAAATGCAGATTATAACATTATTTAATTTAATTCAAATTCTTAAAGAGTTAATATTGGGGGTAGAGCAAACCAGAAAAGCATTGTTGGTAATAAATAACCCAGAATTAG
Organism: Epiperipatus broadwayi; assembly: GCA_028023455.1. Taxonomy (NCBI): domain Eukaryota; kingdom Metazoa; phylum Onychophora; class Udeonychophora; order Euonychophora; family Peripatidae; genus Epiperipatus; species Epiperipatus broadwayi. The sequence goes on along the minus strand of JAQFVV010012410.1, from coordinate 4,071,450 downwards.
TTATCATATAATAATGCTAAGAAGACACATTATGACCATAAAATAAGTGGTCTGTGAATGTAGATTTATTATAGTAACTAGTTAATAATGAGTCAATTAATTACTATTGGTAATAGATATTACAATATGATCCATTACTCTACACTAGAGTCATTTATTACCAACTTAAGTAATCAGTAGGCATCAGATGCTTTTGGAATCAATTGAAAAAGGATCATGATAATGTCATTAACTTTTTTAGCCAAAGGATTGATGGGGTCTACATTGGCATAAAACTAAAGTCTTTGTATATAGAAACTGATGTTTGAATTTAAAATATTACACTTTTTTTTTTAAATTTCAGACTATTAGTTTGAATAATATAAAAAAGCAAAAGTTGGCTAAGAATAGCATAAATGCATTAATTTCAGTATTGAATTCTTATCATTATTGATTAATGCAAAAGCCAGAAATCATTCTGAGAATGAGACTATTGTAGTATTTGACTGTCTGGGTGTTCATTGCTTATTCAAGCTCATATTAGATGGCTATAGAGTAGGATAAAGAAAATAATTCTTGGAAACAAACATATGAAAAAAAAAGTGTGATATTGTAGATATTAAAAAACTTTTCACAGTGGAAAGACATTATTAATTCAGAAGCCATAAATAATAATATTTTTTGTTACTTTCTCCTTGGCATAAAAATTAATGGAGACTGGAAACAGCCTGCAGGGTTATATAATTATTCAAATACATAAAGTTAGAATAAATGATGATAAACCAATAAAAAATAAATTTTTAAAATTTATTTAGTAATTACAATTTCTGTGAAGTTTATTATTTGAAATCATATTTAAAGTTTTAAGATTTATTTTATTAGGGGAAAGGGTAATAGTACCAGGGATACTTACTAGTGAACAGCTATCATCTTCAGTCCTGTATGGTTTAATGAAATGGTAGAGAATGGTGGACTTTAGAGCACAGGATTGTGGATTAATTTATTACTTTTGGTGTTCAAAGTTTTTATGAATTTCTTAATGATAAAATCATTCAATTATTATATTTTTCTTCTATTAATTTGTCAATAAAGAAATTGAAAAGTTTTATCTTACTCAATATTATTTTTCATGATTATATTGCCTAGCATGATAGAATGGTGGACTGAAGTTCAAGATTCATGGATCACTACTCCACAACTCTGCCATTTTCTGGTGCTGTAAACTTTTTTGTGTGAACTCTTAATAAATATGTATTTTTATTGTCATTTAGATAATAAATATAATTTTCTAGGTTTTTCTTGTAAACATTTTAACTATAAAATATTAAATTATCAGTAGAATATTCACTACAATATTTATCTGGCAAATATTTTTATTGTAATTAAACTAGAATTGTTTTTTTTAATTCACAGCTGAAATTGTACTTTTTATAAAGTTCACAAAGATTTTTTTTAAAATGTGAATTAATGGAATTAACTGCTCCATTCTCCAGCCCTTTTATAAAATTAAATTTGAATATCTCAGATGCTGTATTACTACATATAACATGGCATTAATGTATTTATCTTATAGATAAGTATATTTTGATATTAGAAAAAAAATCAGGATTTTGAATTAACTTTAGTGTTTGAAGCAATTTGTAGATAGCTTCTTAATTAAGTAGACATCACAGTGTGACTTAGTTAGATTGTGAAGTTATTAATTTTAAAAGATTGGAAGTCAAAATGAGAATATGTCCTTTGCATTTAGATTTACAAGATGATTATGGTGTTTTTATCAATTCAAAAAATGATCTACAGAATGTTCTTAAGGAATCTATATGTAGACTTTGCTTAAATAATTATTGGTGAAAAAATGTTAAGCTTTTTATTTTGTCAGGTTGTGCTGGCATTAACTTAAATCATTATCAGCTTAAGAATAAGAGTCATTTAAAATAATTTGATCTTTTTTTTTTAAGTAGAAAAAAGTATTTAGATTTTGGATGAGGTACAGAAATCAATGCATTGTCATTGCTTTTAAAAAATTAAAAATTAGAAACTTTTGTTCTGTGGATATAAGTTCTTCTGTTAAATAGATTATATGTAAGACTATTTATTTTTCTGCTCCATTTATTGAATGGAAATGAGGTTTTAGTTGCCTATCAATGTTTGATAAAGAATTGAAAAAAATTTGTATAAAGATTCTCTAATTATTCTCTAAATATGTAAGCATCATATGATTAACTTGCTTCTAGCATTTCTCTTTATTCTATTTTAGAGTCATCTATAAGCTTGAGTAGTCATTGAATACTAATGATAAAGTGCTGGTTTGCAAATCAGTTTCTAGTTTTTGTCGTAAATGTGGACTAAGATTCAAAGCTGGAAGTAATACCCATTTGTTCATCTCGAAACTATTTTTAAGATTTTGAACCTCAAATAACTCATTTGCATAATTATATCTGACTGCATGTCATTTTCTGTATATTTTAAAGACTCAGTTATGGGTCAACTTTAGACCCTTTGTCATATGTTTACTCGTATTTTAGATTCATTAACTATAATTTTGAGTAATCATTGGATTCCAGATGACATAATGTAATATATCCATTTCCACACTGATTTCTGGCTTTTGCTTTCATCAGTGAAAACTATTGTTCATATCTGAAACTAATACACATGCACTTAGCAGCCATCTTTTCTCCTTTATATCCTTCAAGCTAATCAACTGAAATTTAAAAAAAAAAAAGTCATTTCGTTTGAATGCAAACTATCTTGTTTACGTACACAGTGTGTCACAATGAAAAAATGATTTTTTTTTTTTTCAAAATGCCTATAGCGTCATCTCTAAATTAATGGATGTTTACATTGACACATAATTTAGCTGTCTACAAAAATTTTAAACTACTAGTGTGACTGGGTCATGAAATATGGCATGTGACCGTGTGTTTTGTGTGGTGGAACAATATGCTAACATTAAATTTTATTTTAAAATAGATAAAACTGTAATGCAATGAAATTAATGAGTTGCAAAAATGTTTTTAAGTAAGATTTTGTGGTGGCAGGAAAAATACTGAAGTTGATCTATGAAGGCCAAAACATACTGTCACATTTCATGTTTGTAACTCATGACCAGCTTAAAATTTTTATAGTGTATAGCTAAACTATGTTGCTATATAACATATGCATTGATTCAGAAATGGCACTGCAGGCAGATTAAAGGGAGAATTAGTGACCTATACACTGGATATACTGTGTAGTCATGTGTTTCTCAATCCTAATTTTATATCAGCTGTAGATTTCTACTTTTGGCTTGATACCAATAAAAACATGGGATGACCTTTCGAAAGCAGTTCTTTTCCTTCTAATTTGGAGCCATCTACTTTTAAATTTAAAGAACACTAAGTGGTATGCTTCAGGCTGCCTTTATCAATGAGGATTATAGCTCAAAAGCTGAAACTAATAGATTTAAATCTCATCTATTCTGGCTATTAATTTAAGTAATACAGAGGAGTTAAAGATGATTGCTAGATGCACAAAAACTTTAGTTTCGATTTGATTCTTAGTTCTTATTGATGAAGATAAAAACCAGAAATCAGTGTTTAAATATAATAATATATATAATAATACTATCCAATGTTCATTGTTTACTCAAGCTAACAGTAGTTGGCTCCTGAGTAGAGAGAAAATTATTCTGAAAATATATGATGGCAAGATCATGATGGCACTAGTCAGTATTTTCTCCAACTTTCTGGAAATAATAATGCTTCTGAATCTGCTATTGAAAAGGCACATTTTTGTTTGATTCGGATGAGAAATGAGTAAAACAATTTTACTGTGAACTTGAACAAGGTTTTTGTAGGATAGATGGGCCCCATTCATATTATTCATCTCAAAATCATTCTAAAGAGGTGCCTTATGGATACAGGCAAAGATAGAATTCAATAGAAAGTTAAATAATTTTAAGATATTAAAATAAGAAAAGTTTGGTGAAGAAATTATAAGACAGCATTGCCAAATTCATCCTTTTTTTAAAAAAAAATCTGGAATTAACGTGGTCTTGCTTGTGTACCTTTGATATTGTTAACTCAATAATATGGATTACAGAATTTGATCATTTTTTGTCAGAAAATTGATTTTTGACATTTAATTAAATTAAAATATTGAGAATTTTGTGTAAATTAGTGTTGAGCTATTTCTTTTTTTCATGCGTTAAGTTTGAATTAAAAAAAAATTAGTCAATGCATAATACAACTTCTAAATTTAATTCTCAAAATATACAGATAAAGGCAAATGATCCCCAAGACTTGTTTATAGCAGAACCAGCTTTTCTCCTAGGTTTAAATCTTCACCCACACATCTTCTGTAGAAAATTATTAAAATTTACAATTATGGCATTACTTGAAAAATTAAATAGTAATAATTTACAGTCTAATACAATGATTAGTAAGTAATCTTCATTATTTATTGTAGACGATGTTATCAAAATAAGTGCATTTAATTGATGCCACATTTGTAAATTAAAAAAATTATTCTATGAATCAATTATTCAAATGGAAGTTAATCTCTGATAATCCGATATTTCTTAAATATTATAAATTTCTGCGCACTCTCCCGTGGGTAAGAATTTAAAGACAAAAAATACTATCTTTCTCCTGCGATGAGTTAAATAGATTTGTACAATTAAATATTTGATTATAACATCAGGCACACAGTAGACTCAAACCCTGGTTTAAGCATGGTCTGTAAGAGTTGGTATATATAGAATGTATGCTTTAAACTTAAGTGATTCACTTAATTTTTTTAAAATTCTTATCAGCAGGAGAATGCGTGGAGAGTTATAATATTTAAGAAATAGCGCATTATCGGAGATTGATTACTGTTTGAATAATTTCAAAGTTTTTAGCACTTTATAATAATAGGTTTCTATGAATCAATTTAAAAAAAAAAAAATTGAACTGCTGTATAAGATATTTATTTCAAGATTAAGTGTTAATTATGAATGCATATCAATCTCAAAAAAAAAAAAAAATTATTCAAGAATTAAAAATAAAGTTAGGAAATATCTTGCTACATTTTTGCTCTAATGTGTAATAAAATGGGACATAATTTTCAGGAAATTTATTTTCTTTGGTCAGCAGATCATTTGTTAATGAATTAGAATGACAATTGTATACCCTTATATTTTAAGACAGAATATAGACTCCAAAAAAAATTTGATTGGTTCCAGTTGAAAATAAAAAATAAAAATTCACTTTGGCCATTAGAGGGAATTGTTGAATTCAGCTTATTATTTTTATAGACATTTGAGTTTGCATATTTAAATCTCATATGACCTCTGAGATTGGACGTTAGAATTTTGAGAGTAAGAAATCAGTAACTATGACCAAAATAAATTAATAATTTTGAAATTATGTAGTAAAACAAGAAATTAATAGTAATTTTATTGGTTTACAGGTTGATACTTCTCAAATAAAACAGTGAATAGGCGTTTTTTAAAAAAACAATAAGGAAATGAAGTGATTAATTAATATTTTAGTTACTACAGAGAAAGTAAAATTATTTTAACTTATTACAGAACAAAAACCATTTCAGCATTTCTTTACAGAGGAACAATGAAGAGGAAAGCTTTAATCACTAGGCAATTCATTGACACCCCCCCCCCCCCCAGTTTTATTCTTAATCGAAGAATAACTGGTATACTTACATAACAATAAAATCTCTTCACAAAATCAATTAAGAAAAAGATATATTGTATGTAATAGTGCAGTAATAATGACATTATAATTCATATAACAACAAATGCAACTTATAAAAATTATTTTTAAATTGAGAATACTGAAAAATGATAATTTATTTTATCTGGATAATATATGTAACAAAATATACATAAAACTGTATTAGCCTTTTTTTTTATTTAGTTAATGCTTTGATTAGGTGATATATAATTGAATTGCCATGCACAGTTTAGTGTAGTAATAAAAACAGGTAATCACCCAATATAATAATAAGAGCAGCTTTCTACTTTAATGCCATCTAATGTAATCATGAATAATCACTGATTATCTATTCGTATAAAACTCCTATAATTCCCATTCTCAGATTAGTTTTAGGGCTTTTGTTTTTATCATTGAAGCTTGGAATTTGAACTTCGAAAGAAATAGATATACATTCAGCAAATATTTTTATCTCCATTTGCTTGTCAAGTTAAAAACCTAAAATTCAAATCAGCCAGCTTGAACAATTACATAGATATGAAACTAATTCAGAAAATATATGTTTTAGTAGTTTAAATTCTTCAATAACTGTAAGCACATTATTCCTCTAGCCAAATCTATTAATAATAACAAATCATCCAACAGTTTAAACAATATGGTAATACAAGTACATTAATTATTTTTATTAGTCATTCATTAGACTAGAGATCCAATAGTGAATAATATTTCTGTAATGTATTTTTACTACATCACTCTCACAGAAGATAGAGACTGGATTTCATCCAGTTTTAACAACTTGTGGATGGATGTAATCTTAAACATATGGTCAAAGACGTGAAAAAGATGTATGATCTCAAGATGCACATTTTGTATTGAAGCAACCCTCATCAGTTGGTTTAGATCACAATCTTTTATACATATCTTTATCCTTGTTCAGAAAATTAGTACAATTTAGTTGATAAGTGTCAAACTTGCTGCCCTCACAACTTTGACACAAACCACTTTAATGGAAGTACATTAATAATTTTTATTAGTCATTCATTAAGACTAGAGATTATCCAATAATGAATAATATTTCTGTAGTGTATTTTTATTATACCACTCTCATGCAAAGTAGGGATTGGATTCCATTCATTTTTAACACCTTGTGGAGGAATGTAATTATAAACATATGACCAAAGATGTGAAAAATGTGTCTGATCTCCAATATGTAAATTTTGTGCTGAAGCAGCACTCATCAGTTTGTCCAAACCACAATTTTTTATAAATATCTTTATCATTGTTCAGTATATATAGATAACAAATTACTACAGTTTAATTGATGTGTCAAACTTGCTGCCTTCACAACGTTGACACAAACTATTTAATGGAAATATATTAAAAATTCTATTAGTCATTTATTAGACCTGAGATTATCCGACAATGAATATTTCTGTAGTGTATTTCACTAACCACCATCATGAAAGGTAAGGACTGGATTCTATCCACTTTTAACATTTGTGGAGGATATAATCATAAATATATGAATAGTAATAGACATATGTGCAAGTGATTGTGATCTAGACCAACTGATAAGTATTGGTACAGCACGAAATATGTATCTGTACGATCAAATCTTTTTCACATATTTTTGGTTATATGTTTATGATTATAACCCTCCATAAGGTGTTAAAAGTGTTTGGAATCAAATCCCTACCTTATGTGAGAGTGTTGTAGTGAAAATACACTACAGAAACATTATTCATTATTGGATAATCTCTAATCTAATGTATGGCTGATAAAAACTATTAATATACTTTCATTAAGTGATTTGTGTCAAAGTTGAGAGGACAGCACATTTGACACTTATCAAGTAAACTGTAGTAATTTGCTATCTATATTTTGTAACTGGACCACCATACAATTCCTTTATTATCTTGGTTGTAACAATTTTCTGATGAGCCTATTGTAGGAAGGAACCATCGATTGGCTTTTCCCAATACTGACATCACCCCATCTACAACAATATTTTCTGCTTATCAGAGGATCTAGCACCATAGAGACTGGAAACACCTAGAAATTTCTGTGTTTGGTTTCCCAAACAATGCGGCTAGAGTTCCATCTCCCTACAACTTGACTTACCAAGGTCTAGTTATTCCAGATATAGCTCAGGTGGCATGAAATTCTCGTGAACAAGTGCCATGAATGACAAGTGACGCAATATGAACAACTGGATTGGTTTTATATAACAATAAATTTATTTAACAATATTTACTTCCATTACAGTGTTTGGATCATCAGTCCTCCACAGTTATTTTGGTTATATCAATATTTGGATAATAATTCACCAAAAGTTTATTACTAGTTCATGTTTGACACAGTTCATCTTTGGGATCCCATTTTCCTGTATGCGCATATATACTCCTGGTTAGATGGATCACTTATTCATCATTGATTACATATTTATCCGGTTATCCATTAATCCTTGTACTATGACTCTTGTATAGAATATTATTCTGATCCAGGTACAGATGTATTTTACTTATGAGCATTTACAATTCCTTCAGGCCTAGTTGTACATTATATTTCAGCATTTATCCGGGTTATCCATTAATCATTGTGTCATGACTCTTGTATAGAATATTATTCTGATCCAGGTACAGATATATTTTATTTATGAGCATTTATAATTCCTTCAGGCCTAGTTGTACATTATATTTCAGCATTTATAATTCTTCCAGATATAAACATATTTTGTATATCAGCATTTATAATTCATCCAGACATAAACACATTTTATATATGAGCGTTTGCAATTTATTCAGATATAGATGTATTTGGTATATAAACAGTTATAGTTCATTCGGATATAGACAGATTTTATTTATGAGCATTTATAATTTATTTAGTTATAGCTATATGTATATAACATCTCAGTATTTCTAATTCTTCCAGGTATAAACATATTTCGTATCTCAGCAATATAAACAGTTATAATTCATTCAGATATAGATGTATATTATATGCAAGCCTTTAATATTTATTCAGATATAGATATATTTGGTATATAAACAGTTATATGCATTCAGATATAGACATATTTTATTTATGAGCATTTATAATTTCTTCAGACATAAATGTATATTATATCTCAGCATTTGTAATTCTTCCGGGTATAATCATATTTTGTATATCAGCATTTATAATTCATCCAGATATAAACACATTTTATATATGAGCGTTGGCAATTTATTCAAGTATAGACATATTTGATATATAAACAGTTATATGCATTCAGATATAGACATTTTATTTATGAGCATTTATAATTATTTAATTATAGCTGTATGTAATATCTCAGCATTTCTAATTCTTCCCGGTATAAACACATTTCATATATCAGCAATATAAACAGTTATAATTCATTCAGATATAGAGGTATATTTTATTTATGAGCATTTATAATTTATTTAATTATAGCTATATGTAATATCTCAGTATTTCTAATTCTTCCAGGTATAAACATAAACAATTATAATTCATTCTGATATAGACATATTTTATTTATGAGCATTTATAAATTTATTAAATACACATTGATTACATAAATAATATTTACTGAGGCTGTAACCTCGAGAATATGCGTGTAAAATGCAATAGTAGGGACCTCTACAGGTGTTTAACCACAACCTATAAGCTTGTGGTTAAATACCTGTAGAGGTCCCTACTATTGCATTTTACACGCATATTATGAGCATTTATAATTTATTTAATTATAGCTATATATAATATCTCAGCATTTCTAATTCTTCCAGGTATGTCAGCAATATAAACAGTTATAAGTCATTCAGATATGAGTATTCGTTTTTTATTTTATTTTAATTTAGATGTATATGCTTAGATGTATATGCATATAAAAAGATAATCATTTATGATTTACTTATTAAAAACACATTTTAATTATAGACATTTAAGACATTTAAGTATTTATGATTTAATTTATCCCCACTAAAATGTATTTTACATAAAATATAATCATTTATGATTTATTTTAAGAAAGGCATTTTTCTTTTTTCTTTTTATTATAAACATATATAAGTATCATTTCATAAATTTGTTACCTTCATTTTCATCCGGTGTGTTTATCCATTTTCAAGTTACTATTGTAATTCAAAAAAGGGTTGGTTTATGGCTTTATTTACTTTCCATGGTATTTACCCAGGCATGCTTGGAGATTCATGGTGATGGATAGAGAAAGCTATTACGGATTAGCCTTCCATCCTTATGATTTCCTTATTAATACTTTCTTTTTTTAACATCCAATACTATAGGGCTCACACTTAGTAAAAACTAGATTTCTCAGTTGGGATCAGCAGTGTGGCTGTAAACAGGCCCAGATCCAATAAGTGCAGGGCCCGATTGGATTTTTTTTGGCGGGGCCCTCTATATATTAAATATTTAAATAAAATGCAAATTCAATATATATATAAATCAAATATTTTGGTGGTGATGTGGGGCCCGATTGGGCCCAATCACCTTAAATCCGGGCCTGGCTGTAAATATTATATTCCAAAAGTGAACTAAACAGCTACCCTGATCTATTCTCTGGATTAATGCAGCAGCACTCCCACTGTATCTGATTTGTAACACAACTTTCATTTAAGCCTGAGTGCTTTCCTCTTCTTGGTGATTGGGTCATTAGTTTTAGTGGGACAGATAAGTAATTATGTAGATTAAGCCATGTTTTCCAATTTGATAAGTTTGCCTCAAGTGAATATTATATTTTGTACAACATCGTTTCAAAAATTAAAAATATAATATTTTAATAAATGCCAGCTTTAAATAAATACTTATATCATAATTTAAAATTATAAAAATCAATAATGAAGGTTTATCTTTTTTTTCTCAATTATAGAAAATAATGATTTTCTTTAAATTTAAACATTTTGCTTTTTTTTTTTTTTAAAAAAAAAAGATCAACTTCTTTCATATACATCTGATTTTAGGTGGAAGGAGAAAATAAAACTTAAAAAAATATATATATATGTGAAACAGTCTGTTTCATTACCCCCCATCAAATATTGGGACGAAATTGCCTGGAAGTACAATTTTATTCCACATAATATACATGTCGTTTCTCATTACTGCGTCTCTACTGGTTTTAGATTTGCTGATGAAATGTGTAAAATAAGCTGGGAAAAGTGAATACATGAACTGTAGCCTCCAATGATAGAGTAAGCAGATGGCCAAGTACAAACTACTAGTACACACTGCTCCATGGCATCATGAGAAAATATCTAATTTTTAAGCACTACCTCTTGTACCTAGAGAGACCATCCAAATAAGAGTAGGAGCCAGAAAAAAATATTTGTCACTGAGCCAACCCTGCCCATCTTCTGTGAGTTTTAGGGGCTTATTCATTTGGTTTATTCTTGGGACCATGGCCTATTCATGAGGCCAATATACCCTGCTGGACTACTCTAGGAGCTCAACATTCAGGTCTGGATAGTGCTGAGCATATACTTCAGAGCATCATGAACACAATGCATCCAAGCAACTCCATTCAATCATCTATCCACCTCAACATGAAAAACCCAAATTCATGTATCACTACATCCACTCACAAACTTCTTCAGTCAGCTATTTTTATTTTATTGCTCTGTATTATAGCTGTATCCTGGCTTGAGTGACGGAGAATCATGATCAGTTCTATAGCATTTTTTTTTTGTTTTGAGGTGATGGACTTCTATTTTGTCCTATTTTTGGGGATTTTTCAGGCCATACATCATCATGGCGGCTTGGGTCTGGTATGAGCTGTGTATGCTGCCTGTTGAATTTCTTTTCTGTCTTTTCCATGGTGGTACCCCATTTTTTGGTGATGATACCATGCTGATGAATAATAGTTGCTGTATTTTTGATGAGGCATATTTCTTTTATACCTGATGGCTCCTATTCATGGCCCATCATCTCTTCAATATGGAGGTTTGTTTTGTGATTGCTTTGTTTCTTTTTCCTTGGTTGTTAATAGTTCAGCAACCGGCTCAATAGATCGACGATCAGTTCCAATTAGCATTCTTTCTATATAATTCGGGAAGCTGTGGCAGATCAATCTGATAATGTGGAGTTCGGATAGAGGGGCAGTCAGATGTCAAGGCTCTTAACCTGGCCACCTGTCTTCTAAAGAAGGGTGTATAAGGCTCTCCAGGTGGACATTTCTCCTGGGACATCTTGTATTTAACCCCCTCTTGATAATCGTCATTCCAGTAACAGCTTATTAGTGCTGTTTAAAATCTTTAAAATTTGTAAGTTGAGTGAACAGTGAATCCTACCATGCTTGCCCTGCACTTTGGAGATGACTACATGCTATTGCCAGTTTTTCCACTTCTGTCAATGCTTGTGCTGCATCTTGGAGATGACTACATGCTATTGCCAGTTTTGCCTATTCTGTCAATGCATTAATACTGAAGTACCTTTCCAAACTTTTTACATATTCTATAGATGTTTCATTACAGCTCCCTGAAAAAGTTCTGATTTTTAGGAATTGATTTACAATTTCAGACATCTAGTTGGTTATAGGGACTTCCATGACTAACTTGATAATTCTCTTTTTGACTTTCTTTTGAGACTGTTTCTGCCTTTCCTTGTTTAGGCAATATATTGTTATTTTTTATTTCTATCTCTTTCATCTGGGTGGTCAATCTATTCACCTTCTTCTGCATGGTTTCTTGGATTCTTATTATTTTTGTATCTATGGCCTTGCATATCTGGGTCATTTTGACTTCTTCCTCTATTAGTGAGTCATTTACTTCATCCATCACTTCCTCCTTCATTTTTAATATTTTGTTAGTCTTTTCTTTTATTAACTGGTTGAACATTTCATTTTGGCTTTTGGTTATTTCTCTGATTTGTTCTTTAATTTCTCTTTTGTCTTCTCTCTTGTTGTCTTCTTGCTGTTTTCTATATTTTTTGCCTTCCTCTCTTTTGTTATCTTATTTCTGTTCTCTATGTTCTTTTTTGTCTTCCTCTCTTTTCTTGTTGTCTTCTTGTCTCTGTTCTCTATGTTCTTAATTTCTTTTATCATTTCCATTATGTGGGCTAACATGGATGTCTCCTCTGTTTTCTGTGATTGCTTTTGATCATCTGCTTTGACTTCTTGTTTATCTTCTTCCTCAGGAAGATTCTCTATACTTTTTTGTATCCAGCACCTTTTTTGTTTTTGATCTGGTTATCATCAATAAATATTTTTTTTACTTGTATTTTTTATTTCAATTTTGATAAGCTTCTCTCTTCATACATACCACGATTTAACTCCATCTTCTTTGACATGCCTGTCTTATTCTTTTTCTACCATTTAGGCCATTCATTTTTATGCTTTTTTTTTATTTCCACCCTTTTTGAATAAATCACATCACTGCATTATATGCACTGTTCACATCACAGAATCGTGATTTGCTTATGCCTTTTCCATTTTTTCTTTTTATTTATTACTTATTTCTAGTTCTTCTATGCCTATGGAGATTAGCTAGATCAGGCCTCACAATAGGGCGACAAATGTAACCAGACCGCCATACAACCCCTTTATTACCTCGGTTGTAACAATTTCCTGATGAGCATTTTGTACAAGGAACCATCGATTGGCTTTCCCAATACCGTCACCCCACCTACAACAATATTTCCTGCTCATCAGAGGATGTAGCACCATAGAGACTGGAAACACCTAGAAATTTCTGTTTGGTTTCCCAAATGGTACCACTAGAGTTCCATTTCACTACAACTTGATTTACCAAGGTCTAGTTATGTCAGACATAGCTCAAGATGCATGAAATTCTCATGAACAAGTGCAATGAATGACAAGTGATGCAACATGAACAATTAGGTTGGTTTTATATAAATACATTTATTTAATAATATTTATTTCCATATCAATGTTTGGATCATCAGTCCTCCACAGTTATTTTGGTTATATCAATATTTGGATAATAAATTCAACAAAAGTTTATTACTAGTTCATGTTTGACACAGTTCATCTTTGGATTCCATTTTCCAGTATGTGCACAGATACTCCTGGTTAGATGGATCACTTATTCATCATTGATGACATATTTATCCGGAATATCCATTAATCCTTGTGTTATGACTCTTGTATAGAATATTATTCAGATCCAGGTACAGATTATTTACTTATGAGCATTTACAATTCCTTCAGGCCTAGATGTATATTATATCTCAGCATTTATAATTTCTTCCAGGTATAAACATATTTTGTGTATCAGCATTTATAATTCATTCTGACATAAACACATTTTATATATGAGCGTTTGCAATTTATTCAAGTATAGATGTATATAAACAGTTATAGTTCCTTCGGATATAGACAGATTTTATTTATGAGCATTTATAATTTATTAGTTATAGCTATACGTTTATTACATCTCAGCATTTCTAATTCTTCCAGGTATAAACATATTTCCTATTTCAGAAATATAAACAATTATAATTTATTCAAATATAGATGTATATTATATGCAAGCCTTTAATATTTATTCAGGTATAGATGTATTTGGTATATAAAGTTATATGCATTCAGGTATAGACATATTTTATTTATTATGAGCATTTATAATTTCTTCAGACATAAATGTATATTTATCTCAGCATTTGTAATTCTTCCAGGTATAAACATATTTTGTATATCAGCATTTATAATTCATCCAGACATAAACACATTTTATATATGAGCATTGGCAATTTATTCAAGTATAGTTTGATATATAAAAAGTTATAATTCATTCAGATATAGAGGTATATTTTATTTATGAGCATTTATAATTTATTTAGTTATAGCTATATATAATATCTCAGCATTTCTAATTCTTCCAGGTATAAACATATTTTGTATGTCAGCAATATAAACCGTTATAATTAATTCAGATATGAGTATTCATTTTTTTTTATTATTTAAAAAGATAATCATTTATGATTTACTTATTAAAAACGCATTTTGATTATAGTCATTTAAGACATTTAAGTATTTATCCCCAATAAAATGTATTTTACATAAAATATAATCGTTTATGATTTATTTAAAAGAAAGACGGGTTTTTTTTCTTTTTATTATAAACCCATCATCATCATCATCATCATTATCAACCATTATCAATCCACTGCAGGATGAAGGTCTCTCCAAGTTTAATCTATCTTCTCCGATCTTTAGCTTCTCTTCTCCACACCACCCCTACACACCTTATTTCATCCATCCATTTCACATGTGGTCTCTTTCTGGGTCTTTTACAATCTCTTGGAATCCAGTTTAAAATTTCAATTGTCCATCTATTATCATCTCTTCTAGCAATATGTCCAGCCCAACTCCAATCTTTTAATTTTTTCAATGAGGTCACTAACACCTGTTTGTTCTCTTACCCATACATTGCGTTTTCGATCTCTTCTTGTTACTCCTAACATACATCTCTCCATACTTCTTTGAGTGGTCTGAAGTCTCTGTATTGCTCTTCTATTAAGTGTCCAAGTCTCAGATCCATAAGTAAGAACTGGTAAAACCCATTTGTTAAAAAACCTTCCTTTTCAAACACATAGGCATATTTCCTTTTAGTATCAAGTTATTTCTATCAAAAGCACTCCAACCAAGTTTAATTCTATGATTAATTTCCTCCATTATGTTTCTATCTATATTAATAATCTGACCAAGGTATTTGTAACTGTTAACTTCTTCTAATTCATCATAATCAATCTTTATTTTCATATTTTGAGCAAATTGAGTAAACATTACTTTAGTCTTTTTAACATTTATCTTTAGTCCTACTTTCCTACTTTCATCTGATAATTCCTGCAACATATCGTGCAGCGCTGAAGCATTATTTGCAAGAACAACTACATCATCTGTGAAATCTAAATGACTTAAATAATCTCCATTTACTTTCACTCCTTTAGTTTCCCATTTTAATCCACAAAATACTTCTTGCAGCACTGCTGTAAAAAGTTTTGGAGATATGGAGTCACCTTGTCTTACACCTTTCTCAATGTTGACTTTCCCAGTCTCATTATGTAATCTAATTGTTGCTGTTGCATTTTTATAAATATTCTTTAAAATATGACAATAACCTGGATCTATACCTTGATGATCCAATGCTTTAATCACTGAAGAAATGTTTATAGAATCAAATGCCTTTTCATAATCTACAAATCCAAAACATAATGACAACTAATATTCACTTGTCCTTTCTATAACTTCTCTCAACACCTGGGTATGATCTATTGTACTAAAACCACTTTTAAATCCAGCTTGTTCTCTTGGTTGGTGGAAATCCAATGTTCTCTGTAGACGAGTTGTAATTATCTTGGTAAAAATTTTATATAAAACTGATAAAAGGCTGATAGGCCTGTAATTTCTAATATCTTCTTTATCACCTTTTTTAAATATTAATATTATTACTGCATTCTTCCAATCATCCGGTACATCTTTATCATTTAGACATTTGGTATATAACTTTGCTAAAAAAATTTCTATTTCTTCACCTGCTTCTTTTAATATATCAATTATAATTCCATCATTACCTGGAGCCTTTCCTTTCTTCATACATTTAATTGCATGTCACTTCTTCATTTAAAATTCTGGGCAATTCGGAACATGTAATAGATGTAGGAGGTACTTGTTTTTTATTACTATATAATTCTTGATAAAAATCTTCTACCAATTTCATGATGTCATCTCTCTTTTTAGTAATAATTCCATCTTTTTTTCTTATTGCAGATATAAATTTCCTACCAATACCAAAATGTTGTTTTACATTCTTAAGACTTTTATTTTCTTCTACAGCTTTCCTTGCTAGTTCACAGTTATACTTTCTTATATCATTTTCAATTCTTTTCCGCACCATTTTACAAAATTCGAGATATTCAATTCTTTTTAATGCATTATTTTTGTATATCTTCATATTCCTTCTTATAAGTATTTAATATTTCATAAATTTGTTACCTTCATTTTCATCCGGTGTGTTCATCCACTTCAAGTTCTTATTGTATTTCAAAAAAGGGTTGATTCATTTAAGCTGAATGGCATTATTTACTTTCCATAGTATTCACCCAGGCATGCTTGGAGATTCATGGCAATGGACAGAGAGAAAGCTATTATGGATTAGTCTTTCATCCTTATGATTTCCTTATTAATACTTTCTTTTTTTAACATCCAATACTATAGGACTCCCACTTAGTAAAAATTAGATTTTTCAGTTGGGATCAGCAGTGTGGCCGTAAATATATTCCAAAGGTGACTCTGCACTAAAATCAGTTGGCAACTAAACAGCTAAGCAATACTTAGGTAAAACTCTAGAACTTTTTAACTCTTTTAACTTTTTAACTGTTTTGTGAACTTCAAACTCCACAATTTATACTCTGATCTATTCTCTGGATTAATTCAGCAGTACTCCCACTGTATCTGATTTGTCACACATTCATTTAAGCCCGAGTGCTTTTCTCTTCTAGTTTTAGCGGGACAGATAAGTAATTATGTAGATTAAGCCATGTTTTCCAATTTGATAAGTTT
The DNA here is from genome assembly GCA_028023455.1 of Epiperipatus broadwayi. Classification (NCBI taxonomy): domain Eukaryota; kingdom Metazoa; phylum Onychophora; class Udeonychophora; order Euonychophora; family Peripatidae; genus Epiperipatus; species Epiperipatus broadwayi. Next base: position 4,054,239 of record JAQFVV010012410.1, on the reverse strand, counting down.
GCCTCAAGCGAATATTATATTTTGTACAACAACATCGTTTCAAAAATTAAAAATATAATATTTTAATAAATGCCAGTTTTAAATAAACACTTAGAGAAGTATTTATATCATAATTTAAAATTATAGAAATCAATAATGAAGGTTAATCTTTTTTTTTCTCAATTATAGAAAATAGTGATTTTCTTTTAAATTTAAACATTTTGCTTTTTTTTAAAAAAAAAGTTCATATACATCTGCATTTCTTAGGTGGAAGGGGGAAATAAAACTTAAAATACATACATGAAACAGAGTCTGTTTCAATGTATACTGCACAATACTAACAATATGTGTAAGCGATTATTGTCTAGACCAATTGATAAATGCTGGTTTAGCACAAAATTTGCATCTTGGACATCATATATCTTTTTCACATGTCGTGAGTCATATGTTTATGATTACATTACTTCACAATGTATTAAAAGTGAATGGAATCCAGTTCCTACTTTACATGCGAGTGGTATAATGAAAATACACTCTAGAAATATTATTCATTATTACAATAAAAATATATCTCTCTATTCTAGTTCCATCTAATTTAAATTTGAATAATTACTAGACTGGAGAACTGCTCTTGTATTGGAATCAAGAAGTAAAGATTCTTTTGATTTTATTTCTAATTGAGGAATGCCAATAGTAAAAAATTATCGGTTTGGTTAATTGAATAGATTCTGTTGCTTAGAAATATGAATATTGTTATTTAATTGCCAATTTCCATTTCTCATTAATAATAGCTGAATTGCTATCAAGACTTTGGCACCTAAAGAAGTTGTCTAATCAACATATCAGAATTTTTCCATTTACATTATTGAATATAAAGCTGCAATACGTTGATATAAAATGGGATGCATCAATTTTTTTTATACAATTTATCCATTCAGCATAATTCTATAAGTATTATAATAACTAGTTTGATTTGTATATCTTTCTTACTTGACAATGACAGATATATTTGCTATTTTATCATTAAGAAATTCATTATTTTTACAATTTAAGCTAGTTCTGACCATGATATTTGATAGTTTTTTTCAGCAGCAGCAGCAGCATTTGCAAACATGTATGGCTTATTCTAAGATGTATACAAAATAAATATACTAAATATATATATACTTTATCTAATTGGAAACTGCTGTATCCCATGAGCAGCAATTATATAATTGACAAAGGCAGAATTGAGGTGGTAAGCTAATAATTTAATTTAAATAACATATGAGAATATTTATAAGTATACCTTGCCTATTTAAGGACATAAAAATAATAAAAGGTCGTGATGACTTGCAAATAATAAATTCTAATCCTGCTTTTTGACTTACAGAGAGAGGAGATTCTGAATTATATTAATACCAAAACCCATATACCAGGTTCTGGGAGTTTATATATCCCTCAAGACTTCTGGAATCTTTACAAAGTTTACCAAATATGGCATTGTTTTACATATCGTATATAGCGGTTTTTGCATACACATGGTATTTTTCACATACATCACTATGTATGGCGGTTTTTACAGTTCTCTGACTTTATAAGGACAGGAGGTATGCAACTCTTTGATGCAACAACATTGCTATACATTGATAGTTACATTGTTACACATTTATTGTTATGCAGTTATTGTTACACAGTTATTTATACAATCATTATGTACAATTATTTCACATAATCATTATGCATCATTATTGTACAAAATTATTATTTTAATTCTACACATTTATTGTTGCACACACATATATATATATTTCTTGTTTGACCTTGAACACTGCACTCCTCGCCCACTTCAGTTTTTTGAGATGAATAGGAGGGTTTCTGGTTCTTGTTGGATGCTGGCGACCTTTGCTCTGCCTTGATGGTGATTTCAATGTAGCTATCTCATTTTCGGAAGAGTCTCCGATTATTGACAATTCTTTGACGATCTAGATCTATGGACTGGTTGATGCTATAGTTCCTGCTTTAATGTTGTAGACAGTTACTTCTTCACTGACTCCATTATTTATAGTTGATAGATATCTTCTCAGTTGGTTTTTAAGCTTCTGAAATTTTACACCCTCTCCTGTTTCAATTTCTGCCAGTTGATTTGCAATATTTCTCATGATTGTTGATTTCTCTCAACTCTTTTTTAAATTTATTCTGTGACCAAACGTCACCTATTTCAAACTTTTCCCTTACTACATAGCTGGGTACAAGTACTTTCTCATCCATCAATATACAGCCTTTATTAAGGACAGTCTTTTGCATACTTTCCACAGCCCTTTATCTAAGGAGGATATCCAGCCATTTGCTCCCTATTCATTTTTTTAAGAATTTTATGGCCAGCGTCTGAATTATTTCATTCTGCTATTGTTCGACCATTGATAGTTTTTGACACTGGCTGATCAATGTAATTTGCATAGGCTTCTGTTCTAGGCAATTCAGCTTCATCTCTAGATAATGCATTCACATGTGATATATTTTTACCCTTTTTGTATATGAGCTCGTCATATTTTGATAAGAATTCTATCCAGTGGATAGGGATTGTTTGATCCTTCGCCAATATTCCCAATAAGGTTTGTGATCAGTGATGGCTTTAAAGTTTCATCCATAGAGGTATTGATGGAACTTTTTAATCCTGAAAATTATATAGTCAATGCTTCTTTATCCAGCTGACTTGTTTCTCTCAGCTAATATAAGTGTTTGGGAAGTATATACTATAGGGCGATCGCTAAGTTTTGATGGATGACCTATTACAGCTCCAAGTTCATATTGATGCATCCATTGTGTGTCTTCTTGTTTGTTATCATAATGGATGAGAAGTTCTTTGGATGTTAGTAAGGCTTTGGCTTATTCAAACACTTTTTCTTGATCGCATCCCAGTGGAGTGTAAACATGAGCCCTGCCCTTTAAGAAGGTTTCAAAGTAGTTAGTAGTCTAAGGAATGCTTGGAGTTCCTTAACATTTTTCGCTGTGATGCTTTTTTTACAGCCATCACTTTCTCAGGTGCAGGTTTCTTCCCTTGCTTACTGATAAGATGTCCAAGGAACGCAAGTTCTTTTGTATTTGAAATACATTTCTCAGGGAGCAAGTTCTTTTGTATTTGAAATACATTTCTCAGGGATTTAGTCTGGCTCTGAATCTCTCAAGCAGCTGCAGGTTTTCATTAACTCAGTTTTTCAATGCTTCTTTGGAGTTCACCATTATTAATATGTCATCAAAGTATGGGATGACCATCCATACCTCTGAGTAATGAGTCCATTTTAGCTTGGAATATATTTGAGGCCATTGTAATTCCAAAGGGTAATCTATTGTAATTGAATAAACCTCTGTAGGTTGTGATTGTCAAGATCTCAGCTGTTTCTTCAGTAATGGGTTTTTGGTGAAATGTGCTTTTCAAATCTAGTTTGCTAAAATACATATTTTATTCCATGGAGGCTAGGATTCTCCTTGTGTTTGGGTACATTCGGGACTGGGTATTGACTTTTGTTTAAATAACTATTTGCAATGATACAATAGTCACCACAAATCCTTATTTTCCATTTGTTTCTTCCATTATTACTATAGGAGTATCCCACTCGGCATTCACGACTCCTTTCAGAATTCCTTGTTCTATCAGTGTGTCTAGTTTTTCCTTGACCTTTCTATGTTGGGCTAATGGCACTTTCAGAGATTTTGTAATAACAGATTTTGCTTTGTCACATAACTGTATCAATAGGTGAGGTTTGGATCCTTTTTGAATAGATAGGGATAGTTATTTTTAACTTGCAATTCTATATTGATTTTCTTAATGTATATCCTTATGCCTAGGGGCACAAACTATTTTTGCATATGTATAGTAGTAAGTTTTTTTCTTACTTTTGGGAGGAATTTTAAATCCTTAATTAAACTTTCCCAAATCCTGCTTTTCATCAGTGATACTATTGCCCCACTATCAATTTCCATAGTTATTGTTTTGGTGATTATTTTTACATTTAACATAATTTAATCCGATTCTTATATAGTAGCATTTTTTTTATATAGCTACTTTCCATCGCACCACAGGTAAATTTTCTGCCCAGCTTTTTGTCCGGATTTTGGAGCCCTCTTTTGGGATTGTTGCTATTTTTCTACAATTTTCATATGCTTGCTTTGTGACCGATTTTTTCACATAGGAAACATTTTACTTGTTTGTCTGTTTTAGATTCAACTTTTAATGTTTTATAAATTGTAGCTTGAAGTGATTATGATCTTATGATACTTCTGAACTCCCGCTTGGACTAGTAGTAGTTCATAAACTTATTCATGTGATTGTTTCCTCATAGGTTAAGTCTTTTATCTGTCATAAAGGCATGGTTTTGCCATCTCTCTCTTATGTCCATGTCATAATCTTTAATCCTTGCCTTCTGACTTGGATGGTTGGAGGTTGAAATAATCATTTAGCTTTGTTACAAGCTCGTCATATTTCTGTGTGTCCTATGAATCGACTTTTGGGCTATTAGTTGGCTATCTCAATTACTCTTTGGCTGCGAAGCAAAATAAAGAGGCTACTTTTACAGTATTCTTGGTAATACTATTTAGTGCAGTTTTTCTTTCCCTCTGAACATACTGTGGCCAATCACCCAGATTATCTACATTAAATTTTTAACTTGTGATATGCCTGCCATTTTCCCTGTTAGTTCAAATCCAGTCAGACTGTCCCAGTTTGTTGTTCAGGCAATTACCTTAAGATTTACATCTTGACTCCTATGATGACAGTGCCAATTTGCTGTGTCCAATGAGCAGCAAGTAAATACTTGATGAAGGCAGAGTTCAAATGGTAAGCTAATAGTTTAATTTAAATAACACGAAAATATTTATAAGTATCCATAGCCTATTTAAGGCACATAAAAATAATAAAAGGTCATTATGAGCTGCACATAATAAACCCTAGTCCTGCTTTTTAGCTTATAGAGACAGAAATCCCTGAATTATATTACCCATATATCAGTTCTGGGAATATATATACCCATCAAGACTCCAGGAATCACCAAATATGGTGGTTTTTTTTACATACACATGATATTTTTTACACAACTTGCCAGATATGGTGGCTTTTATAGTTCTTTGCACTTGTATGCAACTCTATGACCTTCAACATAGGAACACATTGATAGTTATATTGCTGCACATTTATTGATACACAGTTATTTATGTAATCATTATGTACAATTATTTCACACAGTCGTTATACATAATTATTGTACAGAGTTGTTATTTTTATTCTACACAATTATTATATGTAATATATAGGATATATGAGCACAGACTTTCTCACGAGCCACCACTCTCCACTCTATCTAATAGCACTGATACACTCAAGCACATATTATGCTGAAAAGATAAATAATCATATTTCATGCTAAACCAGCAATCATCAGTTTATCCAGATTATCATCTCCCACACATATATACTATAAGTGCTCAGATATATATTAAGATAGACAGTCTTCATACTTTAATGGAAGGCTCCAATCTACTACACACTCCAACTCTTCAACCGTCCATCCAATTGAAATTCTGATGATGGAATGCTCGAAGACCACCCTGAGGCCGAGATTCTTGTCACACCCATGTTGACCTATAGTCAATCTGAACGCCACATGTACAGCACATAATCCATTTAATACATATGCAAGGATGGGCAGACATCTCTACAATGTAATAACTGAAACACAGGCTTATTATATACCTGTGTCTATATATGTAATATATAGAGTATATGAGCACAGACTTTCACACGACCCACCACTCTCCACTCTATCTAATAGCACTGATACACTCAAGCACATATATGCTGAAAAGATAAATAATCACCAATATACGTATTTCATGCTAAAACAGCAATCATCACAGTTGATCCAGATTATCATCTCCCACACATATATACTATAAGTGCTCAGACATATATTAAGATAGATAATCTTCATACAATTATTATATGCTTATTGTTGCACTTACATGTATATTTTTTTGCTTGATCCTGAACATTGTTGAAACTTAGCTTAAAAATGATATCTTTTTTTTTTTTTTGATATCTGTTGATCTCATTTGCCAGTTTCATTACAGGACTGCAGGGATATATATTCCTAACTTTAACTCCAATATTAATGAAGAATTGGAGGGTAGAGAAGATTGAAATCTTTCCATTAAAGTTTGAAGATTTGTTATCTTAATATAAACTGAGCACTGATTATATATATGCATGTGGGAGGTGATTGATTCAGCATGAAATATGTATATTGGAGATCATTTATCTCTTTCACATGTATTTGGTTATGTGTATTGGTTGTATAAGATGTGTGATTGTAAAGAGCTTTTGTCTGAGATACATCCCTTCTAATTACAATGCTTTAAGTAAATGATATCACCTCATTGTTAAATTCAGATATTTAATTATTTTTTTCAACAAATAAAACATTTCTCCATGCACTTCTTTTGTCATTTTGTCTTTTGCCTGATAGCTTTAGTAGGAACTTAATCCTCTTCATATTCTAGAAGTGCAGAAATTTATTTAGATTTCTCTTGATTAATTTTTTATGAAAAAATCACTCATTATCCAAGAATTTATTTCTATCATTCCATTATATCAAAAAATAATATTGATCATTAAATTTTGGTCACTGATATAGAATTTTTATGCATTATGCTGTCTCATTTTATTATTTTTTAATATTCTAGAATAAAATCTTCAAACTGGTATCTATTTCATCAATACTCTCACGATCCCTAAAATAAAATGAATTTTAGTCTGACTGAACATCCTTCCGTTCATCACACTACTTTTAAGATCTCACCCATGGTCTAAATACTGTTCATATTTGCAAAAAATCTTACATAATAGTGTTTTTAAATAGCCTTTCACAATTTAATTGAAACAAAGCCCTGTTAGATTATAAAGTTAATAATTTATCTTTTTTATCTTTTTGAAAGAATCAGAGCTTTATTCTAAACTGAAATTTTTCATAAATCATTTCAAGATATAACAGATATTCCTCTCATATCTCATGTTATCATAACTTAATCAAAACATTCAATTATATATTTTTAATATTAATTTAATAATAATTAAAAGTTATTAAGAAGTTATATGATATTTGAATAACTTAAGATATGATATTTGAATAACTTAAGTCCATCACATTGTTATTGTGCTGAACCATACAGGATTAAAAGAAACCTTCAATATCTTTTCAATAATATTTTAATTCTGTCAATGCTTCCAATAAGCTTATTATATTTAGAAATGTCGCTATAAGATTGTCTTTAAAATGTTTATACAATATGCATAGTCTTTCATCCAACATATCATTTTCAACCGTCAATCCATCTTCTTTGATCTCTTGTCTCTCTTCTTGACATAATCCCAGAACACTTCCTTACTTCAGCCATCCATCTCAAATGTGATCTGTTTCTAAGTCTTTTACAATTTCTTGAAATCCCATTTAAGATTCCAATTGTCTATCTATTATCATCTCTTCTAACAATATCTCCAACCTAACTTGACTTCAGTCTTTTAATCTTTCAATGATGTCAGTAACACCTGTTTTTTTTTTTTACCCATATACTTTATTTTCAATTTCTTCTTGTTATTCCCAAGATGTATTTGTCCATACTTATTTAAGTGGTCTGAAGTCTGTATTGCTCTTCTATTAACAGTCCAGATCTATAAGTAAAACTGGTAACATATTAAAAACCTTTCTTTTCAAACATATAGACATAGTTTCTTTTAATGTTAAATTATTTCTATTTCTATGATTAATTTCATCCATCATCTAACAAAGGTATTTGTAGTTGTAAACTTCTTCTAACTCATCATTGTCAACTTTTTTTTTTCTTTTGAGAAAATCCATTGAACACTATTTTAATCTTTTTAACATTTACTTTTAATCCTATCTAATAAGTCTTGCAACATTTCCTGCAGCTCTAAAGCATTATTTGCAAAAGCAACTACATCATCTGCAAAATCTGGATGACTTAAATAATCTCCATTTACTTTTACTCCCTTAGTTTCTCATTTTAATGCACAAAAAACTTCTTCTACAACTGCTTTAAAAAGTTTTCGAGATATGGAGTCATCCTGTCATACACCCTTCTCAATGTTAATCTTCCTAGTATCATTATGTAATCTAATTGTTGCTGTTGCATTTTTCTAAATGTTCTTCAAAATATGACAATATCCTGGCTCTATACCTTGATGATCCAATGCTTAAATAATCTCCATTTACTTTTACTCCCTTAGTTTCTCATTTTAATGCACAAAAAACTTCTTCTACAACTGCTTTAAAAAGTTTTCGAGATATGGAGTCATCCTGTCATACACCCTTCTCAATGTTAATCTTCCTAGTATCATTATGTAATCTAATTGTTGCTGTTGCATTTTTCTAAATGTTCTTCAAAATATGACAATATCCTGGCTCTATACCTTGATGATCCAATGCTTTAATCATCGAAGAAATGCTTATAGAATCAAATACTTTTTCATAATCTACAAATCCAAAGCATAATGGCAACTCATATTCATTGGTTCTCTCTATAACTTCTGACAACATTTGGATATAATCCACTGTATTAGAACCACTTTTAAATCCAGCTTGTTCTTTTGGTTGGTTAAAATTCAATGTTCACTGTAGGCAAGTTATAATTATTTTTCTAAATTTGGTATAGAACTGATAAAAGACTGATATGTATGTAATTTCTAATATCTTTTTCTCATCTTTTTAAAATATTAATATTGATACTGCATTCTTCTAATCATCTGGTACATCTTTATCATTATGTCAACTTTAACAAAAAATTTTCTATTTCTCCATTTTCAAGGTACCGATTATAATTCCATCATTACCCGGTGCTTTTCACTTCTTTATAAATTTAATTACATGTCTCATTGGGCAATTCAGAAGATATAGTTGTTGTAGGAGATACTTTTCCTTGTTCTTTATTGCTATATAATTCTTGATAAGAACTCGTCTACACATTTCATGATGTCATCTCTCATTTTAATAATACTGTAATTCCATCTTTTACACTCTTGAGATTTTTATTCTTTTCTACAGCTTTCTTTGCTTGTTCACAATTATACTCTCTTATATCATTATCAATTTTTTTCTGCATTTTATAAAATTCGACATATTCAATCCTCCTTAAAGTATCATTTTCATATATTTTCATATTTTTCTTCATAAATTGTCTTGTCTCATTAGAAATTTTACTGGTGAATTGCTGCTTTTTTGTATTGGCTATCTTTGTGGCAGTTTTTAAAAGTGTATCAGTTATCTTCCTTTTGATTTCATTCAAATCTGAATCATGTTCAAAATCTGTTATTATTTGAAAATGATTTACAAGTTCTAATTTATGTTCTTTGGAATGTTTCTGAAGATTAGGAATATCAACAGTGAATATTGTTTTTCTTAATAATTTTTGTCTCTCTAGTTTGCATTAACATGTATCTTACATCTCACTAATTGATATCATGTTCTGTATTGAATTTATTAAAAACATTACAATTTTCAAATATGTATTTTCTGTTAGTCAAAATATAATCCAATTCTGCTGCATCTTCAGTTGGTTGCTTCCATATCCATTTCCATTTAGTGTTTTCTTGAAAAAATAAAATTCTGCTGCATCTTCAGTTGGTTGCTTCCATATCCATTTCCATTTAGTGTTTTCTTGAAAAAATAAAAAAGAATTCATAATATTATGTTTTTCTTTTTCTGCAAACTCCACAAGTCTGTGTCCTCTCTCATTTTTATCACCATAACAAATTTACCTACAACAATTTTATCTTTCAATTGTTCACCAATTCTAGCATTAAGTCTACCATGACAATTTTAAAATGTTGTTTGGTCTGATCAAAAGCCTTTCGGATATCCATATAAAAACCCTCTACTTCTTCATCACAATTAGTACTTGTTGGTGCATAAACCTGAATTATCTGATTTAATATCTGCTATTAAGTTGAATATCTAACCTTGCCACCCTGTCCGATACATCATCAATCTCCACAATGTTGTTGAATATCTAACCTTGCCACTCTGTCTGATATATCATCAATCTCTAAAATGTTGTTCTACTTTTTATGTTTGTGTCATGTCCACTTTTTAAATCAATTGTTTTTTCACCTTTTCTTCTAACTTTTACAAAGTCCAATAATGTCTCCTTTAATATTAGACACTTCTTTCAATTTTTACAATCTCTACAATTGAAAGTGAACTACAGTTGCAAGTACCTAAATAAAAGATCATCATCATATTGTAGCCTGGGTCCATAATCAGAAGATTCTTAGCATCCTCTGCCTTCGGCTGCCAATCACTGACATATCTAGTGACTTTATAGCCTCCTGGGAATAAGAGCCATGATTTATTTTTGTCTGTCATGATTGTAAATATTTATTAGAAAGAAAATTCATTCACACACAGATTTAGTCTGCCTTCAATGAAACTAAACTAATATTTCAGTTAAAAGCTATCAGGAAACAGAGAAGATAAAACTGTTTTTTGATCTTAAACTCAGAAGTGAAAAGTCAGTAAACTAACCATGCTGGCTAATGCATGTAGGTGAGCAGCCTATTCATGTTTTTGTATTATATGAATAATCACATAATAATAATAGCTGCAACGATAAGAAAATATGGGGTAGACATTAGGAATTTGTCCTGCTTGGTTTTTTTAAGGTCTCCTAAGAGTAATTAAAAGAACTTTCAGTCAACAGCAAATTATTTTTTGCAGTCATCCAAGATATATTTATACATAATCCATGATGCTTATAACTAATTGATAATAGAACATCTTATCATTATCTTGAGTGGATTATGTCTCTCCTCATTTTCTTTTTTATAATTCTCTTTTGAGTAATTTTTTTTTTAATATAGAAAAAGGGAGTTTAGTAGAAAACATTTCTTAAAATCTTCTAATCATTTTTGCAAACATTTCTGAAAATCTTCTAATCATTTTTGCATTGCTTTAATATGAATTTGCAATCTTAAAAGATCCAATTTGTCTTCAATACTCTTTATTGTGTTTTATTCGCTTATAGTTTTGAATGATCTATAATATTCATCAAATTTTCGAGTTGAATGAACTGACATTTTTTATTCAAACAATTTAAAAAAATAACTAATTGAAACTGCAAACAAATAAAGCATAATAAAAAAAAAAAAAGCAAAAACATTGAATACAATTATGCTAAGATTGGATTTTTTTTTTAAGTTTTGAATTTAATAGATAGTCCAGCTATAAAAGATACACAAATTTTTTACTACTATATTTTTATGATGTTCTTCAAATTAATTTATTCCAAATCTAATAAATGTGTCAATTTCTCTTTTTTAAAAACCAAAGCCAAACAAGATTAGTGTACATCATTATAGATTAGAATTTATATTTTTAAATTGAATATGCTGACATATGACTTTAATTTTAAAAGCTTTTATAAATTTATGCACACAATCTTTTTTATGCACCATTTGAAAATTTCCTCTTTTGTATATTTTTTGCATTTTCAATATTATCAGTAGTTTTTACCATAAAGCAGCTGCAAATTTTAGACATTATTAACCATATACTTTTTTTCATAATCATTTACCATTGGTTATTTTGCCTTAACCCTGATTATTATTTATAATGAAATGTTTTGATACATAGTGTGTATATTTGTATTGCATTAGATTTTTAAAATGAAGAATTAGAATCTTCTTATTTTAAAATTAAGATAAAAAATTATGAACTAACTGTAAGTTAATTTCTAGTTTGTTAAAATAAAAATATTATTTGATAGATCAATTTTCTGACACATATAGGATATGATTGCTAGAATGGTATATTATAGATTGTAACTGAGTTAGGTATAATTTGTTTTTGTGTACATATGTGTAAACATTGCACGGTGTCTTAGGGTTAAATCTTTTTTTAAGAAATAAGCCATCAAATTAAAAGTAGCAGATAAAATTATATGCTGATAAATCTAATAAGTGTGGTCATAAAATAAATATATTGTTATAAATTTTTAGTGTTATTATAAATAGCAAATCTTAAATATTTATATATTATTGCAATTTAAATATGAAATTATTAAATTTCATATATTTTCTATATAGTTTTAAATTATTTAAAGATTAAATATATCTATTTCTTTATTCACCCCTTCCCTGCATGCATGATTTTGAACTCTTAAAGTAATGCGCACAATTAACTATATTGTTTAACTTAAATTTACAATTTCATCTACTTTAATAATGACCAACTTATTCCATAGATATTGATACAAATGTAACCTTGTCTTCATGATGCATTTCAACTGAATTAGTCACTTTAAAATAGATTGCTCATTAGAAACATAGATTTTGTTAACTTAAGTTTGTACTGTGTTATGTATATTAAAATACAAGAAAAAGAGTGATTTATATAAAAATGATCTTGTCAAAGGTATTGTATTAAGTTTTTAATTATATTATTGTGTAGAATTTGAATGAAGTAAAAGTATTTATCTTAGTAGAACTTCTTCAAAATAGTAATTTGCTGTTATTTTAAGGCATATTAAGAAATAGTTCTATAATCCATTAACTTTTTTATTTTCTGAAATCACCTTCACATTTCTAAGATTTCTTTTCAGTTTTGTAAAAACAAATTCTTTGCTTCAGACTTTGTAAAGTGTTTCAGCATTAAGGGATTGACGTCTTTATTATAATTTAAATGTGTTAATATTTTTTTTCTCTGCAACAAGAGTTCTATTAAAAATATTAATAGAAAGTTATTCTAAATATTTGATTTTCACATAATGTTTTGTGAAGGACCACAATAATAAATGACCCCCCCTCTCTATATATATATATGTACACAGTGTGTTCCAATGAAAAGGTATCTGATGCTCTCCAAGCTGTCTGCAGAGCCATTTCTAATTCAACACATTAACCACGAAAATTTTAAGATTTTAGCATTTGTGGACCATGAGTTAGAACATGACATGTGACTGTTATTTAAGGCAAAATTTAGTGTTAGTGCGTTGTTCCATCATGGAGTTCATGTTATAACTCGTGTTCTTGACATTGTTCTCTCTCCAAGATGCCTGCATTTGAAATAATGTATATTTTATATAGAAATGTAATTTAGTTACTCATCACAAAAGATTTAATGTGCTAGAATGTCTACATCACAAGTTACCACATGAAAAGTGAGTGTGTTTTGTACTTTCATAAATCATTTTCTCTTTCTGCCATCATCATCAAATCTTACAAATCATTTAATAATATTATTACAACTATGTCTCTCTGCTATACACAGTTTGAATCATTTCAAATGTTTCAGTAGCAGTTTTTCTTAATTTAAAATGACATTTAATATTAATTATGTTATTCCATCTTGTGATAAGTATGAAACACACTGATACATTAGCAGCTTAAAGCTTTTTTTGTAAATAGCTAAATTGTCACTTGGTAATACAATGCATTGATTCAGAAATAGTGCTGCAGGCAGCTTGGAGAGAAAACTAATCATTTTGAACACTATATTATATATATATTTTTACTTATTTTTCTTTTTTTTTTTTTTTAATTAGCAATTTTCTTTTTTCTTTTCTTCCAATTATATCATTTAAAATGGTAAAATTTCTGTTGAAATTACTCTGCAAGTGAAAGGCTATGTTAAAATCTTTGGTTAAATATCTGGGATTTTTTTATAACTAATTAGCAACTTTAATATCTTTTTTTTTTTTAATTATCCATTTTCCATTTAAATCACTGTTTTTAAAATTTATTTGCATTTCAGATCTAAAGATCTCTTTTAAGCATTTTTATTATTTATTTGTAACCCCCCCCCTCCCAACTATTTTAGTTATTCTTTTTAAAAAATAACCCCAAAATTCATTTTTTAAATTCTTTTTAAAGCTTAGTTTAATTTCAAAAATACAGTATATAAATTTCATCAATTGGTTTTCTTTTTAAAACTTGTTTCTTACTCAACTAATGTTTATATACATACATAAGTATCAGCTGCTAACATTTAGATTATTTACTATAGTCTTTATCAAAGCATACAAAATATTTCAGAAATTTATCTGAAATGTAAAAATAAAAACAAAAATATTGATGAAGTGTACTATAGTATATATAGATTTTTAGTTTTCCAATCAATTTTTGTGAAATAATGAGTTAAAAGGTAGGTTTTTGTAATGGTTTCATTTTTTATTTAAAATTTTTGAAATATATATAAAATGATAAAAAGAGAAAATTGAACTTTTCACAAATATTATAATTTGTATATTTATCAATGACATCATCATCGTCTTCAACCATTATCAGTCCACTGCAGGATGAAGGAAGTTCAATCCATCTTTTCCGATCTTTAGCTTCTCTTCTCCACATCACCCCTGCACATTTTTTTATTTCATCCAACCATCTCACATGTGGTATCTTTCTGGGTCTTTTACAATCTCTTGGAATCCAGTTTAAGATTTCAATTGTCCATCTATTATTATCTTGTTCTAGTAATATGTCCAGCCCAACTCCACTTCAGTCTTTTATTTTTTTCAATGAGATCAGCAACACGTATTTGTTCTCTTACCCATATATTGTTTTCGATCTCTTCTTGTTACTCCCAACATGAATCTCTTCATACTTCTTTGAGTGGTCTGAAGTCTCTGTATTGCTCTTCTGTTAAGCGTCCAAGTCTCAGATCCATAAGTAAGAACTGGTAAAACACATTTATTAAAAATCTTCCTTTTCAAACATACAGGCATATTTCCTTTTAGTATCAAGTTATTTCTACCAAAAGCTCTCCAACCAAGTTTAAAGTAAGTTTTTTTATTATTACCAATTTTCCTTGAAAATAAGACCTAGCATGAGTTTTTAAGATATTTGTAATAAAAGCCCTATCCCAAAAATAAACTCTAGTTAGAAAGAAAAAGAAAATACTATACATATATTATTTCTCTGTCTTGCAAATACGTTTTGGTAAAATCATAGTAATGCTTCTCTGGCAATGTAAAGAAGCTCCAATATCACCCTATTGTAAGATTACCAAATAAGCAATAAGAATGCAGATAAAACATGTGTGAACTTCTGGTGATGGAATATATTGTCAAATGCATTAGATTTTTTTTCTTTTAAAATGAAAGTTAACCAGAAGGGCTTATGTTTTGAAATTACTAATTTTATTATTATATATATCATATATTTTTACAGACGTGCTTACAATAATACACCTGTGCGAATTAAAGAAACATTTTCAGAATTTTATTTTTTGCAATTTTTTGCCACACATCTCATAATTCTTCAATTACTGTTTTGAGTATATGTAGATTCTTATGCATAAATAATTGTAGACTATTGTGCATGAAAAAAATAAGATATCCCCTAAAAATTAGTCCTAGGGTATGTTTTGGAGCAAAAATTAATATTAGACAATGTCTTATTTTCAGGGAAACACTGTATTAAATTCTTATAGGTACAATTACTGATTTATTATCATAGTAAACATTCCCCCATATTTCAAAATAAGTGATTCAAAGATTTGTTAGCCAAGCATATTTTTTTAACTTTCATTCACTTTTCTAGATATAACATATTTTATTTTACTAATGTTTCTCCTATTTTTTAGTTGAACAAATTTATAAGATTATTTGTTTTATTTACTTTATTTTATTAATTTTTCTAATTATAATATTATGACAATTAATTTATTGTTCCATATCATTCAGGTAGCTTCATTTAACTTTTGATTTATATCTTCATTGTATTATAATCCAGTGGTGCACAACTTTTTTACACTTATGACTTCCTTATTCGGACTGAAATTTTACATGATCCTATTATAAGCATATAAGAATAATAATAAGTAATTTTACCACACAGAAATATATATCTTTATATTATATTTCTGTTGCATGTGATTTGATATAAAGTCTATAAAAAACTATAAAAATATAAAATAATAAAAAACTGCATATTATCCAACATCAAAATTTTCATGACCCCCAACAATTTTTCTGTGATCCAGATTGTACATTGCTGCTATAATTAATATCAAACATATATCATACTCTTTTATATTCTTAAATCTTCTAGAAATATTACAATAATTTTTCAGGAACTCATATTACTAATACTTTATTCATTTTTTTATTTATTCTGGAGATATAACTAACATTAATTCAAAAGTAAATAATGGAAAATAAATTTATAGAAACAAATTTTATTAAAAATAGCAATAAATGGAAAAACATTATTTTAGAAAAATAAAGTTTGTTTTATATTGTCCTATTTCTTAAAATTTTCTAATCTTTTTGCATTGTTTTAATATAAATTCAAAATCTTAAATATAAATCCTATCCATTATGAACTTGAATTCATTGCTTTTATGATCTTTTATCAATTTACAGTTTTAACTTGGAAGTCTATGTCTTTATGGTTTTTTATCTTTTTTCTAATTAAAGTTGATTTACAGTCATCAAGCTACTCCCTAAATTGTTTGAACTAACGTTTTTTATTCTAGCAACTTAGAAAAAGAAAATAGTTTTGATAAAGTCTGTAGATCAGTCAAAATTGTAAGCAAATAATTATAATAAAAGCATTGAATTCAAATCATAAAAGATTGCATTTTTTGGGATTTTGTTTACCACCCCCCTAATTTTCTCGTGACTATATTAGTCCTTTTAGCAATTTGCCCCCTGGTGAATTTTTCTGTAAATATATGTCAAAATGTGTATTTTTCTGTATATTTTATTACATAAAAATTTAGTTTAAAAAATTACAATAGATGGCAGGAAATTTCAAAAAGACCGACTGACAATAGACTTAAGCCCCATCCTGATATGTTCATCCTTTATGTGCGGGCAAGGCCATAAAATGTTAGGTGTTTTACAACATTGTTTAAAGAAAATAATTCCAATGACAAAAAATGTGTTTATTTGCAAATTTATTACAATTTATTATGGTTTTAGATATTTTTTTTGCAATAATTTATACTATATTGATTAGAAATTGAGAAATATAAATTATTAATAACTTATTTTGACTAGAGATACCTTATTTACAAAAAATAATGTTATACTAGCAGCTAACATGAATATGGCCTGGAGTAATTTACAAGCTTAGCTTCTATGTAAGCAATCTACTTATACTTAAGAGTATGAAAATATCGCAATTTTTTAATAAATATTCAAAAATTTTAAACTTTTAAAGCATAATTCATTGGATATAAACCAAATAAATACATATTTGTTTACATTTTTAAAAATAATAAGAAATAAGGAAGATTTTATTGATTTTGAAACATTGAAAATAATCTTTCTGAAATGATGACGTGTAATCTTTTTGTTTTGATTACGATCTCATTTTTTTAATATTTATAGAAACAAAATTTGAACATTTAAAATTTATTTCAGTAGTAAACCAAAATATCTATCAAATGAAGTCAAATTTATTATTTTCTGATAAGTAATAATCATTTAATCATATATTTTACATTGATGTGTGAGACAAAGAAAAACAGAAAATGCTGCACTGCGGAAGAGTTAAATAGTATTTTTTTTATTTTGCCCAGTATAATTTAAGGCAGAAATTAATTCATAGTAAAAGATTTTTGGCTGACTAATATTTTTATTGTTTAAATTGTGTTTATACTTTTATATGTTTGATTTTATTTTTGTTCAGTTTTTTATTTTGATGAAATTACTAAACTATGAGATAAGTTGTTAAATTCCATTCCAATTTATTTATAATAAATAATTTTGTATATGTAAATGAATAAATAAAAAAATAAATTTATTCTAACACACAAAAAAAAAAAAAAGCCTGAAAAATTTTCATGATTTGCATCAAAGAAATTGTTTAGCATAAAAAAATAAGAAGTTGGTAACAACCACTTTTATTTATTTATAAATAAATGAACAGATAAGTTATTTACAAATGGATACATATTTATAAATAAACAAACATTTATTTAAACAATTTTGAAATAATCAAAGCCAAATAAAACATAAAATAATCAAGGAGCATTTTAGGAATGTAAAAATTAAAACATAAAGTCAATTATTTTGTTAGTAAAAATGAGTAAACAAATAATAGAATTATTTTTACTCTGAAATGAACCATTTTTTAAAACCAAACATTAAGTAAATAAGGTCATTTTGATATAAAGATTAACAAAATGTCAACCATGCAAATGAACATCAAATAAACTTCTGTTGCTATGAATATAACATGTCGATACTATGCTCAGCATGAATAAAATAATGACTGAGAAAATATAAATGCTGTGAACATCAAATGAACTTAGGTTGCTATGAATATGACATATCTATGATGAAACTATGCTCAGCGTGAATAAAATGATAAAAGTCTACCATTCTGTTGAAATATACATAACATTTAAATAATATTATGATAATCCACAAAAGAGATAGTTTTTTCATTTCAAGTATTACCAATACTGTTGGTAAAGTTGTATAACTTAACAAGTTTTCAAATAAAAACTACTTTAAAAGATTATAAAACAAATACTGTTGGTAAAGTTGTATAACTTAACAAGTTTTTAAATAAAAACTACGTTAAAAGATTATAAAAAAATTTCTGACAACATTCTGTTTATCACAACAAAAGTATACATTATTTTTAGAAAATATCTGGTATTAACCAGTCATAATTTTTGATTCTTCAGCTAATTATGCATTCAATATACTTTAAGGATGGGAGGGGGGGGGATAAACTTTTGTTAAAAAAAAACCTAATGAAACATTAAAAAAAAAAAAACTGATTTTACAAAATTATTGAATTAAGTAAATATAAATTGACTTTTTTTTTTTATTGTATCAAGAAATAATTGGAAATTCAAATTTTATTTATTAACCAAATACTTATGTGCATGCACATACATATCTTTTTACTTTCCATGCACACAAAGAAAACTCATCTATATTGTTAGGTAACAAAAGGTCAAGAGTTGTGAGCTAAAAAAAGAAGTCAGTTTTTGATCAATTATTGGATTAATATGAGGAATCAGTTGAGTCGGCTTTATATTTTGATTTTCTCTCTAATTTATTCTTTAAATACTGCTTTAACATCATGAAAGATTGCTGGGATGATTAATCGATCAATTGAAAATTTCTTTGGAAAAGTGGCAATTTATTGTAGTAATACTCTTATGAAACATTAAAGTCTTTATATATATCTTTTTTTAAAAAAAAAAATCTTTCAGAACTTTTTCAATTGCTATTTTACCTTTTAAAATTGTTTTGATGTCAAAAACATCAGTTCTAGTTGCAAGATATGTTGTATAATATTTAGGTGAATAATTAATTTTAAATCAAGTTACTCTTCAAGCCATTAAAACATAGCTGTGGCATGGGCTTTTGGGAACATATTTAATCTTATCACGTGAATTTTAAAATTAGTGGTTATTTTAAATAGCTTAAGTTATTATATGGTTTTCTCTTCCCACAAATACTAGAATCTTTTTTTGAATTAAAGATAAATATTTGCGAAAATAAAGGCAATTATTTACATTAATTCAAAGAAATGTGGTATTACTTGTTGAAAAATTGTGTTAATAAAAATCAAAGTGATTCAATGAATAAATATAGTTTTCTTTCTATTAAATATAAATTTCTTCATACAGAGAGAATTCAGTTTGTAATCTAAAACCTTTTAGTATTAGTTTTCATTGATAGGTCATTTGTTGTTGTTTTTTTTTTTGTGAACTTTTATTTCTCTTTTCAATGTTCTTATTGGGTTTTGAGAAAACGAGAGATGGGGAAGGGGGGAATACTGTAAGTTTTCATGGTTTATTTCTCATAACTCTATCTACCTAACATTGAATTACAAATTATAGATAATTTTTAAATAATGTTTTTTTTTTATTATTCATGATTGAAAGAAATCAGTTTGGAAATTTTGATTATTTTTATTTTGTCTTTAGAAATTTTTAAATTTCTTTCTTCTCTGCTTATACAAAAGTGATAGAGAAATAGAGTCTACTATAACTTAATTTATAAATTTAATATGTACATAAAATCTAGATTCTTAAAGAGTTAAAAAAAAATAAAGAAGAAATATTTTCCCACTCCACTGCACATTCAAGAAATATTTTTTTTTCTTGTAATTTGTTAGAAATTAATTTAAAAATAAACTGTGTTCCGCATAGATCATATTGTTTAATATGTTTTCATTTGAAAAACAACTGGAAACATTAGACTTGAGATGGTGGTCATTTATATTGTTATATTATTATTATTTAGTTTTTAATTTTAAAAAACTTCTTACATTTTTCATTTATAGATTATCTTGGATCATCTAATGGAGAAAAGAAAGGTTAAGAGGATTTAGAGTGATTTTGCTTTATCCATGCACACACTACCAATAAATTCTTTGGTTCAAAATGATGCCTTTGATTTTTTGTGAAGTCAAAAAGTAAACAAGCATTGAGCTGGCGACGGAAATCCAAAGAAATAAGAAAGAAGTTTTAATTTTAAGCTCTTTTTTTTTTTTTTGGTTAATTTGTTGTTGTTGTTTCAAAGCTAGCCACTTCAATTTGATTTGGATTGTTTGATTTGATTTATTCTAAAATAACTTTATTAAAACAAATAATATATATTTACAAATGATATTATAGGCATAATTAATAATTACCTGTTAACATAACGGTAAAAAAGGACAAAACTTTAAATTAATACATGATATTTTGGTCATCAAGGACTTTATCTAGAAAGCTGAAAAAGTTTCCAAGTTTCATCATATAAAAATTTTGTAGATAAGATTCTGTCTTTAAGTTTTTTAAGAGTTTGTAGAAAATAAGCATCAACATCCGGAAGAGGCCGAGTAAATTGTTTCTTACATTTGGCCAACCATACAGAGAATGTCAAGAAAATCGACAGTCTGATGGTTGGGATGTCTCCAGAATGCACACAATCCTTAATTGAGATAATCTTGTAGAAGTCCACTTTAGAGTTCTGATAGATAAACATTTTAATATTCCCAAGTCCGGTGCAGGAGTAGATGATGTGGTCAAACGTTTCATCTTGTCTGCAGCATTTAGAGCATGATTTATACATTGTATTGTATGTAGCGGAAAATTATTGTTTTTATCAAAGTTGACAACACAATTCACCATCTTTCCCTTCTCTTCTTACTTTTTAAAAAGCCAACAAGAAAGAAGAAATTTAAATTTTTTTGAAGACAAATAAGAAAATTTCCAAAACAAATCTGTCAATATGAGATAGTATTATGACTATGAGAAACCCAAATAAAACTTGAAAATCTCTAATTGACCAAATTTTTTGTTCACCCTCTCTCCTACCATTTTTTCAAAGCTAAAGAAGAAATTGAAAAGAAATGAAAGTTTGCAAAAAGAAAAAAAAAAGACTTGTCAATGAAAAGATTTTAAAATCCAGTTTGAATTTATAAATTACAATAAATCACCATTTTTCCAAAGCAATCTTCATTTGATTGATTAGTCATTGCATTATTCTTTCATAATGACAAAGCAATGTTTAAAGAATAAAGAGAAAATGGAAATTTAGATAGCCAACTAGATCAGTATCTAATATAGTACCTTATCTTTTTTTGGATACATTCTTTTTCTTAGTTTTATAAAAACAAACTAGACCATCAACTTGATAGATTGGCTTTTTATAGAATATTTATAAATTTTTACCTATACTTTATTTTATTAGTGATATAAATCTTTAAAATTATGTACAGTATGTGCTTATTTTTATATAAGTGTAAAATTTTTATTCAGTAGTAATTAAGCAGTAAATCAAAATAATAATATAATTTTACTGGTTATTCCTTCTCTGTTTTTTTTTTTTTTTACTCTTTAAAATGATGGTTAATGTATTCAATGTTTTTTTTTTTTGATTCATAAAATGTCGATAAACATTATTTTATGTTTAAATGTATTAGCTGAAAATAATGTCAGAAATTAGTCTATGAACTCTAGTTCTAGTGAAAAAATCTAAAAATAATTGACAAAAATTTTTTGAATCCAATATAAACAAAGGAATTGTCCTAATCCATAATGTAAAAAATAAAACATTGAATTAAAAAAAAAAAAGACAACAGATAGCTTACTGTAGTTACTCTTGCAGTTAAGCTTATTAATAGAAAGTTACTGAATTTATTTTTTTCTGTAATTTTATTTTTAAAATACTGATTTACAAATAAAATTGTATTATGGATGAGTATATATATACTGTACTTACATGTTGATGATAAGAATGCGTAGTAATCGTTAATAATAAGTAAATTAGTTTTTACATGCATTTATAAACAAAAATTTTTTTGGAAAATATCAATAAATTAATAAACCTAATTGTAGTAAGCACCATGTTTTTTTTAAAAAAAATCTTAGTCCAATAACCATTATTTGTGATCAATGTTAAATCTTATTAATTTTTGAATAACAATTACATTTCATTACTAAGTGCATAATATACTTCAATTTAAAAAAAATATGAAGAAGAGAATTGGTAATCAATGAAAGTAAGCTATTGTTTTAATTGTCACCATAATTTTTTTTTTGTTTAATATAAAAACAAACATATATTGTATTTTAAATAGTTATTAATAGTTATTATATAGTATATACCAGGGGTCGGCAACCTTTTAGCAGTCTCATGCTGAATCTATGTTACCATGCCAAAATGAATCAATCTTATATGTAATATTAAAATTGATCAGATTATAATGGGCTTCAAAAATATTTATTAATACCTTTGAAATCTATTATAACCAGATCTTATAGTATTGGTCATTCAATATTTTAAAATATATAGGGCTATGACTAACTATAAACTTTTTTTTTTTCAAATAAATGTGCCAAAACTTAAAATATATTATTATATAATTATGAATAGAAGTTTTTCAAGTGATTTGATATAATATTTTGCCTGAATATATATTTGCTCTAAACATGCAGTTGCATACAAAAAATATCAAAGGTCAATTGATTGTCAAAAAATAAAATTTAGGCATAATTAATCTTCCCTGGGGGAGGGGGGAATCCATCCCACTTAGTCCTATCTTTATGAAAATAGCAAATATATATTTATTGTACAAAATAATTAGTAAATTAAACTGAATTATGGTTTCCATTTACATATGCAAAATGTAGATGATAGCACACGTGTGCTGTAATTAAAATATAATTTTTTATTATTTCAATTCAGATTGCCATTGATAATCATTCTCTGTGCCACACTTGGCATGTGTGTCCTAGGTTTCTGACCACTAGTATATAGAATGTATTATTTATATATATAAATAAATTATAAATAATAAAATTTATTTATATTTTTAACAAAATTTGATTTTGTAATAAGAAAGTAAAGAATCTATTCATGAAATCTAAAAAATTCATGAATCCAAAATAAATAAATAATGGATCTAGGGATTTTGTGTGAATATTTTATTTATAAATGTTCAAATATTTGAAAACCAGGGACTCTTCACAAACCTGGAGCTTAATTGTAAATATAGGGGATTTGAGCTCAGACTGTCAATGTGTGTTGTCATGTGTATTGGTTGTATGAGATAGTGTGGATAGTTGAAGGATGCTTGAAAGTCTGAGTTCAAATTCCCTATATTTATAAATGTTTGTATATGTTGATAACACAATTTTTGAAATTTATTACTATTAAGGAATTTCAATATCCATGGCAAGGATGGTAATCAAATGACACATAGTTGTACTTCTAATAGTTTATGTTAATAGACAATATTAACCATTCACATAATATTAATATCATCTATGTTCTTTATTACTTTTTATAATGCTTTTTTTAAATCATTGTTAACAGTTCCAGTTACCCCAGCAATCTTCAGAACTATAACAAACACAATACAAATACATAAATACAAATATACATGAACATATAATTTTACATTATATATATATATTCTATCGTATAATCATTTATAAATCCACATAATTTATATACCTCTCTATATAATTATAACCTTTTTATATATTACCCATATTTATCAATTAATACTTCCTATAATCTTATATATATATATTATTTTTATTTTATTTGTTTTTTATTTTATTCTTATTAATCTTTTTAATATTTAATTCTAACATTACATATTCATACTTTTATATTTTACATTATTACTATTAATTATATTAACATTCAATATGTATAATTTTCTTTAATCTATAATATTATTTTTTAACATATTTTTATACCTACCTTATACTTACATTTCTAAATCGTAACTTCTAAATTCAGACTTTTAAAATTTATAGTTATACTTTAGTAACTCCATCTTTCTATTTTTTATATTATTTAATTATTTTTTTTATGTCAAAATTTTTTTCAGGCCCAAATCTCTATTTAATACTGGCTTAATATTATTTATATAAATAGTTTCTTTTATTTTTCTATCCTTTTATTATTTGTAAATTGTATCATCTTTATACAATTCTTTCCAAACTCATGCCCTTTTTCTAATGTATATAAATATATTGGCAATTTTTTATCATATTTATGTTTTAATAGTCTTCTGAATATTGAGTTCTTTGTTTCTCCTGCATAAATTACTTTTGTAGTATTAATTTGACATTTTTACAATTAATTTTATATATTCCATTTATTTCATTATCTGAATTTTTATTATAATTACTAATATACTTATTTTCTAAAATACTAATATTTTTTATCTTTTTATTAAAATTCTAATATTTATTATAATATTAATTTTTTTATTAATTTTACCTATAACTTTATTTAAATTCTTAACTACATAGTTATTTCCTGTCTTTATACCCATATAATTAATTTTATCTATATTATTCTTACTATTTTTTTCTTTATTATTTATATAATCTATTATATTTTCTATTAATCTAATATTATTATTTATAAATTTATTTGGATAAACATTATTTATAAATTGTTTTTTTTTTATTAAATCCATTTGTTTAACATAATCGTCTTTATTTGATCAGTAATTTACAGCTCTATGAATTTTAGAATGTATTGTATGTATTTTATTCTTATATTTGAGTGCCAATTAGTTATGTTATTATCTGTATTACTTTTCTTATGAATTGATATTTCAATCCTACATTTCCCTTCTTCATATGACTTAATCAATTTTATATCTAAATTTGTTTATTCTCTTTTTTTACAGTAAATTTAATATTTTTATCCATCTTATTAATATCCTCTATAAGTAAATCTATCTTCATGTTTTATTAAATATCAATAAATAATCATCTACGTATCTTTTAATAAACAGATTGGAGCATTATTATTCACAAACATTAACTTCTCCAATTCTTTCTTGTAAATATTACTCAATACTCCACTTAATGCTATTTCTATTAGTAAACCTTTTTGCTTATAAAACCTATTGTTAAATTGAAATATTATTTCTTTATTATTATCCTTTTTATATCTATTAATTACTATATCTATTACTTTCTCCACATTAATATTTGTATACATTGATACAATGTCCATTTTAATCATTGTCAAATTATAATTACTATATTTATTTATTACATTTTTAACTTTACTTATTAAAACTATTATTTTTTAAATATGATTTCACAGCTAGTATTAATATATTTCTTTAACCCTTTATTTGCCAACCATTCAGATCTTTATCATAATATGAACTATTATCATTGTCAATCTACTGCAGGATGGTTTCTCCAAGTTCAATTCATCTTCGATCTCTAACCTGTCTTCTCCACATCATTCCTGTACACTTTTTTATTTCATCCATCCATTTCACATGTGATCTCTTTCTCGATCTTTTACAATCTCTTGGAATCCAGTTTATGATTTCAATTGTCCATCTATTATCATCTCTTCTAGTATATATCCAGCCCAATTCCATATTAGTTTTTTAATTCTTTCAATGATGTCAATAATACCTGTTTGTTCTCTTATTCATGTATTCCATTTTCAATCTCTTCTTGTTACTCCTAATATGCATCTCTCCATACTTCTTTGAGGGATTTGAAGTCTCTATATTGCTTTTCTATTAAGTGTCCAAGTCTCACATCCATAAGTAAGAACTGGTAAAACATATTTATTAAAAACCTTCCTTTTCAAACACATAGGCATATTTCTTTTTAATATTAAGTCATTTCTATCAAAAGCACTCCAACCAAGTTTAATTCTTTGATTAATTTCATCAATTTATGTTTCCATCTGTAGTAATAATGTGACCAAAGTATTTGTAGTTGTTAACTTCTTCTAACTCATCATAATCAATCTTTATTTTGCGAAAATTCATTGAACATTAATTTAGTCTTTTTAACATTTACCTTTAGTCTTACTTTCATCTGATAACTCTAGCAACATTTTATGAAGCTCTGAACCATTATTTGCAAAAACAACTATAACTGCAAAATCTAAATGACTTAAATCTCCATTTACTTTTACTCCTTTAGCTTCCAATTTTAATCTACAAAACACTTATTGCAGCAGATATGGAGTCATCCTGTCTTATACCCTTCTCAATGTTAACCTTCCTAATATCATTATGCAATCTAATTGTTGCTGTTGCATTTTTATAAATATTCTTTAGAATATGACAATATCCTGGTCTATATCTTGATCCAATGCTTTATTCACAGAAGAAATGCTTATAGAATCAAATGACTTTTCATAATCTACAAATCCAAAGCATAATGGCGACTCATATTCATTGATCCTTTCTATAACTTCTCTCAATGGATATGATCTATTATACTAAAACCATTTAAATCCAGCTTGTTCTTTTGGTTGGTTGAAATCCAATGTTCTCTGTAGGTGATTTGTAATTATCTTAGTAAAAAATTTGTATAAAACTGATGAAAGGCTGATAGGTTTGTAATTTCTAATTTGTATAAAACTGATAAAAGGCTGATAGGTTTGTAATTTCTAATATCTTCTTTATCACCTTTTTAAAATATTAATAATGCATTCTTCCAATCATCTGGTATATCTTTATCATTTAGACATTTGGTATATAACTTTGCCAAAAAAATTTCTATTTCTTCACATGATTTTTTTAATATATCGATTATAATTCCATCATTACCTGGAGCTTTTCCCATCTTCATAAATTTAATTGCATGTCTCACTTCTTCATTTAAAATTCTGGGCAATTTAAAAGATATAATAGATATAGGAGGAGGTACTTGTTCTTTATTATTATATAATTCTTGATAGAACTTTTCTACCCATTTCATGATGTCATCTCTTTTTAGTAATAGTTCCATATTTTTTTCTTATTGCAGATATGTTTCATGCAAATACCAAAATGTTATTTTGCATTCTTGAGACTTTTATTCTCTCCTACAGCTTTCTTTGCTAGTTCACAATTATACTTTCTTATATCATTATCAACTCCTTTTCGTACAATTTTCCAAAATTTGAGATATTCAATCTTTTTTAATGCATCATTTTTATACATCTTCATATTTCTTTTCTTTACAAATTCTCTAGTCTCAGTAAAAGTTTTGTTGGTCATTTGCTGCTTTTTTCTACCAGCTATTTTTGTTGCAGTTTTTAAAAGTGCATCAGTTATTTTCCTATTAATTCCATTCAAATCTGAATCATGTTCAAAATCTATTAATACTTGAAATTGATTTGAAAGTTCTAATTTAAATTCAGCAAAACTCTCCATACAGTATTGCCACCTTGTGCCAACCAGAGTAATCAATGAATGCCAGAAGGCTTGTGCATAAAATCCCTATCTAATGCCTACTCATCTGGCATTCATTGATTACTCTGGTTGGCACAAGGTGGCAGTACT
This sequence comes from Epiperipatus broadwayi, assembly GCA_028023455.1. NCBI lineage: Eukaryota > Metazoa > Onychophora > Udeonychophora > Euonychophora > Peripatidae > Epiperipatus > Epiperipatus broadwayi. Next base: position 4,026,476 of record JAQFVV010012410.1, on the reverse strand, counting down.
GTATGGAGAGTTTTGCTTTGTTTATAAACAATTATGTGCTAGTATAAGATAGTGATCATGTGATGCTTAATAATTTAAATTCATTGGAATGTTACTATAAATATTGTTTTTGTTAATATTTTTGTTTCTAATTTTGCATATCATACTAATCAATGATCACTTTCTGTGTTGAATTTATTAAGGACATTACAATATTGAAATATGTATTTTTCTTTAGTCAGAATATAATCCAATTCTGCTGTATCTGCATTTGGATGCTTTCATGCCCATTTTCTTTTAATATTTTTCTCAAAAAAATAAAAAAATTCATAATATAGTTTTTTTTTTCTGCAAACTATACAAGTCTATGTCTTCTCTCAATTCTTTTACCATAACCAAATTTATCTACTCTTTCATCTTTCATTTGTTTACCAATTTTAGCATTAAAGTATCCCATAATAATTTTAAAATGTATGGTCTTATCAAAAACCTTTTATACATCTATATAAAAATCTTCTAGTACTTCATCCCTATGAGAACTTGTTGGGGCATAAACCTGAGCTATCTGCTATTAAGTTGAGTAACTAATCTTGCCACTGTCTGATACACCCTCAATCTCCACAATATTGTTCTTCACTTTATATTTATAATGAATTCTATTTCACTTGTACTTCCAATATTTATATCTTTGTAGTAAAATATATGTCCACTTTTTAAATCAATTGTCTTTTCACCTTTTAACTTCACAAAGTCCTATAATGTCCCATTTAATATGAGACAGTTCTTTTTCTAATTCTTGCAATCTTCTTTCATTTGAAAGTGATCTCAGTTGTAAGTACCTAAATAAAAAGCCATCATCAAATGGCAGCCTGAGTTGGCAATCAGGGGATTCTTAGCACCTTCGCCTCCAACCGGCCTTGGCTGGTGACTATTAATAAACATTTAAATTTAGAATTGGGGAAGGTGCATTTTTAAAAATGTAAATGATTAAAATTAATTTTGAATCAAATTTTGTTTAAAAATTGAAGCTTAATATAATAATTATAATTATTTTGATTGAATATAATTATATTTACAGTACTTTAAAATAATTGATTTTTGAAAGCTTCCATTGAATGGGGAAATTTTCTACTTTACTGACAGATCAAATGTTAATCTTTAATTAAGACGTAGTGTAATGAAGAAATTTAAAATGTTTTACTAAATGATAATGAATAAGTATCATTATCTATTAAACTGAGGAATTCCATCAGAAAATTATTTTTAGTTTTTTTTTTTTTCCAAACTGGAATTATGTTTTTTCAAAGAAAAAAAAAAATCAAGTAAACGAAATGTTTATTTGTAGAGTTAATGAAGAAAAAAAAAAGTTTAAGTTAGTATTTTTTGATTTTTAAAAAATCAATATAATCTAACGGCAAATAAAATTAGATGGTTTTTTCTTTCTTTCTTAAATTAAATTGATTTTGTTTTTTGCATTGTCAAATATCTTTCTAGTCTTACATTCACATACAATGATATAAATAAACAAAAGCTATAAATGTAAACGCAAACCGCTATTTCTTTTCCTAGAAAAAAAATATTCACAACAATTAATGTTTGAGTCAAATTCATTGGCCATTTAACTTATTAATTTGCCAAACCTTATAGAATACAAATTTGCCAAACCATATAGAATACAAGCGTAATGTATATACTGAAATTTAGATGTAATTAGAGAACTTTGAACAGATTTTCGAGCTCCCTTCAGCTATCCATTCTATCTTAGATAACCGATACACATGACCACATACATGTGAAAAAGATAAATGATCTCCAATATACGTATTTCGTGTTGTCTTATTATAATAGCTGGGCACTAATTATATATATGTGGAAGATGATCTTAACCAACTGATGACTGCTGACTCAGCACGAAATACGTTTATTGGAGATCATTTGTCTTTTTTCACATGTATGTGGTCATGTGTATTGGTTATATCAGATAGAGTGGATAGCTAAAGGGAATTTGAAAGTCTGTGTTCAAATCCCCTCTATATTCAAACCATATAGAATAAACTTAGAAAGAAAAGTAATTGTTTATATAGCATAAAATGTAGATATCTAAAATATATAACTAACCTAGTGTTAGATTTATCACAGCTATGCCAAATGGGGGAATTTTTAAATTTCAGGTATTAACTTAATTAGTATAAATGAGTAAAAGATGACTGCTATCTGTATAAATATGTTAGTTTTAACATTGAATCCTAAATTCTCATTGTTAAAGAGAAAATGCAGAAACACTCTAAGAGATGTTAATATAACACTATACTATCTGCTGTACAGTTATCATTTAAGCTTATAGTGATGGCTTTGTAGTGTGAAGAGAATCCTTGGGAATATTTGGGAAAGTTATGTATTATTGCTGATATTTCAAAACTACTTCTTTGAATTTAAACTAGACTTTACAAATTTTTTAACAATATTATTGGACTTTGAATGAAATTAATAAGAAACAACATAGTCTAAGAATATTTTCACAGATAATAGAAATAAAGAAGGAGCCATTTTTTACTGAGACAAGAGTATATATGCAGGAAGAAAGGGATAGGAATTGTTTAGCAGAATGTAATATCTAGAAATTTTATAAAAATGATATAGATTAGGATCACTGATGACATAAGAAATTATGGTCTGTCTAGAAAAACTATAGAAGACATCTCAAAATATCTTGGAATTGAAAACAACCTTATTTTGAAAACATGGGCCTTTTATTAAAATGAGAAATGACATCATGAATGTAAAGTAATTCTATAAAAAATTGTATAATAATAAGAAATATGGAGCAAAATAATCTATGCTTTTTTTGTAAGATATTAGTATATGCTATTAAATCTATGAAGAATGGAAGAAATCATAAATATTTAAAAAAAAAAAAATGAAAAAAATATAGAAATTGTTGCCAAATTTATAAGACAATTGGTGTCCAATCTTTTAGCATCTATTGGGCACATTGGAAAAAGAAATGTCTTGGACCATACATTAAATACACAAACATTATTGAAAGCAAGCAAAAAAGTAATCCATGCATAACTTTTATGATATCTGCCCCCATAGTTAAGCAAAACCGTTCTTAGATAATAATCCTAATTAAGCAGGAGCTTAATCAGAGTTTTAAAATCATCGAGCAGGTCTCAAAATTTTAATTACTAATATGAAAAAATGTATATATCTAAATGGATGTTTATATATATTATAAAAATGAAAGAAAAAAGGGCAACATAAAACTAGAAGGATATTTAACATTGTATTTGAGAAACTAATGCATTAATATCTGTTTTGATAGAAGTATTTGCAATTCTCAGTGATTTCTCAATGTGCTCTTTAGATATTTTGGTTTATGCTTGAAAATAATTTTGCTTGCAAATGTAAGTGCTGCCAAAAAGCGATAACATAATTAAGGTTGATTATGAAGCAAGGAATATTTGTTTCTGGAAAGGATTTATAAAAGTCCAGTAAAGAGTTAAGATCAAATATTTTGAGTTGATGTTGCAATTCTTTGCATTCCATTGGAAAATTGGTAGTTAATATATTTTTATCAACTGAAAATGGAATTGCAAAAATAGCAAAATATTGATTATTTTTCCAGAAATTTTGAAATTGTTTTCAAATTTTTGTATCAAATTGAGAAGCAATCTGCATATTTTTTGTTCATAAGACTGTGCTTAGTTAATGTGTCAAAATGTGCAAAGTTATTTTACCTTGACTCTAAATTGCTACAAACTGGTATGTGATACTGCTATCAATTTTCAAATACCTTTCTTTCATATTATTTTTTTAAATTGAACAGGTATCTTTCACTATCTTCCTAAATATGTTTATTTCCAAATATCAAATTAGTTTGAATTTAGCTAATGTGGTTTTAATGTTATATCTCAGCCCTTTTTTGTTTTAGCAATATCTCATATTGCTTGTAGTCTACATTTGCTGTAAATTTTTTCATTTTTTTCAAATGAAAGCTTTTTTTTTGCTACTTTTTTAAAAAAAGAAATTACTAAATATTGTTACTGATGGCAACAATATGTAGCAAATTTATTTCATTAAATTAATTATTATTTTTAGTCAATTGCCTAAGAAGGCAATTGACTAATTTTAAAAAGGTGTCAACTGATTATAAAAAGCAGTCAACCAAATCCAGTTAAATGAAAATAATTTTACTTCATATTCTGACTATATTTTTTAATTTTTTTTATTTAAATAATTTAACATTTATTGTAATAATGCTTATGAAAAAATAAAATTTGAAACAGTATATATATCTTTAGAATGGAATCAATTGTAGCCATTGCAGTTTAATTTGAGCTTGCCCTTTCATTTGGAATGCTGTTTGGTTTGAATCATTGTATTGATAAGTTATTTTTCATCTTGAAGATGCATCTTTAATTCATTTAAATGAGCAGAAGCCAGCTTTCATCGTCAAGTTTTGGTACAAATGTATTTTTTGGTACCATATTGATAACTTGTTACAAATCAAGAAGTCTTTTCAATATTTACCTTAACCATTTTCCTTCTGAAAAGTATATGATGTCACCATAATTAGCATCAGTATTTTTAAGAAATTTCTGGAATTGATAATGATTGAATTAATTGACTCTTATGACATTCCCTATTTCATGATGATCCACATGAGATTATCCATTTTCATGAAATATTATGCAGTGATACTTAATCAAATGTGTCTTTGGGGCAGTTATTGCATTACCTTCTATTAATTTTACAATTCTCTTTTATTTACTTACCAGTTATGTTGACAGTAGTTAAAAAAAATTCTTTAACATGTTTTTTTTACAGATTTGTATAAATCTCTTGATTTAGTTGTGTCTTTTAATGGTGCCAAAGAAACCATTTCTTCAGAGCATTATATTCATCATCAATATGTCTAATAAAATGGCAAGTTTAGTTGTATATATAGCATCAGTGCTATTGTCCATAAACAAAGCATAAAATTTCAAAATTCAAATTTCTTTCAAGAATTTCTAATTTCTTCATTTCACCTGGCTGTAGTTTAGTGAGACAAACTGATCTTAGAAGTAACCATCCTTTTTTCAAGACAAATTATATCTGTTACATTTTCCATACATTACTTAATTAACCATTAATAAATGATTTGATTTTTTTAGTTGTTAAATGTGCTAATACATAATTTACAATGGAATTCTCTGGAATTGCAAGCTTTTGAAAATAAGACATAATTTTTTTCATATGTGTTAAATTTGGTAGCATGTTTTTGTATATAATGTCTTTTCAAATTATAATTTTTGGAAACTTTTCCAAATTCCTATAAATTTAGCAAGGCATTACTATTTTCCTCAACAAAAAAGTACTCATCGTCCACTTTTCATTGAACCATCTTCCTTCATTGCAGATTTTATTTTTAGGGATTCTTTTTTCTTTTGAGACTTGTAGAAGCTGTGCTAGGATTAAAAAAGTAATAATAGCTAAGAAACTTTATTATGAAAATTAATTGACAAGAAAATACTCTTCCTTATGCCACTTGGTTACCAATGCAGGCAGTGTGAAAGGCCATTTGTAATGGTCCTATTAGTAAATATGTTTCACTATTTCCATCATCTAAAGGTAAATGTTATATGTTTTTAGAAAAATGGACTTTATTTAAACTTTTTAAATACATTCAACTGTCAATAGTCATACTTAAGTTAATATATAACATTTCAAGTGATGTTATTCTGCTCAGTTCTTCAGATATTGCTGGACTAACCGCTGATAGGACCAACATGAGGATCAAATCTGAATACATGTCTAAAACTATTGTTCCAAAGACAAATCAGTAGAAATTTCATTTACTCTATGAGAGTATTTTTAATTTCTCTATTTTTTTGAGAGCAAGATTAATTAATGGCTTTTAGATATTATGTATTTTTGTACTAGGGTGACCTATGGGATTATTTGCCTTTATCTTATGAGCAGCTTCTTTAAATTTTTCTTTGCAATTTTTTTCCTCTGTCCAATATTTTTGTCTTTTCCCAATCAAACATATGCTCATTTGTACATATATGGTCTGCTACTTTAATTATATTTATTTTTTCTTTTCTAATTATCACTTTAAGCTCTTTCAAACATTCCAATACTGGTCATACCAGCAACACCTGAAAAAGAGAGAGAATAATACTACTGAAACATTGTCTTGTATATTAAGCTGTGCATTATTATTAACAGTTTAAATTATTTAAAAATTTAAATGTATGATTTTTTAAAAAACATTTATTATTAAATGATATACATAGTCTCACATATAATTTCTATTAAAATGCCATCACAAATCTTCAGGTTCTATTAGATTATGCCAATCCATCTGTAAATGAACACTGATCTATCAGAATGACTTCTAAATAACTTGATATGTTAATGTTGTGATGGTAGATTGAAATATTATTGATAATTGCATAGCTATGTCATTATGATTTTGTATAACATCTGATATTATCAATACTAGTCTATACTTGGAAGATAACACATTGGAAGCACATCAGAAAACAGGTCACATATACATACAGATAGCAAGTGTTTATATATTTATTTTAGTTGTATTGTGATATGTACTCACTATGCTAATCATACACTTATTTTAGTCATGTTGTGACACATAACAGTGTTCACATGTTAATTATAAGCATGTTGTGGCACATACTGATAAAAAACCCTCAGTTTTAATGATTTTGTGTTTGGGCACATTTATAGCCATCTTGGACTGCATGTTACCTATTGGTTGGACATCTTTAGTTTAAAAGATAAATATATTTCTGTTAATGGGGAAATGCAATATTGATAGTGATATTTAAGAAAGATGAAAATTATATTGGAAATTACAGGCTTATGAGTCTTTTGTCAGTTTTTTTTAGCAAATGCTGTTGAGGATTTCTGTATTTGTAATAGATTCAACTTGTTTCTATTTGAAGAACAGCTTGAATGAAGAAGTAGAGAAATAGTGATAATTGTTATTAATATATATATATATCATAACCAATTGGGTTACATGGCATACAGCAACATAGTTGTGTGTGCACATATATATAAAGTAAAGGAAAAGTAGAAATAAACACAGACAAATTTTTGTAGATATTTTCTACATTCACTGGGAATAAAAATAATAAAGGGTTAAATAACTGTATTAAAACAATTTTATTATGAAATAAATATTTTTTTAAAAAAGGTCTTAATAAATAATATTCTGATTTTGAAATTTAAAAACAAGCAGAGTTTATTTTTGAAATCTTTTAATTGTATAAAATATTTTTTATATTTTTTATTAATGTTTGTGCTTGTATACATTTCTTCATCTATTTTTAAAAATATTTCTAGATTAAAAATTCCAAAAAGTAGCTTTTAATTAAAAGTGATTGAAGAGAGTAAAAACATATCTACATCATACCTTTGGTAAAATTTCAAAGTAGGGATTTGAAAAGATGAAAATTGATTTTAATCAAAATAAGGATTAGATGGAATAAATTGTTTTCAATTGATGTGTTATCATCTCAGATGATTCTATAAAAGGGCTGATAAATGTGGTTTAAATTTTTGAGAAGCAGTGGTCAAATTGGCCTGCTGCAAAATTGGTTATATTTTCTTGCAGCTGGTTGAAGTTGGCAGCAGTTGGTGGTTTTAGCTGGCTAGGGATGGCTGGCAGATTTATATAGAGCTTCCATGAGATATAGCTGAAGTCGAGGCAGGAGATCCAGCAGCAGTCTATTAGTTCAGTAGTGGAGTTTAAATTCACATGGAGGAAAATGACCCAATTCATAGCCTTAAATGTGGACAAAACAGTTTTCTGGCCTGAAGCTAATCAAATCTTAGACACAAGGGAACTGAATGAATGCCAACATTTTACCTGAATTATACTTTCCTGATTATGACAATCATGGACTATACCTGTGTCACCAAGACCAATTCACAAAGAGAAGCACAGATACATGTATATACAATAATGAGTAGTATTATATATAATGATTTGTTTGGTAAAAATGACATTTAAAAATCTACATATTTTAAAAAGATAAGTAAATAATTTTGCTTGAATTGAAATAAAAGTAACAATTGATTCATGGACAATTTATTTTGAAAAAAGAAAAAGAGGACTTCAAAAATCTTTTTTTAGATTAATTTAAAGATATAATTAAAAAATTGAGTGTAACTTGTCATAAAAAAAACAACTTTTGAGTTATCTGACAAAAAATTGACTTTATTTTTTTTAAAAAAAAAAGGTAAAAAAATATTGTTATTGACTGAAAAAAAGAGACTAATTAATAATAGTAATTCATATCATCTGTGTTCATAGATATACATGTATATGTGAATTTTATGTATAGTTTTCAAATGGAATTATTTAATATATTTTTAATAATTTTATTATTTTGATAAATTCAAACATGTTCATTTTATATTAAGCCAAATATCTATGTGCTGTCTGGTTTTAAATAAACCTATTGAAACATATATGTAATTCAAAGTAATAACTTGAATTTTGTAAATCACATATATGTAAATTACAATGTAATAATTTTTTATATGTTAATCAAAATCAGAAGGTTTAATTGATATGCAAGCCTTATTCTAGACCTTAATATCATTTTTTATATTAATAAATTTGAATTCTATTGTTAAAATTGTATTACTGCATCATCTCTTGCTCACAATAATTATAGAGATCTTGTTTCCTGAGCTAGATTTGTGCATAACAGCTGTATGGGATAAGAGGTTGATATTTACTGTATGGGCATTCAGATGATGATGATGATTTCTGGGTTGGCATGAAAAGGATATTCCTCAAAGTCCATGCACTACCTTTTATTTAGTTTGGTCTTTATAAATTTTATTTATTTTTTAACTTGAGGATAAAAATACAATTCCTCAGATTCCTCATGGTTTAAACCTCAATTTTCTATAGAGTTACCAATGGCCAACCAATTTAGGGCAGTTGATATTCATGTGCTGCTGACCATTATCCCAGGTATGAACCTATATTTTCCACAGTGTTAAATATATATATATATTCAAATTTACTTATATTTGTTCATCTGTGTAATGTTCTTCTTTATAATCTAAAATTGAATGCACTTTCAATAAGTTGACCATAATTAGAGCTATGATTATAGTGAACTTCATTGAAAGTGCACTCAGCCTTAGGTTCAAAAAAGAAAGAAACCACTTTGTTAAGCAGACGAACAAAAGTATGCAAATTTAAATTACAAATACCAACAAAGGGAAGAATTAATATATATATAGTAATAATAAATAGTAAGAAAACACCGGAGGCCTTATTATAATATCATATAAAAAATCCAAGTGAAATAAATAGTCCCATTTCTAGACTGGATTCTAGATAAAGCAATGCCAATTAATGATAACAGTTTTTTAAACTATTTTTCACATCATTTGATATTTGAATTTGATGTTGGCATTGTTTATTCTATTTAAATATTCAGACATCAGGTAGATTCAAAAGGATTATTTTTTTCTTCTATTCATAGTTAAACTTGATACCAAGTAGCATGATAAAAATATGCTGAATTGAAAAAGTGTTAACAAACTAAGGAATGTTTATTTAAATGAACTGAAATTATTATAGACCTTTTAATAGAAATAGGGAAAAATAGAGAAATTATCCACAAAGCTATTTATCAAATATTTAAGTAAAGAGTGCTACAATAATATATTTTAGAAAGGTGAAAAAGAAAGATGTTAAAAATTACTGTCTTATCAATCTTCTATCAGTTTTATAAAAAATATTTACTAAGCTCATTATAAGTTATTTACAGAGTATTGTGAAATTAAATTAGCTAAAAAGTCATTATAGTGAAAAAAATCTCAAGTTTTAGAGAAGTTATAGAAAGGACCAAAGAATTATCATTATGTTTTAGATTTGTAACATTTGATTTTATAAGTATTTGAGTGATCAAAGCTTTGCAATTTCAGTACATAGATTCAGGTTACAGGGAATTTCTGTAGAATATTTGTCAGAATGCCACTGTGAGTAATCTATGTTGTAACTCTAAAAGAACTAACATTGGTAAGATAGTTTGGCATCTTTCCAAAACTTTTTGTGTACTATTTTATGGGAAATATTTTGTGATCTAAAGTGGATAACTAAATAAATAAAAATGAAGATTATTTAAATCGTCTAGATTTTTCAGATGATGTGATTGTTTTTCGTTTTGCAAATAATGCTTGAGAACATCAAAAAATTTATAACAGCTATCAAATGAAAGCAAGAAAGTAGAACTAAAAATAAATTGTAAGTCTAAAATAATGTTTAATGGTTTTTTATTCACCTGATAAAGAAAATAAAGATAATGAATTAGAAGAAACAAATTACAGATATCTTGGTCAGATCATTAATATTGTTGGAAACATAATGGGAAAAATTAATCATAGATTTAAATTTGGTGGTTTTTGATAGAAACAACTTACTATTAAATGAAGTTGGAAACAAAATTTTTTTTAATAACTATGTTTTACCAACATTTACTTATAGATTGGCAGTTTTACACTTAATAGAAAAGAGTTCAGATCACATTAGTAATGTATGTAGAGATGTAGATTGGGAATAATTAGAGAGATTTGAAAACAAAATATGTGGATAAAAAAAGGAATAGGTATTACTGGTCTCATTGAAAGGAATGGAATTGTATTTCCCAAGGATTTGAATGATCTAGAAAGATACCATATGTGAGGTGGGTAGATTAGATAAGATTTTCTGGAGTGATGCAGTAAGGTACAGATCAGAAAAGGTGGATTATATTTGAGAGACATTGATATTTCAATAGATTAATAGTAATAATCTTAAAGAACAAAAAGGCTGCAAATCTTGAAGAGATACTAGGAGTAATTAATAAAAAAAGTGATGATAATATGTTTTGAGTGCAACCTATAAAAAGTTTTCTTTGCGATTAATATTTAAAAAAAAAGCCCTAATGTTTTATCAACCAATGATGAGAGAAAACATTTCTATAACTTTTGACATAACAGGTCAGAATGTGGATGAATGTGAACATCTCTGTAAATTTTTAAATAAAAAGATTTGGATGTTGGAGTGCAGCACAGATTCCATGCTATTTCTGCATTTAACTATTTAGAAGATAGATTATTTCATCATGGTAATATAACTACTTCAACTAATCTAATTATATATATATCACTAAAAACTAGTCAACACTTAGATAATCCCAATATCAATAACAATCAACAATTTCAAACTGTTGTCAAGGCAACCTCTTTTTAACAATAAAGGTGATATATATATATTGTAATCTTTTGATTGGTTATCCATGGGAAGAATAGCATATAAAATGTAAAGTACAGTTCCAAAATTTTAAATTTATGAATTAAGATAACTGTTATAATTTAAAACATTGGTATAATAGGAATAATGATAAATATATAAATGCTTTAGGAGAGAAGTCTGTAGAGAAGTTATAATCATCGTTATTTATAATCATTTGTAGTATAACCCATTATATAATTTTAATATACTAGTTGTAGATCTAAATAAACATCATTACGTATAAATTTTATTTTATTTTATTGTGATGTTTCTTCAAAAAGTTAAAAACATAAAATTGCAATCAAGGAAAGAAAGAACAATTATTGATTACAAGATAATAATTTGTTTTAAAATGATCATAATAATATTTTAAGTATAAATATTTATTAGTAAACTTTATATTTAAATTCAACTAATATCATATATTAAAAAAATATTGAGAATGAAAAGTTTAGTCTTAAAAAATGATTTAAATTAAGTCCGTTTGTAAAAGATTTATTGATTTTAATTACTTTAAATAGAAACAGAAAAATCTTCAATTTAAAAGTTATACAAGTTGATTTGGGATATTGACCAATGAGAGTTTAGTAAGTAGTTTTCTGATGACATTTTATCCCAGGGCTTTTGAGAAAAAAATATATCAGCAGATGATCGGAGAGTTTAAGAAAAATTATAAAGTAGATAGCAGTCCCAATTTATTTTTTTTCTGTAAAAAAGTTATAAACTTTAAAAAATATTTAAAGCTTAAGCAGTAAAAAAAAAAATTGTATTCAAAAAGCTATCTAAGGAGATAAAATATTATAAAGTAATTATTAACAGCATGGAGTAAGTTAAATTAATCTTCATTGTGACCTAACTGCCAATCCTGATCGTCCACTTATAGTCAAATAATACCCAAGGAGTTGAAAAAAAAAATCAAAGTTGTTTTAATTTTGTTTAGGATAACCATGAGAAAGGAAAGACAACTACATTGCTTCCAAGAGAAACTTAATTGCATTTACGTAAGAAAGCATTCGTTTGTCTATGTTATGTGTTTTTATTAATTATAGATTAAAAAGGAGAAACCAATCCAAAATTTCCAAGAAAGAAAATTTTAAAGCCTATAAAGATATTTTATTGAATGTTAAAAATAATTAATTAGTCAAGAGTGATAAGTTTAAGAAAACTAATCTTTGTTTGAATTGAACCTTTGATCTTTAAGAAATAGTTTATGAAATTTAGAAAAAAAAAAAAAAAAGAATTAAGATTTCTTATATTCAAAGAAAATATGAACTTTTATTATAGGACTTTAAGAATGGAACATTAAACTGGGAAGCATAAGTTAAGAATCTGTGTAACTTTGAATAAGAAATAATAGTCACAAAAATGAATATACTTAGAGCCAGAGAATTAAACAAATTTATCAGATGTATGTTTAAATTTTTCCATAACAGGAGAAGAAAAGAAATGCATAAGTAAACTTCTTGATATCTTAGTTAAACCTGTTTTAAAGTGTGCATTGAAAAAAAAAAAATGTGGAGATCTGTTAAGAAGAAATAGAAAACACTTTCGTAGCATATTTTTCTTTAAGAGCAGAATTATGCGCATAGAACTACAAACTACCCAGGAAGAAAGGATGCATCCAATTCAGAACTTTTGTCCCATTAATTATGCTTGTGTGTCTAATGTTTTGTTTATTATGCATGTATTTTAACAATACAAGAGAGGAGAAATGTCCAAATGTGTGAGGAATGGTGAAAGTCTACAGGGTAAGTAATATTAAACTAAAAAAAAAAACAAGGTGAAAAGGATTTCAATTTTAAATTTATTAGTAATAATTTTTTTGTTTGATATGAAATACGAAGGCAAAATATTTTCGTATTAGTGATTTAAAGAATTTATGTTTGTAATTTAGTATATAATATTAAAAATATGCTTAAATATAGGAAGAGAGTACCCATGAGTTATAAGGTGAGAGTGTGTCTGTGTGGAAAATATAATGTTTAAGTTGTATATTCTGAGCCAGTATAAATTTTTAGAAAATTAAGTATGATAACACACATTAAAAGGTATTTCGAAGTTGTTATTGTTAAATGTACTTAACAAAGAGGAATGAACTAATAATCATAAATAAAAGCTGATAGGATACTTGGAAAAATATGGTAAACATATTATAAAACAATATTTATGAGAGCGAGAACGAATGATAAGATATATAAAATAGTATTTTGAAGAACTGATGAAGGGTTAAGTGGGATTAATCTTTGTGATAATCAGATCATTAGTAGGAAAAGGTAGGAGGATTTTCGGCAAAAGTACCTACCGTAAGTGCTTATTAAAGAAGCCAGGATAGAATTGGGTTAAGTTCATTGAGAAAATGATTATCTAGCAAAATATGATACATCATAAATAAAGGAAACCTCCATCCCTCCTTTAAGATAGTAATTAATAAAATCAGTGGCTTATCTCTTTAAAATTATAGTAAATACTAATATAGTGTGCATTGAAGGTAGATACAATATTTTCAAGGATTGTATGGTTTTTTTTCTTAAGCCTGGATAGAGTGGTCTGTAGATAGTAGAATCATGTACGGAACAAAGATAAAACTTGAACAAATAACAAAATAAATAAGAACAACTGAGATCTAAGATCAATATAGAACACATGTATGAGAGAGAGAATAAATGGATTAAATGAACTTCATCATATGATAAAGAATCACTAAACATCACATGATCACCATTTCTTATGCTTGCTCATAACTTATTAAAACAGACAAAAACTCTCCGTATAAAGAAACCACTGAGTTCAGACCTATATGACTATATAAGCTAATGAGCTTAGATTGAAAATATTATTGTGTTTCCAATTTTATTCTCTAGTTTTGTAGTTGAGATAAAAGGTGGCTGTTGGAGTGTTATATTAGATTCTAAGATCTAGGTGCAGTGTATGCAGATCCAAGGCTCCTCACTGACGCAGACCATAAGCCAGAAACTAGTCTGGAGATATTGGATGAGTAAGCACTAGATAGGGATTTTATTCACAAGCCTTCTGGCATCCATTGATTACTCTGTTTGGCATAGGGTGGCACTACTGTATGGAGAGTTTTGCCTGTTTTATGATAAAGAATCCTAACTTTATTATTCATTTTAAATACTTCATAAATATTATTTTTATTTTTTTGTTACTTATCACAACAGTAATAACTTTGTTAATAAGATTGGAGTGTGAGATTTTAAACTCATTTTTAAATATAATATACTATTACAAGTTTATTAGTGTATTGGAAGTTATAAAATATGTATTATGGAAAAGGACTGTAAAGATGTCGGATAACTTATGAATGATGCAAATATATCAGATTAGTATGAAAGCATACATAATGATAAAATAATAAATTGATAATTTCAAAAGAACTAGATATAAACTATGGGAAGAGTAAAGTAGATATCATAATCACTAAATTTATTTGTAAAGAATGCAAAGAAGTTATTATCAATGTATAAATAGTTTCATGTTTAATAATTTTTTGGTTGTCATCGAATAGCTACTATATCCCACTCGATGGCGCAGTTTTCACGCTTAAACTATAAAATATGATCATTCCCGGGCTGTTAATTATAATCATTTTGATGTGTTTTTTGTAATGCGAAAATAAAAACAAAAGAAAATCATCTTTTTTAAATATTATTTAATTTTAAATATTATTTTTTATTAACATATACAAATTAAATGATAATAATAAATGTAAAATAAAATAAACAAATTACAATTTGATTCGTCTTTTTTAGTTTGCTTTTTATTAGAAAAATCAATTTTCTATCGGAGATTTTTTTTACTGGGGTTGGGGTTACGGCTTTTTTTGTTGTTGTTGTTTACCGCTAGTTTTTATTTCAAATAAAATGACAACTAAAAGTAAAACTTGTTACGGTTAGTTTTAGGGTTAGTTTTAGCGTTAGTTTTAGGGTTAGTATTAGGGTTAGTTTTAGGGTTATTGTTCTGTTGTTTGTAATGCTAAAATAAAAAATATCAAAATCATATTTTTGTAAATATTTTTTTACTAACATCTATAAAATAAATGATAACAATAAACGTAAACTATATTCAACAAATTATAACAGTAGTCGGAGAAAAGAAACTAAAACTTTTTTAAACAACGATAAATATATATATAAAATGTTTATAATATATGCTTTTTATGATATTTAAAAAAACAGTGTACAATTGTACTTTTCTTACTGGATATTTTTGTGTTAACGCTCTTTTTTATTTCAAAAATATACAGACGGTACAATCTTCTTTGTCTCGTGGAATGTTACGAACAGTATATTACTTGACTCATTACCTACTTCCAACTCACTTTATACATATATCTCGTTAACATTTACTACTTAAAACTTCAATACACTACGGTATAAAAAGTCTGTTAATTATTACTTTACAAAATCGGAACATTTCAATACTTTAAAATAAAAAAAAATCAAATGAAAACAACATTCCCATCCAATTCAAAAAAACACACCCTCTCCCCAAGCTGTAACCATTTTATAAACTGTGCGATATTCGGAAAATGTATTTGCTGCATAAAACATACATGCTGTACTGCGACGCGACATAGTGGCCTGCAATCTGTAGCACAACAAAAAAGTTGTATTATAGAAAATGCAGGTTCGAACGTGTCGCCCGCGGAAACAGCATTTTTATGTGTTTTAGCGCGAAAACAGCACCATCCAGTGGGATATAGGGCTCTTCGATGAATATCAATTTTTTTATTATTGTTAATGAAGTATTTAACCTAATGTGCATATGTTTTTGTTGTTTAGTAGTATTGTTGTAAATAAAGACCATATTGATTTAACTTTGTAGTATTGGTTTCATTGTGTCGGAGAGTCATTTCCATCACAAGGTCACATCAATGAAGCACATTACCCGCATAGAATTATACAGATCATAAATTTGATTACCTGCCTTACTTGAGGAGTTCTGTTTAATATTTATAATTAATACACTAACTCTCAACTGCTTGCTTGTAAATAATAACTGTACCAAAAGGGGTATGGTACTTCATATTATTATGAGATATAAAAGAATCTTGAAGAGCCCTGTGAAAAATACTATCCAGTATTGCCAAATGGAGAACATATAATAGATAGTAGTAGTATGATAAAAGTCACATCCTGAGTTTGTAATCTATTCAAAATTATATTCTATCATAAATGTAAAGTAATATCTTATTTCAGAGTGCAAGTTAATGGACAATATGTTTTAAGGTCTGTGGTTCAGAAGGATTTGATCACAGCAAGTGAATGCTGATTAATTATGAGATGTATTTCAGTGAATTAAACTTTGTAGATAATAATGGCATAATAAAGCTTTGATTATAACAAAATGAGTATTCTAGAGTAATTGTTATTGCTATAAGTATGAGAACCAATTATAGGAAAGTAGACTAAGTTATAGAAATGAGATTAATGAGTAGATAGCCATTGTTGATTTCTATGCCTCGTTATTATTCAAGTTAGATTAATTTTGTTATAGGAAAGTAATCATAGTTTGTAACAGCAAATGATTTTGAAATGGTTGGATCCCAGTAATCAAATTAATCATATAGTGACAAATAGAATACTTATGATCCCTGAGATAGCTATAGGGTAGCATTAATTAGTTTATGTTAAGATAATTGTGTTAATATTATTAATTTAAGATTCTTAAATTATAGAAGAGTAGTTTAAATCCTTACTAAAGCTAGAATATTAGTTTAGTCATTACTTGTTGTTTTCCCAATAATTATAATAGAATAGTAGCAGGAGAATTTCCACAATAGTAATGCCATTGTGGAGTGTGATCTATACTTACCTATGTTAAAATTTCTCCGTTGTAACTATTCTTTGAGTTTATCCTATAAATTTTATGTGTAGCAAATTTCAAGCCCCATAAAGAGTCTTATACTTTATTGTTGTAATACTTTATTGTTTAGTATTGAGCTAGTATGGTAGAGTAAAAAAATAGGTAAGGTAGAGATAGTTAGAAGAACAGGATAGGAAGGTTGCAATATATATATATATTGTACCGGTAAAAAATCACCATGCTTAATCACACACATTAATCCGAATTCAAACCCAGTCCACGTCTAGGAATAAATTCCAAAATGCAAACTAAATTCAAACCCAAAACCCTGGCATGACCCACCGATGACAATATTACCGGTACGGGGTTTCCCCTTTACTAGCTCATCGAAAAACACAGACTAAATTACCTACAATCAGCTATTTCATAGATCCCTTATAGTCGGGATATTGGTACGGCTAATAATTTAATGTATATATTTAAGTTGTCGATACAGACAGCAGGTGATTGACTAGATGTCGAGAGTAATAATGCAAGAGAGGCAAAATTAGGTTAGATAAAATTTTAATAAATTCTTGAAAGCATTGAATAATATTATTTACAGGTACGGTAAAACTCTCATATGTATTTGATAATAAATTGCTGCTAGTCATCAATAACCGGTTTGTACTGATTAACAAACTCATGCCAATATTTATGTGTTTAAATGGTTATACAGGTTGATATGAGAATCAGAGTAATTGGAGCACTTAAAATATTTAACTACTAGCTTATATTAATTTGTGTTATTTAATAGATTCAAACCATTGCGTACACGGAAATGGGAGGCGGTTTTATATAAAAATATATAATACTGATGTACTGATGGTTGCAAGGATTAAGGTACACTACAATAATAACTTGCGGTGCATGAACGGAATACCGGGCAGCTTGTACTTGGCCAAGTCTTAATGCCCCCAAGTAGATCCGAGACACTATAACCAGCCGGGATCATTTTTGAACCCCGGTGATCCAAGAGATTACCTGGAGAAGAATTTCTTTCTCTCCATATGGTAGTAAAACGAGACGCCAACTTAGGCGAAGGTAAAGGCATTGCCACCGTAACATCGAGGAAGAGTGATCGGAAGTGGATTTTAAAACGAAATTATATAAACCAGTTTATCTATCCGTAACATGTTCTACGCAACAGCCTGATATAACTATTCAATAATAACAGGGCGAAATCAAACGATCGCAAAAGTAACAATTAATTAATTTCACTCTGAAACCCATAACTCCCCAGATTGTTCGGAAGGTAATAATAGCAATAAAATATTCACTTATTATTATTACTCCGTAATAATATATAAAAAATATAATAAAATGTTAGACTATTTTAAGTATTTGAGATTTGGAGTGTAGATTAAAATATCATGACAAAGTAAAGGAAACAATAAAATACTTGAATATTTCTCAACTCAACATAAATGAAACAATTTTTAGTTAGATAAAAGAAAATTACTTTTAAAATGAATATAATAAATATTATGAGATAAACTTTACTGACTTTAATTAGAGTTGAGAAATATTATTATTGGCATCGTTTTGTTTGTAAAATAAGTAATAGTAAAAATATAAATGTATTCACAAATGGATTATTAGTAGGCACAAATATTAATAATTATCATCTAAAGACTAGAGCACAGAAATATTAGAGAAGAAATTTACTGACAGATTTTTGTGTAACATTTTCAAATGGAAAACAAGAAATTTACATGCAATTAATTAGGTTAACAGATTAAATTTAAAATTATTACTGAGAGGAAAGTTAAAAAGTTCATGTAACAAAAGTTACCATTCTTTCTTCGTCCGGCTTTTCTTCTTGCGATGATATGTATGAAGAACGTAGGCGCGCATTTTGAATTTCTTAGAACGGCATGGTTAATTTAAATGTTGGAATTTGGAAGACTGGAAGCACGGAAAACATTACAGATCAGCGGTACGAAAGATTTAACTTGGCAGAACAGGAATCAGCTTCTTGGACTTAGCCCATCATTATTGCAGTTTACCGGGCAACTTCTTAATAACGGTTGAAGTGATTTCTCTGGAACACTACTTTGCTGTAGCTTGAGACGATCTAAGCACAGCCAAGTCAAAAGTTAGAGTGTCTATCTTATATCTAAGATGGCTACGGTTGACCTTTCTGCCTAGTTTTTGTTCATGACTCCGCCTCCTTTGATTTTCCGGCCTCCAGCAATATCTAATTTTTTTGACTATACAATAGCCTTTGCCTTTCTTGATAAGAGTTCTACGTTTCTCATTTCCATTGTTCGGTTTTCATTTATTTTTAAATTTAATACATGATTCTAAATTGACAAAACAATTA
Source organism: Epiperipatus broadwayi (assembly GCA_028023455.1). Lineage (NCBI taxonomy): Eukaryota > Metazoa > Onychophora > Udeonychophora > Euonychophora > Peripatidae > Epiperipatus > Epiperipatus broadwayi. The sequence continues at coordinate 4,006,989 of JAQFVV010012410.1, read as the reverse complement.
CATCGGAATTCGTGAATACAAAATTATAAATTCATTATCTTAATTTATCAAAGTACCAATTAATTATTCTATACATTTTGTACAAGTAAGATTTTGATTAAAAATACCGATCAAAGGAATGTGACTTTTGATCAGCATTTTTAAATGACTTTGTATAATTTGCAAAATTAAAATTTAAAGAAAATACACACGCAATTGAAACTTTTAAATTGAGCTACTATAAATCCACAAACCACACACACCCGAATATTATTCATCATGATTTGTGACATTTATACTCCTACTCTTTACATTAAATTCTTTTTAAACAAACACAAAATAAATAACTTAAAATTTATGTGGCTTGGAATAGAAAAATCTCATTGCGGGTAAATAGTGGTTTAGAATTACCGTTCTTAAATGACAACCATGAAACTAAGATCGATTCTTCGATCTGTCTGTTTCAATATATATATATATATATACCTATTGTATTCAATTTTATGTGAGACAGGAGCCCCCTTACTGAAACAACAAAATCCTAAAAAAATTCATAATACTCCACAATATTGAATTACTACAGCTTAATCTACAAGTTTAAAAATTTCTTGCACATCTTTGGCACCATCCTCCTTAGATAAATACCACAATATTTGTTACTAATCATTTATTGGACTACTGATTATCAAATCATTTTATCCCAGATATAAGCTTAGGTAAATATCTTTAATGACTATTACTAATTGTTTTTTAGGCTAGAGATTATCATACTATTTTTAACTTAAATATAAATTTAATTAAAGATTAATATATTTATTATTAAAAAGTACTATATGGTAACAATAATTCAAGTCCACCTTTCTTCCTCTCCCTTTATGTAATATCTTTGATCTACTATTCTATTTCTTTACATATACATTTTAAAAATACAAATAAATACATCTGAAAAAGTTAAATGACTTCAAGATAAATTTTTGAAAAGAACACTCCTAAGTTGCAACCTCTCGCATATCCTCATAATCTTTGTTCAGTTTGTATGCTGAATATTTGATAGTAAGATCAATTGATATCTGATAGAATGCTGAATGTAATTACATTAAAGCCATAATTGTAAAAATGTGTGCTGAATGTAATTACATTAAAGCCATAATTGTAAGAACGTATCATGTCTTTGTTGGTTGAATACTTTAATGCCAGTGATGCAGACCTTTCAAGTATATACTTAACTTTTATGTAAATGTTTTTTTTTTTAAATTTAACTTTACAATAGATGGCTGGTTCTGAAATTATTGATATTGATGACTTAAAAGAGTGTTAATAAATGTTAGTGAACTTAGTTCTCATCTTTCTGGATTACTGATTTTGCCATCTTAAGAATAATTCAGTAACACATTTTCTGTATGCCCTGTCTTTAAAACATATACTTTAGAAACTTATATGTAAATGTAAATGACAACATAATTTTAATACATATTGGGTATACATAAATTCTATACATTTATTATTTTTATTGTTATTTAAAATATATTGATTAGTTTTGCTTTTTTTTGTTTTTTTACAAGCATAATCAAAAAAGTTATTATATGGTTTTGAATATTAATTTCATCTCAATTTATTTAGGGATTATCTACACTGGTTTATTATGTGATCTATTATAGGCATTTTTCATTATTAGGCCTCACATTTTAAAAGTGAGATGGATTATTGATTCACTGCAGAATATAAAATTGCTTCAAAGTCAATCCAATTTCTCCAATTTATAGTTTCTCTATATCACACTATCAAACTTCTTTATTTTATTCGTCCATCTTGCGTGCGATCTTTTTTAGATCTTTTACAATTTCTTGGAATCCATTTTAAGGCTTTCAATCTTCTAGCAATATGTTCAGTCTAATTCTATTTCACTTACTTAATTATTTTACTAATATCAATAACTTTTTTGTTCTTTCACCCAAGTGTTTAGCTTTTGATTTCTTCATGTTAATTCCAACATATATATCTCTATACTTTGTTGAATGGTTTGACATCTCAATATTGCTTTCGCTGTCAAGTTTCCAATTTTCAGATTCATAAATAAAAACTGATAAAACAGTTTTATTAAAAATCTTCAATGTCAAACAGATAGACATTTCTTTTTAATATTAAATTAGCTTTGCCAAAAGCACTCCATCCAAATTTAATTCTATGATAATTTCACAAATTATGTTTCCACTTGTATTAATAATCTGATCAAGGTGTCTGGAGTTATTATCTTTTTCTAATTCATGATTATCAATTTTTATTTTCTGAACATTGATAGTATATATGTGTGGAGATGATAATCTGGACCAACTGACGAATGCTGGTTTAGCATGAAATACATATATTGGTGATTATTTATCTTTTCAACATGTATATGTTCAAGGGTATCAGCAGTATGATTGTTGAGGGTCATATGAAAGTGAGTTCAAACCCTATATAATACATATATAAGTGCAGGTATGAAAAAGCCCATACTGTAGAAAAAAAATTTATATTTCAAAATAAAATGCTGTAAGGTCTGTCCATCTCTCATATACATATGTAAATGGATTATGTCCTGTACATGAAGGGTCAGAGTGACTTGTGGTGAATATAAGTAGCAAGAGAAGGTTGGCACTAAGGTGGGCTTTGAGCATTCCATCATCATATTTTCATTGAAAATGGATGGCTGAAGATTTGTGGGTGGAGTGGTTTGAAGTCTATCCATTAAAGTATGAAGATTGGCTATCTTAATATAAACTGAGTTTTGATTGTATATATGTGTGGAAATGATAATCTGGACCAATTGACAAGCGCTGGTTTAGCACAAATTACGGATATTTGTGATTATTTACTTTTTCGACATGTGTATCAGTGGTATGAGATAGCATGGATAGTTGAGGGTTGTGTGAAAGTGAGTTCAACCCCCCTATTTATTACATATATAAGTGCAGGTATGAAAAAGACTACTGTAGAAAAAAAATAATTCATATTTCAAAATCCTTTTTGTAAAACTGCTGTAAACAGTTTTAGAGATAAGAAATCACTATGCTATATTCCCATATCAATATTAATCTTATTGCCATCATGTAATCTAATCATTGCAGTTACATTTTGATAAATATTCTTTAGAATATGACAACAATATTCTGGATCAATATCTTAATGGTCCAAAGTTTTAATCACTGTGGAAATGCTTATCGAATCAAATGCCTTGTATTAATTTACAAATCTAAAGCATAATGGCAACTCACATTCATTGGTCATTTCTATAATTTCAATCAATATTTGGGCATGGTGTGCTAAAATCATTTTTGAATCCAGCTTGTTTTTAGGTTGGTTAGATTTCAGTTCGCTGTAAATGAGTTGTAATTATCTCGGTAAAATACTTGACAGTTTGGAAGCTGTAGTAATAATAGAAGTTGCTTTTTTTGTTGTTGTTTATTTCTATGTAATTCTTTATAGAATTCTCTCACATATTTTATGATGTTATTTCTCTTTTTAATAATAGTGCTATCTTTTTATCTTATTGTTTTCCTTTCAAAACCAAAATATTATTTTATAGAGACTTTTATTCTCATCTATAGGTTTCCTTGACAATTTACATTTTTTATATCATCATTAAGACTCTTACTATTTTACAAAACTCACTTCAATTCTTTTTAATGGAACATTTAAGAAAATTTGCATATTTTTTCTTTTCTTCATATATCATTTTTATCTTGGAAGAAAATTTACTGGCAAATTGCTGCATTTTTTTTCTTGTAATAGTAATCTTTGTCATTTCTTAATAGAGTATTGAATGGATTTCTTCTTATTGAGTTCAGTTTAGTCTTAACAAATCTTTAAAGTCTGTTAATGTTTTTAAATGATTTGCACGTTCTGAATTTAAACTTATTGGATTGTTTCTGAAAATTAAGAATATCAACTATTAATATTGTCTTAATAGTCTTCATGTCTACTTTTATATTAACACAGATCTTACATCTCATTAAGGTTGTTCATTTCATATGATGATTCTACTAAGAACATTATAATATGGAAATGTGTATTTTTTATTTACCAAAATTTAATCCTTTTCTGTTACATCATTTTTATGCTTCCATGTCCATTTCAATTTTGCAATTTTTCAAAAAAGAAATTTATGAGGTTTAGTTTTTCTGAGTTTTCTCTCATTTCTATCACCATAATCAATTCTACCTATAGCATTTTTATTTTTCTATTGCATACTGATTCTAATATTAAAGTTTTCCATAATTTTAAAATGTTATATGGTCTGATTAAATGCATTTTATACATCCATATGAAAATTTCTTTACTTCTTAAGCACAAAAAACTTTGGGAGTATAAACATGAATTATCTGCATTTAATATCTTCTATTAAGACGAATAACTAATTTTGCCACTCTGCCTATTATACTATCAATCTTCACAATAATTATTCTTCCATTTTTTTTATTTGTAATGAATTCCATTGCATTTGTGTTTTCAATATTTATGCTTTTCTAGTAAAGAACATGTTCATTTTTTAAATCAGTTGGCTTTTCTTCTAACTTTGCAAAACCCAACAATGTCCCATTTAATATTAGAAAAATTTTCCAATTCATGCAGTCTTCCTTCACTTAAAATTAGCAGTTGTATATTGATAACTTGATAAAAGATTGTCATTAAATAGCAGTCTTGGTCTGCAATCAGAAGATTCTTATCAGCTTTGCCTTCAATTGCCATCCACTGCCTTGTCTGACAACTTTACGGGGACCCTTAGAAATATGGATCATAATTTAATTTTATCATAATTATAAATATTTAGAAAGTAAAAAAGATCATGTACACACACAAGAAACTAAACTGATATTTCAATTAATAATTATCAGGCAACTCACTCACCAAACTGACTGGTTTATGTTGTGAGCAGTTTATCCATGCCATTTGCCATATGAAATGCATAGTAATGCAGTGATAAGATTATATGAAATTAGTATGGAAATTGACCGGCTTGGTTCTTTTACAGTCTGAAAGGGAATCAAAATATCTTTTAGTTAATAGCAAACTCCTTTCTGCAACTGCGTGAATAATAAATACTGTACTACAAAATTTAATCTGTATTTGACAGGGAGTCTAAAGAATATAAAGATTTCAATAATAATCATTAATTACAAATTTTTTAAACATGTTTATATGTTGTTGTTTTTTTTTTTGTAACTATTATTGGAATAATAAACTTTTACTTTTTGATTATGGCCCTAATTATTTTTCAATTCCCCTCCAAAAAAAATTTGTCCATTTCAACTGAAGTTACACTGTAAAATGTCATGGCGCACGTGCTAAGCAGAAGACTATCCACATGTAGATTATTCAAAAGACATAGTTAAATGTCATTTTCCAGAATTGATACCATAAATGTGTGTTTGCATGCGTTTATATCTCTTAAGTAAATTTGTAAAAAAAAAAATATATTGCATTTTATATATATTTTCTTCATATACTTTTTGCCCTTTCTTCCAAATAAATTTGCTGCGTTATTAAATATTTCATTATTGTGAAAGCTTTTTTTTTTTTTTAAAAAAAAAGGAATTAATTACTATTAAAACAAAATTTAATTTAGTTTCTCATTATTGCGATTGTATGACCTTTAAACTATCAATCTTATTGTAATCATTCCTGCATCATCAAAACAAATAAGATTTTTTTTTCATTATAATTTTTCATTTGCTTGTTATATAAATCAAGTAAATTTCATTTTGAGAGTAGTTATCAAGCCGTGAAAGAGATGAATCTTGCATTGTGCACAGAATCAATTTTTAGTCCTCGCTGTAAGTAGTTCCGTTCCGCTCATCCTAGAAAATAAAGTGTTTTAAAAAATATTGAAAAAAAAAAAAAATCATTTAAGAAATAATAATATATACGTTGGCTAGCAGGTGGTTAATTGAGTTGCGGAATTTTTTATTTGGTCTCATTTTGAAGATTCTGGTAAGTAAAACTGAGCCTTTAAAAATTAAAATATATAAAAAAAAATTATTTCTAGAGAAAGAGTAGAGAAAATGGACATTTAAAAAACTTTTCAATCGACTTTCCACTCGGAAGGAATATAATACAGTTTGGTTGCTATTAGCAACTAGATAGCACATAAAATTTTAAAGCCATATTATTGAATTAATTATGTATTTTGAGGTGCAGTCGTTTTGAATGGATCAATTAAAACCGATATTTCTACTGCAACTTCATCCTCTGCTATCAGTCATGAAAAAGTATCAGTTTATTACTTTTTTTAAAACCGTACTTTTGGAATCGTGGGCACAGTATTTCCAAAACCGTCATTATTTACAAGATGCTTGTGTGTAAAAGGTTCCGTGAAATCTGATAAAATTCATATTAAGTGTATTCATGTGCAAAACTACATTATTAGAATATTTTATTAATGCAGGTGAGTCTTTGATTTTATTTTAGAGAAGTAGGAGCATGCCATGATGATTTTTATAAATGATTATGAGTGTATTCAGAATACTGATTTAAAAATTAGCTCTTATGCATTAGAGGATACACTATTTTTTAATTGTTTAAAAAATTGCTTATTTCTTTTTATGTTTTTACTGGAAATATTTAAACTGTTTTATAGACGCGCAGAGTCATTCTCTGGTTTTTGTTTACTCGTATTTATTTTGATATATAAATTGCTAAATAAATTTGATTATATATATACACACACACGTAGGCACGTGAGTTTTATGTAATGCAAAGCACATAATTGATTTTACAAAGAAGCTCGTATTTATTATATTGTATAGTTACCTAATTGTTCAAGTGATATTTAAGAACCGAAGTTGTAAGAGCGAAACATTTCTGTTCAACCGGGCAAATTTTTCCCTTCGCTGTAGGGAATTATCTCAGGAAAATTTTGCTTCTATCACTTTTACTAAGTACTCGCTATAAAAAATTGAATAATTGTACTAATGGGATAGAACATTAGCAGCCCACTAAGCAAATAAAGCATTGATTCTCATAATAATTATATCTTTGATATATATAATCTTTTTGTATTTACAATTTTTTATTTAAGTTTTGTTAACGTTTTCTTAAAAAATGTCAAACCAAGTGTTTTTATATTAACTTCATGCAAATAGATAAAATCAGGTATATAATTAGGCTACCTTGTCAATATAATATAAATACCTCTCCCGGAATGTTGTACTGACAATATTTTCTCACACATCATTGTTTCATGTAAGTACTAGTAGAAGCATATTTTGAATCAAATCCATACAGTATTAAGAAATTATTCGCTTGCCTCCACAGCATGACTAGTTCAGAGATATTAGTAATAACCTATATTGCTATATGGTATTTTTTCTCTATAAAAATAATTTTTAAATTAAATTCACGGAACAATACATTATAATTTTGAATATTTTATGCCATGTTCTGAATGAATTGGACAATGGCAAATTTTGTGTTGTTTATTCAAGTATTATTAAAAATATTTTTATTAACATCATCATATAACTCTTAGATCCATAAGTAAGAACTAGTAAAACATTTATTAAAAAATTTCCTTTTCAAACACATAGGCATATTTCCTTTTAATATTAAATTATTTCTACCAAAAGCACCCCAAACAAGTTTTAATTTATGACTAATTTCATCCATTATGTTGCCATCTATAGTAATGATTTGACCAAGGTATTTGTACTTGTCTAACTTCTTCTAACTCATCATTATCAATCTTTATTTACTTCTTTTGAGAAAATGCATTAAACGTTATTTTAGTCTTTTTAACATTCACTTTTAATCTAACTTTCTTACTTTCATCTGATAACTCTTGCAACATTTCTTGAAGCTCTAAAACATTATTTCCAAAAAAAACAGCTACATCATCTGCAAAATCTAGATAACTTGAATAATCTATTTACTTTTACTCCCTTAGCTTCCCATTTTAATCCACAAAAACTTTTAAAACCTGTAAAAAGTTTTGGAGATATGGAGCCACTCTGTTGTACATTTTTCTCAATGTTAATCTCCTAGTATCATTATATAATCTAATTATTGTTGTTTGCATTTTTTATAAATATTCTTCAAAATATGACAATATCATGGATCTATATCTTGATGATCTAATGCTTTAATTATTGAAATAGTGCTTATAGAATCAAATGCTTTTTTCATAATCTACAAATCCAAAGCATAATGGCAACTCATATTTATTGGTCCTTTTTATAACTTCTCTCAATACTTGGAGTCACTTAACGAAAGAGTAATACAGAGACTTCAGACCATTCACCGAATTATGGAGATATGTATGATAGCAATAACAAGAAGGGATTGAAAGCAAAAGGACATATTGCTAGAAGAGATGATAATAGACATATAGTTGAAATCTTAAACTGGATTCCAAGAGATTGTAAAAGACCTAGAAAAAGACTACATATGAGATAGATGGATGAAATAAGGAAGTGTGCTGGAGTGATGTGGAGAAGAGAAGCTAGAGATCGAAAAAGATCCTGCAGTGGATTGATAATGGTTGAAAATGTGATATCACTAAGATAAAGAGTAATTTCATTACTTCCTATTAGAACATAATACTTTGTTTAACAAGTGCAAAAAAAAAAAATGTTCATTTTTTTCTTTTTTTATTGAACATATTTATATTTATATTGAATTCAGCTGGTTTTAATAATTTAAATAATTAGTTTAAAGCTCATAAGAATTATGAAATATTATATCATTTAAAAGCAATGCTTTCATTTAAAGTATTTGATTCAGTTTGTATTTTGATTTACAATGAAAAATTGAATTACTTTCCCTCTTTCTAACTTCACTTCATGACCTTGGAAGGAAGATTACAGCAAAACTGTCAACTCTAAATAAAACTATGTATAATTTTGAGGATCACAAAATCTGCTATTCTGCATATATATATCTATATGAATGTATAATATTTACATATATATATACACACAAATACTTTATATAAATAACTACTGCATTTTTTTTTTTTACTTAAAAAAAGAAGATATTTTGTATATGATAGTAAATTGTTTTCTAATATTAGATGATATGGTTAACCCCATACCAAAATCTTTAACTCACTGAACTTATTACCAATGTAAAGCTTGATATAGAAACAGTCAAAATTCAAATTTACATTCTCATTAGCTGCATATTTAAAATCAAATTTCAGAGAAAAAGTGCAATTTTTTTTTATGCAATGCTTTTAGGCATGTATTGTAAAATACCCCTACTATTTAGTAAATCACTATCAACTTGTCTTTATAGTAGATAGTGCTAAAATACAAATAAGAAAAATGCCCTTAATAGGATACTAAGCTTTGAGTAGGAAATATGTTCTATTATATAAATGTTAGTTTTGCTCTGTCTCTAACAAGTCTGAGTTTACTCAAATATAGCTATAACATTCCAGCCACATATTAGATATAGTAACCATAATAATAAAATCTGTAAGTTGTTCTTATATGTAATTACTTAATTACTTATGAAATGGTGAAACAAAAGCTTGGGTAGAATAATAAAATAATCGTTTTTGAAAAATTAAAAACATGTTTGCAGGCACAACTGATATTGTTTTTGAAATATATAATTTTAAAAATATTAAATATGCAATTTTAAATAACTATCCTATTTTTAATATGAATTTTATTTTCAAAGATTAGGCTGTGTTTTTTTTCCCATTGATGTTTTTATGTTTGTGTACATGTAGTTATGATTCTGTCATCTAAAATCATAAATTTGTTTATTTAATTTTAATGAAACAAATAGCTGATTTATATAGAGATGTCTTATAATTTAGGCAAAACTTATACTCTTTTTTGAGTAGTGTGATTAATAGAAATATCTATTCTTCAGTATTAGTAATCAGGTAGTCAATTTAGTACTGGAATGTGACAAAAAAACAAAAAACAAGTAGAACAAGTTTAATAGAATTGGAGCAGTGAGAAAAAACTAACTGCAATATAGAAAGTTTATTTGAAGTATGATATAAAGAGAAAGACAGAAAAAAAGAAAAGTACTGAATGGTAGAGATATACATTATAATGCAATAATATTAATAAAAATATAAATAGAATTTGTAGATAAATTTGAAAACTTATGCTATTTCTGATAGGCTAGCCACATTAATACAATTACAAATTAAACAACCACTCGTATGTGAAATAAAATGATTTTATATATATTAATTAATGGGATATTTTAATACAAAAATTGGAATACATGATGATGATAGAATTCTGGTGAGTATTCATAGTAAAAGAAATTAAATAGGATATATGATTGAATTTGCATAAAATAATCTGTTTATGGACATAGAACCTGATAGTTAAAATGGAAATTGTTTTCATTTAATATTATTCAGTCTGTAATGTTATCTGGTAAAATGAAGATACATACAGAAAAGGTTGTTTTTAAATAATATTTAGCAGAAATAAACTAAATATTATTTAAAAATATCTGTTCTGTGTGTATTTTCATTTTACCAGATTTTACGCTGGCTCAGAAAAAAAGAAAATTAGTAACTGTTGAATTACAAGCTGTAATATTGTTCAATAACTTTAATTATTGGAGTGGACTGATAATTGTTTAAAGTAATATGATGATAATAATCATTTCTCTTGGTTAATATTAATATAAAAATTTCTATATATCTGCTTGCACATGTTATATAAAGACAAATATTCTTACTTTCAATTATCAACATGATCTAAAGTGCGATATAGGTAATTATTATAAAGTCCCATGATAGATAATAATATAGAAAATATTTTAGAGAAAAAAAAAAAAATTTTGAAAATGATATGAACTATTCATCAATTTTGTCACTGTCAAATTATACTATGGAATATATAAAGCAGTCATTAGTTTTTACATTTGTTAATATCTAATAAGTGAATACTTGACTTTCAGAATTAATCATCATTAATAATCTAATTGATTATTGTAATCAAATTAAACAAATTGTTTTTAGCAAAATTAAAGAATATTTATTGTAAAATTAAATGAAGAAAAGTTATTAAGCATTGATTAACAAAATTGATTAATCAAATCACACACAGCTTGTCATCCATATCAATACACATTGAAAAACAGTATCCCATTTCTTCACTATACAGTATTTCATCCTGAAACAGGGATATCTGGTGGCCCTGGAAATAAACATCAGTCTCTTCACCTCATGCATCCACATTGGAGAATTTTAATATTTAAATTAGAAGTGTATGGAATATTCTATATCTGTACAGAGATATGGGTGAATTGGCATGCTTATAGATAATGTAATTAACCAATTTTGTTACATATAATTAAATGTATTTTGAATATTTCTCAGATATATTATTTGTATCTGAGTATGTTTTATAATTATGCATTATTTAATACATGGACAGTTTTATTATTATTTTAACAGCTTTCCCCATTAGAGATTATTTTACTTATATATGTCAGTTAAAAATTAGTTGGTGACTGTCCTTAATGTAGTAGAGTGTGCTCAGTTGATAGGAAAGAATGTTCAGACAATAGGAGAGAAATTAGTCTTAATTTTGCTATAAAAGTTGCTTTTATTCTAGCAAAATATTTTTTTTGTTTTCTGTTATTGATGTGACAAATTATTTCATGGTGTAGGTTTATTTATTGAGTCATTTGCTTGAAAAGTCAAGAGCATTTGAACAAAAAAGTATCAGGCCGTGCATAAGTTTCATTCACTTGGCTAGATTAAGATTTTTTTTCTTTTCACTTTTTTGAAACCATGAATTGAAACTTTAATTCTTCAACCAACTAAATTGCCACTGGTCTAGATTCATGTTCAATTATTTTCTTCAGATCCATTGTATTGATGACTAAGATACAAAATAATTTATTCAATTTGAAATTACATTTAACTTTTGAAATAAGCATTAGCAGATATAGTTAATAACCCTAAGCAAAATTATTATATGATTTTATTTTGTTATCTGAGCAATTTATTCAAACTCTAATTGTGTTGTAGCAAAATGGATATTAAGTAGAATCAGAATTAATAAATTAAAGGTAATACTAATATTGTATATTCCAAAAAACCTAGTACTAAGATTGTTTTTAATGCATTAAAATTATATTAAATATTTTCAAGGTTTTGTCCAAATTTACTGTATTAGAATTATCTTTATTACATTTTAATGATGGAATTATCAAAATCAATAAGAATCAAAGTTTTGAAAAAGGTAAGATTTCATAATGACTGATAGATAATTATACATTTTTGCCCTGCATGGTTTAATACAGTGATAGATAGAGTGGCAGATTCCAGGGTTCAAGATCCAGTTCATCCATTTTCAGTACTTATACTTTTTATAAACTCCCAAGCAATTAACTATCCAATTTTTTTTCTTTCATTTTATTATATAATTAAGAATTTCTAAGATGATTGGATTGAAAGAAGGAAAAAACAATGAAAAGCAAAATCATCTATGTTTGGTTTCATTAAAATTTTTTATAAATGTTAATTTACATACTCAGTTGTCATAATCAATAATTTTCCAAATTATAGAAGCTATGATTTATAATAATGGTAAATTAATATTCTGTGGTATAAATGTAAATATACCTGTGATGTATGTTTATTTCTGCACACAGTTTTACTGTTTTAATTTATCAAGAAAATTAAGAAATTGAGAATTATAATTGGGAATGTTCATAGAAATGGTGGTGGTTATTATAGAAAGTCTATTTTGAATAAAAGGAAAAGAAGCTGTTCAGAATAGTAGGTATTTGAAAATGAGATCAAATATTTTGAGATGGTTAGTGATATTAATAAATAAACATTACATGCATTTTACTTTTCTTGCATTATAAATATTTTATACCTAGAAAACCATTGCATAAGGGTTTTTTGTTTTTTTAATGATATTATATTGTAGCATTTTCAATATTTTCTCAAGTATAAAATTATACCACAGCCTAATATATGCTCTTTAAATTTTTATTAATTTATAATAAGCTTATTATAAGTAATATAGTTACACAAATTTTTTGAAGGGTGGTTAATAATAAATTTTAGTTATGTTCAGTTTTCTAGACTTTACTAACAGCAAGTTACTACAGGTACAGCTTTTATGGTCATTGTAGGTTACTATTTTTCTAGAGTGATATTTTCCATTTTTACTCATCACTCTTAGAGACCTGTTAATCTTATTCTTGAGTCAAATATAATTTAAACCACACTATGTAAATCCTAAACAGCTGAATAAGGGCAAATCACATTATGTAAAATTATAATATATGTATATATAGTTTAATAGTGATATATATTGAGTTGAAAACACCTTAATATGTGATATGCCAATTAAAAGTTAAAATTTTGCATGATGATATTTATATATATCATTTTCAATCATTATCAATCCACTATAGGATGAAGGTCTCTCCAAGTTTAAACCAGATATTCCAGTCACTAGCTTCTCTTCTCCACAACACACCAGAAAACTTCCTTATTCCATTCAGCCATTTCACATTTGGTCTTTTTTTAGGTTTTTTTTCTTGGGTTCTGATTTAAAATTTCAATTACTTCTTCTAATATTATGTCCAATCCAGCTCCATTTCAATGTCTTAATTATTTCAATGATATCAGTGATATCTTTTTATTCTTTCACTCATGTATTTTGTTTGTGATCTTGTTACGTCTAACATACATCTCTTTATACTGCTCTGAGTGATCTAAATTCTTTATTAAGTATCAAATCTCAAATCCATAAGTAGAAATTGCAAATTTCAAATGCATAGGAATGTTTTCTTTTAATTAATATTAAGTTATTTCTATCAAAAGCACCTCATATAGCTTTAATTTTATGATTAAGTTCATCCATTATGTTTTCACTTGTATTAATAATCTTATCAGGATACTTGTAGTTGTTAATTCTTCAAATTCATGATTATCAATCTTTATTTTCTTCTGAGAAAATCCATTGACCATTACTTCAATTTTTTTTAGCATTTACCCTTGTAATATTTGCCTGAAGTTTTGAAATATTACTTAAATTTGCAAAATCTAGGTGATTCAATCTCCATTTACATTTACTCCCTTAGTTTTTCATTTACATCTGCAAAATACTTTTTTAAGACTACTATAAAATGTTTTGGGAATATGGAATTACTCTATCATACATCTTTCGCAACATTAACCTTTTTTTTTTAATAACCATGTAATCTAATCATTGCCATTGTACTTTAATAAATATTTTTCAGAATATGACACTATTCTGGGTCTATATCTTGGTGATCTATTGTTTTAATCACTGTATATACATTTATAGAATCAAATACCTTTTCATTATCTACAAATCCAAAGCATAATGATTGCTCATATTCGTTGGATCTTTCCACAATCTCTCTCAATATTTAGATATGATCTATTGAGTTAAAAATACTTACATCTAACTTGTTCTTTTGGTTGATTAGCATCCAAAATTCATTGTAGACAATAATCTTGGTAAAGATTTTGTATAAAACTGACAGATTTTGATATTTTTATCATCTTTCTTAAATATCAATATTACTATTGCATTTTCCCAATTATATAGCACATCTTTATTATTTAGATATTTGGTATATGTCTTTGTCAATAATTTTTCCATTGTTTCATCTGCTTTTTTATAGATGATTAATAATAATTTCCTAACTTTCTGGAGTTTTATCTTCTTCATAGATGAGGCATGAACAAAGATCTAAAAAGATTTCAAACAATATTAATGCAAGTGATGTCTTGGAAAATATCTAGGGAATAGTTTTTTTGTTCTTACTTGCTATATAATTCTTTATAAAACTCTTCCACACATTTCATGATGTCATTTCTTTTTTTTACTAATAATTTAATCTTTTCTTCTCATTGCAGAAATAACTTTCCAATATTAAGATGATGTTTTAACCTTTTGAGACCTATTTTCTTCTATAACATTCCTTGCCAGTTCACAATTATATTTTCTTATACAGTTATTAACTCTTTCATACTATTTTACAAAACTCTAGAGATCATTTTTATATATTATTATATTCCTTCTTTTCTTTATACATTGTCTGTTTCAGTAATTGATAAATTGCTGCTGTTTTTTTACCAGATATTTTTGTTGCAGTTTTTAATAGTGTATCATTTATCTTCATATTGATTTCTTCAAATCTCAATCATTTTCAAAGTCTGTTAATAATTTAAAATGATTTGTAAATTCTAATTTAAATTCAGTGGAGTGTTTCTGAAGATTAAAAATATGAAATTGTTAATACTGGTTTTCGTAATAGTTTTCACCTCTATAGTTTTGCATTAATACATACTTTATATCTCACTAATTGATGATCACTTTGTGTTGAATCTATTAAGAACATTACAATCTTAAAATACATATTTTCTGTTAGTCAAAATATAATACAATTTTGGGTACTTTCATTTTCATTTCTGTAGCATTTTTGTCAAAAAAAGAATTCATAATGTATAGTTTTTCTTTTTCAGCAAAATTCTGAAATCTGTGTTCTCTTTCATTTTTATCACCATAGCGAAATTTATTCTCAACACTTTCAATTTTTAGTTGTTATACCAATTCTCATGGTAAAATCTTCCATGACAATTTTAAAATGTAGTTTGGCCTGATCAAAAGCATTTTTATATATCCATATAAAAATCCTCTACTTCTTCATCATAATAATAACTTGTGGCATAAACAGCAATAATCTTAATTTGGTATCTTTCTTTAATTTGAGTAACTAATCTTGCCACTGTCGAATATTCCATCAATCCCCATGAAATTGTTTTTACACTTTATTTATAATGAATCTTATTGTCTTATACTTTGAATATTTGTACTTTATAGTAAAGTACATGTCCATTACAAATTTTAAGTCAATTGTTTCTTCACCTTTTTTTTTTTAACTTGACAAAGTCTAACAATTTCCTATTTAATGTTAGGCAGTTCTTCTTCCAATTCATGTAATCTTCCTTTTCTTGAAAGTAATCTGTAATTATAGGTACCTGAATACAATCAAGAGTTTCTTAGCACCCTCTGCCTTCAGCCACAACTTCTTGGCTGATAACTTTCAGTTTCTGGAAATATGGGCCATAATTTTGCTTTGCTTATCACATGGTGATATATATAATATATATTACAATTATGATATATGTGCATACAATTCATTTATATATGTCATCATGTGTAAATTTTAATCTTTAACCTATGTATTACATATTTAAACTTGTGATTATTCATTATTTGTATGAAGATCTGCTTTAAGAAAAGCTTTTAAATTATATTTTATAATAAAAAAATTGGAATATTAATTTAAAAAACTATTTTAATTATGATAATTTTTACCACATCATTATTTTGACATTGTTTATCATTTAGTATTATATTATTTATATTGAGTGATCAACAGTATATGTAAATGTTCAATTTTTTAGCCTTATTAATGTTGTGAGGCACTTAATGAAAGCATAATTTTATAATAAATATTACATTAATCATTTCATATATATTATTACTTTTTTTGAATCCATTATTATATAAAAGTGATACCTTCCTAGTGATCAAAAAACTGTAAACCTGGAAACCCTATTAATCTTATAAGATGAATTGTTTGAGCTGTGATAGAGAAGTAAAACAGTTCTATTATACTTAGCTATTTTTTATTTTTTTTTACTTTCCTTGGTTGGGAATCAATTTGAGAATTTTTGTCTCATCAGAGTGTTACTCTATTTATTGAAGCAATTCCTCAAAGTATTTATTTTAATAACTATGCTTTGTAGTGAAATATATTTAAATATAAAAGTATTTCTGCACAAAAAAAATTTTCTGTTATAATGACCAAAACAGATTTAATCATAATAAAATGTTTCAATGATGGTTTTCTGTCTTGCACTTTTTTACAATCAATTTTTCTAATTATATTTAAATTTATTCTCTCATTCAATCCTATATTGATCTTCTGCATGTAACTGAAATAATATGAATGTAATACTTAAACTTACTGTTTCACTATGTATCATTATATAATTATGTTCATTTTGCATGATAGTTGGGATAGTAGTTATGGTTCTAATACAGACAGAGTGCCATTAATTTGAAATTCCTGGTTCCAGGGTTTATTTGGATGTCTGAATTTTTTGGATTCCAACAATACCATAAATCCTAACTCTACTGAAAATTTAATTAAACATTAAATTTATTACCCATAGTTTTTATATATGGATTTTTAAAAAAATATTGTATAAATTTGTTGTTAACAACAATATAACCCTTTAAAATAATAAATATGTTTATATCAGCACAAAAATATTTAAACAATATTTTGTAACTTTATCCAGAGAACCAGAAGATTTTTGAATTAGTGGTGTTTGGATTTATAGCTGTCACCTTGTATCTTTTAAATTCATTATACCTTAGACATTTTCCCCAATTCTCTGAATGAAGTATTAATCTTTAAATTAAGAATTAATTATTAGAATTTTGAAAATGAAAATGATAAATATTTAGACAATGGCTTCATTTTAATTAGTTTTACAAAACTAGATGCATAGAAAGTAGAAATTGAATAATAATAAATGATTAAGAAATATCAAAATATTTGATTTTAATTTGCATTTCAAGTAATCAAAATTAGAAACATTTTAAAATAAATACTGGATTGGAAAATTTTGTTATCCGTAGAGCTAAAAAAACTAACTTTTCAATTTAGTCTTAATTTTAAAACAATATAATAATAATATGCCTTTCCATAATATGCTTCTCCATGTCTAAAATCTGAAAGAAAATATTGGCACAACTCAGTGAAGATAATGAAGATATACTTTTATTGTCTCATTTATTTAATCCATTAGCCCTAGATAAGATAGTGTGAAAACTAGATTTGTTGAAAGATTGATTTTGTGATTAACTCGTTAGTAATTAATTATTTGTCTAAATTAATATTACATTGTCAAGTATTCTATGTTCATCAAAACAGGGTAAATTTCAGTAAATACTAAATATTGCTTTGATTTCTATTTTTCTGTTGAGATTTTTTCTTTTTTCAGGAATGAATAAAATTTTTATTTTTACTATTATTTGAACTCATTTTCAAGTGCTTAGTAGCATGCTGTTCCACCATTTAGACCACTGTATTACAAAAAAGCTAATATCAAGAACAAAATATTCTAAATATCTATTTCATCATAAGAATATTGCAGCACTATTAATAACTTTTATAATTTACATTAACTTTATTGCAATATTTAGTTGTTATTGTTGTTGTTTTTTTTTTTTTTAAAAAAAGATTTAGATTGAGATGTACATTTATTTACTTTGAATTAAGGTTTATGGCTATTATTGGATGACCAAAGAAAAATACACAAATAAAAGTTTAAGGCTCAAGTCATCTGAAATTGATAAATTGCTATATCATTACTACAAAACTAGTATAGAAAATTGTTTCATTATTCATATTATTCTTAAAGCATACTTTTATTTATCAAAATCGTTAATTTATTTCTGTCTTTTCTTTTATTACAGTTGACTGAGTTAAACATTTATTCGATAATTATAAAGATTAAAATACTGTATAATTATGATAATTTTAACAAAATTGACATATTAACTGAATTAAAATAAAAAAGGAAGAAAAATAGAATCGACTTATAAGATCAGCAATTATTTTTACTAGTAGTGAAAATCTATTTTTTATATACTGTTGTGTGTTAACCATCCAAAATAAGAATAATTACATTCCCATTTATCAATGAATACTTTATGGCTATTAAGTTGTTTTGGTGGTAGATAGCTAAAAAAAAAAAGTTTGGGAATTTTATAACTTCAAAATTTCCCAAGCTTCACTCCATATTCAAACCCTACGCCACAAACATGACAGTCCTTTCATAATAACATAAAAACAAACTTTTTTGATTATTTTTTGAAGGTTTTGATAGAAAACATTTTCAACATTTATATCTGTTGTTTTTCTTTTTTCAAGTATAAAAATAAATGATTTTTTTTAAATAAAATTGTAATCAGATAATATAATTGTTTAATTTAGATTCTGTTCGCAAGCAAAATCCACTCTATTCCAGGTCTATTATCTATTGTAAGCTTTAGTAATCTAGCTTTTATTTAATTCCTACTCAGTGCTGCTCTATTTAGTTTCAAAACTTCTGAGTAACAAAGGATGTTAAGTCAGGAATTAGTCTGGGGATATGGATAGAATAGTCAGTACTTAGCAATTTAGTAAGAATTAGTTAGCACCTATTAATTACCGAATCTAATAATAGATGGGTGACCTGGAATAGTATAAATAGTTCTTGCTTCTAAACAGCACCATTTAAGATGAGGTTATGTGATGTTTTTTTTTTGTTTGTTTGTTTTTAGAATCTATCTCTTTGGCCATTTATTTGAGTCAAAAACATACAGTTTATGTGACATGAAGTCATCTTTCAGTTTTCTTTTTTACTACTTTTTGTCATAATATTGTATTGTTATTGAATCAAAAGTTTGTGTATGATAAAGAATAGTTTCCGTTTAACAACATTTAATATTTGCAGTGCTTTATTATCTAGAAAAGATCTGTCTTGCTGGGCTTTTTTTTTTTTTTTTTAGGCTGCTCTCTTTAATTTCAAATATATCTTCTATTAAAATACTGTAGTTATTTTCTTGATTCATATTGTTACATGTGCATTAGAAAATTGGCATGAGAAATAGGACTGAACAAATATCTAACATTTAAGAATAATAGATCAATTCCCCAGATCACATCATGCAATAAAATGAGAGAAGCTCTTTACCATACTGCATCTATCATAAGCTTGAATAATCAATGATTAACCAGATATCTTAGCAATTAAATCCTCATTTCCAGACTAGTTTCTGGCTTTTGCCTTTATTAATGAGTTTTGAGATTCAAAATTGGAAGTAATGCAGTTATGCATCTAGCAACTACTTTTAACTTCATTTTATAGTTCAAGATAAAATTTCCGAAATTTAAATCAGCCTAATGTTTTGAATCCAAGACATTAGGGGGTAGTTTTACATAAATGTTCAAATAAGTTGACTTGATTTGAATTTCATGTTTTTAATTTGAATGCTAAAATGGAGTTACAGATGGTTGATGTATTATTTCCAACTTTGAGTTATCAATCTTGGCATGAGGATTTAAATGCACTAAGACACTAGTAATGACGATTACTCAAATTTGTGGAAAAAGGTACTAGAATAGAGAGCTGTTTTTGTTTTAATAATTAAGAATTTTATAAAATTCAAAATAATAGCTCTATTTTATTAAATAAATAAAAAAAGATTAATAATGCAGAACTTTTTTTCCCCAATAAAATGTGAACTTTTTTTATGATTATTAAATATCTGAATTTTTATTAATGTATTGATGAGTTTGTCTGGGAGTTTTGCCCTGATAATGTCAGTATAATTTGTGAAGAGAGAGAGAGAATGGTACAGAAAAATAAAGGAAGCATAGTTCATTATGAATTCAAAATATAAAATAATGAAACATCGAAAGGAGCTAATTCTGGAATGGTAATTAAACAGTGCTAAAATTTGATGTATTAGGTCTCATTAACAACTATAATTTGAAAATGATGCTAGGAATATCAAAAGAACTCTTAACTGATTATTAAAAATATAAAAGGAGAAATTGTTATATTAATAAAGTCTAATTGCCTGCATTTCTAAGTAGTTGTTTATTAGTCACTAAACTTTTTAATCTAAGTTACTGCGTATAAAACATATTTACAGAGATATTTATATATGTGTTTATAAGCGAAAGATTGAGGTTATGACAGAGATAGCTACTGATTCTAAAATAGATGTGAAGACTACAAATTAAAGATATTATTTGTTAATTCAACAACAAAGAAATCATCACTGTAAAAATATGCCACAAACTTGGACATTTGATAGAGTGGTCTTGAAAGAAGTTTTTTTTTTTTTATATAGAGAAATTATTTTTAAGAACAAATAATGTAATTGTTCTTGCTATAATATTCTCCATAATGTTATATGGATATGAAAATTGGAAAATGAATCAGGATAGGATTGATCTTTGAACTGAACTTTGAATATATTTGGATGATATAATTTATAATAAAATATATTAGCACATGAAAAGTTGAATGCAAGATTGGGAAGTAATGTATGTCCATATCTATTAAATAAAGTTTAGATGTATTTAAAACTTTTTTCTCCATAAAATATATGAATAAAGATATCTGAAAAAGTAAAATGATCCCCAGGATGCATTTCTTGCTGAACCAATCCTCTTTGATTGACTCAAGTAATAACTTCTCACATGTTGTCATTTGTACAACATCAAATGGCTAATAATACTATGTAATAGTGTTTAATGAAATGGGGTATATTAATATTTAACTAAGTTTAAAGTTTATATCTGGGATAATTAGGATATGATAATCTCTAATCTAATAAATGATTAATAATAATTATTATTGTATTTATCTAAAGTATATGGTTTTAAAAGTGAGAATGCAGCAAGTTTGACACTTTTTTTTTTCTCATGTGTCAAAGCATCAATTGGGAAACGAACCCAGGACAACTTCTTGTAAGGCAGCTGTGCTAACCACTCAGCTACCAATGCTTAACTTTGAACTAGTGAAAACATTATCTTCAAAAAAATAACATTGTATTTGCATTATACAATTTAAAATATTTATTAAACTGTTCTATATTCAATTGCTTAATTACATTTTATTTTTTAATTTATTTTAGTTTATACTCATTATACATTGAATTGACAAGAATCTTGGCCTCAGGGTGGCCTTTGAGCATTCCATCATCAGATTTTCAATTGGATGATCAGTTGAAGAGTTGGAGTGTGGAGTAGATTGAAGCCTATTCATTAAAGTATGAAGATTGCCTATCTTAATATATATCTGAGCACTTATAGCATATATGTGTAGAGATGGTAATCTGGACCAACTGATGATTGCTAGTTTAGCATGAAATATATATATTGGTGATTATTTATCTTTTCGACATATATGTGTTAAAGTGTATTAGGTTATGAGATAGAGTGGAGAGTGGTGGGTCATGTGAAAGTCTGTGCTCATATACCCTATATATTATATATATAGACACAGATATATAATAAGCCTGTGTTTCAGTTATTGAATTGAAATGTATAGATCATTCATGGAATTTTATTTTATCTAAAATGTCTTCTAATTAATTAGTAAACTTGAATGGACTTTTTGGAACTAGAAAATATTTTATGGGTAAATCAACACTATCAGGTTCATGAAAAAATTAGCTATATTTCATTTTAATCTTCAATATTTGATAAATTTTTTATTGTAGTAATTTGTTGAAAAATGTGTTTTTATTTTTTTTGAATGTGTTTCTTTCTAACCGGAGTGAGAATAAGGTTTATTGATTTATTAATGTTTCAATAATTCTTATTAAATATTTCATCATATAGAGGGATTATCTGTTAGAATTTTTTTTTTTATCATTTCATTTTTAACTGATACAAGAGTTTTATTTGACTTATATTTGCATAGATTTATTTTGAAGTTAGAAAAAAATTCATTCATCTAAAACTTGTCAAATATATTAGTGTGAAAATGAGTATCTATTCAACAAGGATTTGTATTAATTGATAAATTTGTAAGTACATTAAAGAAGTGTGGTGATGATTGATTTCATTGGGAAGATACATCAAAGTTCAGAATATTATTTTGGAGAATGACAATTAGATTTGATGTTGAAATATTTCAGAAAGAAAAGTTAGTTGTGGTAGAATTAAAAGATGGCATCACAAAATATCATATGAACAGAATAAGGGATTAGCATGATCTACATATTACCATATTTGTATTTCATAGATTGATTTATATAGTCATTGTAATATTTATTTCTAATATATTATTGAGCTAATAAACATCACATGATCATTTCTTATGCTTGCTCTTAACTGTTATTGAAACAGGCAAAACTCTATACGTATTGCCTCACAGTGCAAGCCATTAATTACTCTGGCTTGCACTGAGTGGCAATATGTATAGAGAGTTTTGCCTGTTTTAGTATATTATTATTAGTTTGTTGTTTTATTTTTTCCTTGAAGTTGGAATGACCATATTTGTTTTTGAGTGACTGCTGCTCTTGATGATAATGATACTAATCTTTATTGTAAATAACTTATATTTTAATCAAACTAAATTGTTGTAGCCAATTAGCATGAAATAAATTTAAACGGAATGTTTTAAACTAGTATGAGAGGTGAATCATGTAGTCTTATCACAAATATCTTTTTTATATATTTAATCCCATTGCCATATATTAAGAGCTCGCAATACACATGACTTAGAGTTTAAATTAAGATAGTTGAATTGTGAAAATTTTACCAGGATCCCAAACATACTTATATATATTTATATATTTTTTCAGGTAATAAATTTTTAGCCAATCTAATAACTATCCAATATTAGTTGGTAAATGGATTTCTAGCTATTTTTAGCTAGAAAAGCGTTGGTAGCCGAGTGGTCAGCACAGCTGCCTTACAAACAGTTGTCGTGGGTTCACTTCCCGGCCGATGCTTTGACACATGAAAAAAAAAAAGAAAGAGCTCAGATTAGGATTAGTCAGATTAGTGATATGTTGACTAAAAATCAAAAAATATGATTGTAATACATCATATTCTCCTGTTTTTATTTTATTATTTCATTTCATAAAGAAGTGAAATTTCTATAATGCATATTTTATTAAAATTCTTATCAAAAGCATTCATAAAGAATTTGATTGTAATGTTCTTTGTCAAAGAACATTTTTCTGTTAAACTCTATTTTTAAGATCTCACAAAATTCTTTAATTGTTCAGTTAATATAGAATATATATTTGAAGAAACTTCAGTTATTATTTGCTTAATATCAATTGAATTTGTTTTCAACGTAATTTAGTTTATTTTTCTAGGGTGTATATATTTTTTATGCTTGGCTTATATTCTACTAATCATGTATTGCTGAAATA
The DNA here is from genome assembly GCA_028023455.1 of Epiperipatus broadwayi. Lineage (NCBI taxonomy): Eukaryota > Metazoa > Onychophora > Udeonychophora > Euonychophora > Peripatidae > Epiperipatus > Epiperipatus broadwayi. Next base: position 3,983,026 of record JAQFVV010012410.1, on the reverse strand, counting down.
GATTCATTAAAAAAATAGTGTCATGGCTAAGCTTTTGATTATCATCTGATGTGATGCACTGTGACTTCTCCTAATATGGAGTCAGGAATCTCTTAGCAACTATGTCCAGAGAAACCTGTTAGCCACTTTATCTTCCCTTTCCATTCTCCACCCTAAGTTTCCCCACATCCTGCTCGATCCCATTTCCACAACATAATTTTTGTCAATTCCATGGCCTTCATATCTAAATCCCCCTTATCTGTTTCCAAACTCAGCATAAAAACCAATAACCCACTTTCTGTATAATCACTTTGTTTATATTTAGTCTTCCATAACTTTATTATTTGTACCCTTTCTGCTTTCAAGCATTTACATTGAATCAGCAGATGCCTAATATTTTTTATGCCTTCCTTACACAACTTGCAGACTAAATTACCAATATTTTTTCATTTACGTGTATATTCCCTTGTTGCTAAAGATCCCATTCGAGCCTTAAACCGTAAACTACTTTCCTTGATATTATCATAAATTAACTCGCACCCAATGTTCCATTTAATATATATTTAAACTCTTTTTACTCTCCATACTAGTTCTCCATCTCTCCAATTCCCTATTCTTTATTAATGCATCTATTCTTCTATCCTATTCCTTATCACTATAACACTCAACAATCCTCCTAACACAATCATCCCACCAGTATACCGATATAAATTCTTTATCCAAATATTCTGTATACCGCATTACCTTGCTCACCCATCTTGTTGCCTATCCTTTACTCATAAACTAATTAAAATACTATTTTGGCTGTGCTGCCACATAGTGATTTCCCGCTCATTACAAAGGAAAAGTTTTGCAATAACACATACTGAAGGACCAGTGGAAACATTATTATTATTATTTCATTGTATAAGAAGTTAATATTAACATTTAATTATAGAATAATGATTAGATCTTGTTCAGAAATACCACATGGGTTTAAGATTTTTTTTCAAGCATTAAACCTATAACAAACCTAGTTGATATCCAATACTTGCCAGTAAATTGGGTATCTATTTTTTTAGTAGAAAATAATGGTCCCAGATTGATTTAGATTGATCAGAATGTATCAAGTTATATGCTAATATAAATTCATTTATAAAGTAGGTAGTTAAAAGTGAAAAAACTGAATGATTATAAAACTTGCATATTTTTTTTGTAATTAAATTATTTTTTACTTTAAAACTATTTTATTTTGCACTTATTTATAACCTAGATCAAATAATAAGTAATATTTACTAAGGCTATTATAACCTTAGGAATAAGCGTCTGAAAAATTCGAAGGTAGGGACCTCTACAGATCTTAAATACAAGCTTTATAATTACAACTTTAAATTATCGTAATAGATTTCTTACTATAAGATCTTTCCATTGACTCGTAGTAAATGATTTCGCAAGTATTAAGGTATTATAAGAATTGTGGACTTAATTAGTGAAGTATTGAATAGCTTCACACTCTTAGATCTAACCACTTCAGCTTCACCTATTCATATATAAAAGTAGGTTGAAGTAAAGAAGGATTTCCTCTTTTCTTCATAGCGTAAACTTGTGTTTAAGACCTGTAGAGGTCCCTACCTTCGAATTTTTCAGACGCTTATTCCTAAGGTTATAACTTTAGTAAATATTACTTAATATAATAATATGCGTTTAATAAAATTTATAATTTAAACTATATCAAAATAATTTTCACCAGTTCTGATTATTTATTAAATATTTGCTCTTTTTTAAGATTTCTTAATCTTAGATTTAGGGAATTCATATTCTAAAGCTTTAAATATTTTATCAAAAATGCTTAAATTTAAAAACAAATTTTAATAACCGGTATTGTTCATTGATACTTCATTTCATTTTCAATCATGATTGATCTTCTGTAGGTTGAATGTTTCTCCATCCTGATCCCATAGCCCCTTTTCTTCACATCATATCAGCAAAGTTTCTTATTTTATTCTTTCTTCTCACATGTCATCTCTTTTTAGATCTCTTGTGGATACAGTTTAAAACTTCAACTACCCATTTATTATCGTCTTTTCTTGTTAAATATCCAGCCCACATTCAAGTCTTTTATTTTTATTTTATTTTTTCACTGACATCAGTGATGATATCTATTTGTCTCTCACCCACAGTAATAAACATGTTTATTACTTTTCTTTTTGCTTTATTGTCTTTAAAAGCCTTATTGGAGTGTTTTTTTAAATTTTAAATACATATTAAACCAGTTTTTTTTTTTAAAAAAAAGAAGCAAAACACAAACAAAATGGAATAGTTATCTGGCATCTTAAGAGTATCATTAGCTTGAATGTTTTGTTATTTAGGCATGCTATTATTTTGATTCCATTATTTTGATAGAAAGTCTTCTTTTAATGCAGTTTTGAGTATTTTTAAAGAATACTTGAATTGCATAAAATTTATATATTTTTTGATTAGTTTTGTTTTGAAGTTATAAATATTTTAAGCTAGAAACAGTTTGCATTTAACATTGAAATAAAAGAACTCAAGTATCTTTTTATTTTTAAGTATTCATTCTGATTGTCTATTATATTTTTATAATTCTTAAGAAGTGCTATTGAATTTTATAATTTTTCTTGACGATTAGAGATGGTGATTGTCAGCTTTTTATTTAAGAATTTAAAGTATATATGTATGTTATAACTAATTGGGATCACACATTTTCATGCCACAAGTAGTCAAACCAGGATATAGAACAGAAACTTGTTTTAATTTGTAATATCAAAGTCAATGGACTGGTATTCATAAAGATCCATAACTATTCTCCCTCTTAAATTCCCCATTTACATCAGATTTATATATTTGGATTTGAACTAAACTGATCATGAAACTCTATATATATGACTGTTCGTTGTATTATGCTATATTGTCTTAACTCGTAGATATTCATAGACATCAATTATATAGGAAATTATAAAATAATAATATCATCATCACAGGTTACCATCATATATAATAATCACACACATATTATCACATGATATAAATTGTATGCATTATCATAATCTCATTTTGTCACATTGCGTATATATTATCTTCACATGTACATTATCATTTTTAAATATATTTTATTACATCATTGTAAACTATTTTCACATGTATACTATCATTTTCAAATGCATCTTATGTATGCATGCATATCCAATAAAATTACATTACTATAAGAATAAATTAATCACATTTGTAGTAAAGTTATGGTATTTGTTCATTATATCTTAATCTATTGCATTAGTTTAAAATGTTCTACCAATATATATATATATATTGTTTACTGTATTTATGCACATATTTTATTTATATAACCGTACTAGATTTTCACTAACAATTAAATAAAAATCTGTCATATTTTTCTCTTTAAAGCTATTAAAGGATGTTATTCATATTATTGAAATCATTTAAAATGAAAAAAAAAATATGGAAGTTTTCTTTTTCTCAAACTTCAAACATAATTAACAGTTACAACAAAAAAGCATAATTAGTTAAATATTAAAACTATTAATAAAAAAATAATAATAATGTTATCCAAGCACAGAGAAAGTAATATAAAATTATTATTTAGGATGTCTTGTTATATATAAGATATATTATTGATTAGAGGTAACATTTGTACCTAAGATATATTTTAGATTTATATAATATACTGAAATTATATCTCACCTTCATTCCCTTTATTACACTTGTAATACATTTACAAATTTTTACCACTTGTCTTTTTAATCCCAGAAGTTTTTTCATTCTTATGCTTTTTTTTAAATATATATATATTATACATATATTCTTTTTGGTACTTTTGTATTAGATCTGATGAAAGTCAATTGCAGTAACAAATGTCTAAATAAAGACGAATTAAACACATTTACAATGTTCTAAAAGGAAAAATAATTACTTTTTTATTTAAATATTAGATAATGTTCTGATCAAAGAAAGTTGTTAGTCAAAATGTTGGTTTCACTGTTAATTTTATGTTTTAAAAAGGGAGATACTTTCATTTTCTGCACTAAATAAAAAACTTCAGTTCATGCCAGTGACTGTAACAAACAACCATTTGCTTTTGTTTTTTACTGGAATAAATTTATATTGCTAAAAGTTTAGCCATTTTGTGCTAAAGAAATTGATTGATGAAGTTTGTCAAAAGATCTGTTTATGAAAAGTTATCGTAGGACTAATATGTATATATATAATTCACAGCAGGTCTAATACATAAGTACCCATTTTTGTTTGGAAAACTTTACAAATTAAGTTTTCTTTTTTTTCAAGATTTAGTGCTTTAGATTGGTTTCTGATTTGGTCTCATATAGCACTCTAGAAAAGGAAGCATTCTCAAACCACTTAGTGCTTTCATAAATATCCAGCCAATTCTTTCATCATAGAAATAATGTACGGTTGAAGTGGTTGCAGTTATACACAAGGCTAACCACAAATCTCAGTACTAAGTTGTTAGTTTTTGACAATTGTTCTCAAGATTTTAGTTTAATTTAATAATAGTGTAGAGTATTGGAATTTTTAGCAACAATATTTTTTCTGTTCCCCTTTGCTTCAATATTCTTCAACTTAATAACCACAAGATTGAATAATGTGGATTTGTTCAGTTAGTGTTCTTTTTCTGCTTTCTTTATGTTCCTGGAAACTTTCTATTTTTACTCATTTTCCCACAATAGCATAGAATACAAAATCAGCCTTTTATTTTTCAAATTCCACAAATAATTAAGGAAACATTTTAATCATGTTATCATTTCTTCTATTTTTAATAAAAACAATTTTTCTCGATCCAGTTTTAGATTTTAATCTCTTTTTTTGATTAATGAAAAATTATTTTAATCAAGTTGCAAAAACTTATTTTTACTTTTCATTATTTCAAATCTATTTTCTTACCCTAACTATATTGTATTGATATAATTTTCAAGAAATATAATTTATACCTATTTTTATTAATGCTTTATCCTAATAATAATATCACTAAACAACATATTGTTATTCAATTGCATTATTATTTCATTACTAACAAATTTTACTTTTATTAAAATAATGTTTCTTAATAACTTTGGTAATACAATTTTACTTAAAAACTATTAAAGGATATGCTCTATTATTTTATCTTTATTTGAGTAAAGCGATGCATTTTTTGATCTTATATTCTAATTAATTAAATTAAATATGAAAATACAATTGTAAATATGCTTATTCCTTATATTGCAGACAAACTCATTTTCCTCCTTATACTAATTTTTATTGTATATCTTGCTTATTGGTATATTTGACTGAATTAAATGTCCAATCTGCTTTATTATTTTAATTGTATGTGACAATATCTGTAGGTACAATATATAGATATAGATGTATACATATTTACAAAAATGAAGTATGTGTATGTACACAACATATCCAAGTATATAATTAATGCCTTTCACAACTATATCATAGTATTCTGAAACTTGCCATTTAAATTTTCTCTCTATTACTTCATTATTGAGCTAAGATAAATTATATAATAACCAATTTGCAAGGTTCATGGACTGGTTCCTTTTTTCTTAGCTATGTTCTAGCTCTAATAGCATTATCAATAAATCAATGGTTCTGATTTGGAATTAGTGATGTTGTGGTTTGGCACAGCTGATGAAGGGGATTTCCTTGAAAATTGTCATTGTTCAAAGTTCAGAATTTGGTGGTTAGATAGCTTATCTCAGTTAAATAATGAGTCAATAACAGACCTCTAAAATGTTCTCATTCATAAAATACCACATGTGCACACACACACACACAGGTAAAATCCAATGATTTTGGTTTATAGAATTTAAATATGTATTAATTTAAAACACAAAATTACTTGTTTATATTTTTATCAAATTGACTAATTTGGCATGTAATCTTTGTGTGCCGTTTAATACTGATAATTTCTAGGTTCTTCATACAAAAAAAATGACAATAGAAATGACCACTGGTCTGTTGTATCACAGCTATTACTCCCTGATTTTTTGAGAATTTCAAACAACAAAAAAAAGCAAGAGGAAAAGCATCAAAATTATGAATGCAGAAGAATGTCTTATGTATCTAAAGGTGCAAATTATGTTCTACAGAGTACTTAGTATTCTACTATGTAGTTCAGCTTATTGGCGTAACTAGAAAGATGACATTTATTGAGTTCTCTATTGTTCCATCAATATGTAAAATATAGTGTTAAAGGAAAAGTATTTTTGATGAAATATCAGATTATACTTAATTTGAAAACCTTCCAATTACAGTACCATGATCTGCACTGCTTTTAGGATGCTTGATCAGGCTTTATTATAGGTAAATCTGATATGAACATTTGTATAAAATTTTAAACTAGATGAAGCTAATTATATCTGCAACAAAATCTTTTCTTTAAATCCTGAAATTAACATTGAATCTATAAACTTCATCACACAATGCAACTTCATTCTGCCCAGCTATTTTCTGATGGATAATTTATATATGTTGTTGAAAATAATCTATGCTTTCTTTTAGTAAATGCTGATATCCTACTTTACGTTGATTGGTTTAATATTTTCTTTTCCAATTCACCACCTAACAAATTAACCCACATCTTTAACTACACTGCCAAAAATTGTTCTGAATGATAAGCAGACATTTCTTGCTAATCTTAGGAAAGTGCAAGTTATAGAAGGCATTGCACTAAGAATTATTAAGACCATAATAAAAGATCTGTTGCAGATTACCACAATTAATGTATGTGCTTAAATAATTATAATAAGACAATATATTTGTAAGAGATACTCAGAATAATTATTTGTTGGATTATATCAATCATCTAATATTAATTGTTGAATGTCTTAGAAAAATTCAAACCTTATTTAAGTTTTCAAAATACTTTCAACTATTAGTAGTAACATACAGATTAATATATAATACAACTTTTCAAGTGGTATTATTCTTTTCTCTTCTTCAAGTGTTACTGGCTTGACTAGTAACAGTACTAGTTTGGGAATTAAATCTTGATCTTTAGATTCATGAATATTGAATTAAGGTGATCTTCTAACCAACTAGGCTATTCTGCCAAAGATAACAATTAATAGAAATGTCTTATCTTCACAGTTTTTTTCCCCCACTTTTTCCTAAGTTAATGACGAGTGGCTTCCAGACATTATGAACTACCACACTAGGTTGACTTGTGGAATTAATTGTCATTGTAATGTGAGAAGTTTCTGTGAATTATTTTTTTTAGTGTTTTTCCTTTCCACTATTATTGCGATTTCACAATCAAACATATGTTCATTGATACATACATGGTTTTCTACTGTAGATATGTCTGTTTCTTTTCTAATTATCAATTTGTGTTCTTTTAATTGCTTTTCAAATCAATGAGGAGATTCATTTCACCAATATACATCCTTCCACATTCGCATATTTTTATAGATGCCATTTTTGTTTTTCAGTATTTGAAATTTAGGTTTTGTACATGTTAGGATTCCTACATTGTAGGGTGCTATAATTTGGAAAGTCATTCTAATATTAAATTGGTTGCAAATTTTCTTTAGTTTGACTGTTTATATCTAGTACGTTTGGATACACTACAGTACCAATAATTATTTTTTCTTTGATGTTTGTTTTTATTGTGCATTTAAGATTTTCAGAATGTCATCTGATGGATAACCATCCTTTATGAGAGTTTATTTAATATAGATATTTTCTTTTTCCAAACCATTGGTTTCTGAACAAACTTCTTTTGCTCTGTTGTATTTCTATCACAATCAGATGTATAGGTGAAGATATTTTCTTGTATGTGTGGGTTTTGTATACACCACAGTTTTAATTTTGCCATGATGGAGTCTTGTCACAAGAACATTTAAGATTGTCAATTTTTATTCTTATTCTGATTCTATTGTGAATTTAGTTGATGGGGATATATTTTTGATACATGCCCAGAATATTTATAGTAGGACTTCACCATGTATTTATTCATGCAACAAATATTGTCACAATGAAGCCGGGCATTAAACGGATATTGAGTAAAGTTTATGGCTGTGGTTTTTAATTTTTTCCATGTAAATATTGCTAATCAGGATGATAATGATTTTGTTGGAAGAATTCTGTATTATATTGCAAGTATTCTTCCAACAAAATCAAGGGATGACTTTGGGTTCCACAGTCACCCTGATTATTAACATTCACATTGGAGAACTCAGAACCACAGCCATAAATACTACTCTAAATCCATCTAAAGTCTGGTTTCACTATATTGATGATATGACTACTTGATGGCACTATTATAAACTTCTTGACACATATCAAAAACATAGCTCTTTCATTTATATTTACAATAGAATCAGAACAAGAACAAAAATTGGTATTTTTGTGTTAAGACTCACTCCCTCATGGAAAAATCAAAACTACAGTTTGCAGAACGCCCACTTACCCATAGGAGAACACTTAGCATATACATTAATCATGAGAAATATATGGAGTTATATTATCACTATGGGACAGAGATAAGAAAACTTTATTCAGAAACCAATGATCTATAAAAAGAAAAGATCTACATATCCAGAAACTCTCATGAAAAATCTTTAACCATCAATCATCATTAAAAAAAATCTTAAATAAATAACAGAACAAACATCTAAAGAAAAAAACAATTATTGGAATTGTACTACATCCATACGTGTCAGGTATACCATGCAAACTAAAGTAAACCTGCAATCAATATAGCACTCTATAAGGAAATATAAATTTGAATGGCTGAATAACAAAAATTGCATTTATGAAATATCATGTGAATGTGAAAGGACATATTAGTGAGAACAATCACCTCATCGAAAAGCAATTAAACGTCCACAAATTGATAATTAGACAAATACCATATGTTTAATTAGTAAAACATTAAAATAACATTCAAAAATATTGGAAAGAAAAAAGCATAAAGAAGAATATTTAAATAAGCTGCTCACTTAATAATGGCAAATAATCCCACAAATCAATCTAGTGAAATAATTTAGAATGTCTGGAAGTTAATCATTAATCTTAGGAAGAAGTGGAGATAATTATAGGAACTTTTTACTGATTGTTGCCTTTGGAAAAATAGCTTAGTGGTATGCTGAATCTATGTTACAATGTTATTCTGTGACCAACCTTATAAAATTGGTCCAATATAATGGGCTTCAAAATTATATCTTACATTGTAATCGGGTCTTATATTATTGGTCATTAAATATTTTCAAGTATATATGATCATATGTGAAAAATATATTTTGTTAATTTATATTACATTCGAAAGATAGCTTAAAATTTCCTTTAGCATGGAGTAAATTCATCCGTTTGGTGCTTAAAAAAATGTATATTGTGTACAAGATTGCCGATTAATATATAGTAATTCAGAATAGGCAAAAGAATAGGCAAAATGCCTTTAACTTTCAATGGTTTAATTTTAAAAGCTGATTAATTAATAACTTAATATTTCAAAGAAACTCATTTTAGTGATATAAAAAAATCAACTCGAAATTGGAAGTTTTTTATATATTCCTTTTTTTTTAAAACTATGAACATTTGGAATTTTTCTCTGTGAGAAATTTGTTTAAATTACACAGCAGATATTTAAAAGAAAAACCCCCAATGATTTTTAACTTATTTGAGATCTGAACGATATTATAAAGTCTCACATATTTGCGGACTTCATTCATGCATTAACTCGACTATCACTAACTGTAAACTTTTTTTTTCTTCAAATAGGCATGCCAAAAGATAAAATATGTTATTACATAATTATGAATAGAAGTTTTTCAAATGAATTAATTGATATAATCTTCTGCCTGAATATAAATTTACGTTTAACAAACAATAGCGTATCAAAGGGCAATTGTCTGTCAAAAAAAAATTCAAGGCAAAATTAATCCTCTCTGGGAAAAAAAAAAAATTTTCATCCCACTTAGCTCTTATTTTTATTTAAAATTGCAAAGATCTAATGTAACATTTATTATACAAAATAATTAGTAAATTAAACTGAATCATGATTTCCATTTGTATGTGAATCGCTTATGCAAAATGTAGGCGAAAGCCAATCACGTGCGCTATAATTAAAATATATATATTTACTTTTTCAGAGTGCCACTGATAACGTTCTGCATGCCACACTTGGCACATATGCCCTAGGTTGCCGACTATGTACTAACCTTTATACTATAGGTACAGTTGAATGTATTTGGAAACTTTAAAGTTTGAATTTTTCTAAAGATATTCAACAAGTAATATAGGTGATGGAAATAATTCAATATACAATTACTAGTAAAATAGCTACCATCACCAATTTTTAGATGGATACTCAGAATGTCGACTTCTGCCCTACTACTGAAATTAAAGTTTCAGCCTACCTTTCATTACTGTTTTTAGAAAATCTTTCTCAAAATCACATTATTCTTTTTGAAACTAATATTTACTGTATACTTATTGATTGAAATCTAACTTCAAAAAATGTTAATATGTTTCATCTGATTGTTAATTAATTAATTACTTTAATGTATTCATTAGAAATTTAATAACAATCTTATTTATACATTCATTTATCTTATAATCATTTAAATTTCACTTTATGCAAAAATGTCTCATTGGTTTTTACATGGGCAATGCAAACTTTAGAAGCTCTTATTATAACAATTTTAGCCCATAAATTTCAATTGTGGTTATCATATTTTATATTTTTTACCAAATTAAGTTTGCATTATTAGCATTAGAACTTTTGTTACATCTATATCCATTCAGTACTCATATTTTTGTTAACTTTAGTGGAGCAGTTTTTATTTTTCGTCTCCATAGATTGTTATAGGCTGGCTGTTATTGTTATAGGCTGACTGTTGTTTTGTCTTGCTTGTCATTTTCTCTTAGAATTAGCATTATACTGGTTTAATTGTATATTTTTATACCCAGAGAGGAACTTGTATCTTGTCTTACTTATAGATTAATTTTAAAGCCTTTTGGTTTCAAGTCATTACCTACCCTTGCACATTAAGCTTTTCTTCTAATGCCTGACCTTGATTAGTTTTAAGCCGATAAAGAAATTGCAAACTCCAAATAGGCCAATTATTGTTTGAAATCATTATTAATAAAAGTAATATTCTGAAATCTATTTAACACATTAAGACCAGGCTGAGATTGTTAATCTTTATCAAATATTAATCAGGATATCATCATTACTACATTGACTTGTACTTTATGTTGAACTCATATTTCATATAAATACTGATACTGAAGATCCATTTTCAAGTGTTAATATTGTGATTCTCTCTTTCTACAAAATCTCTGCAAGAAATTTTGTGTAATATTTGAAGATGCACTTTAATACATTCATACTCAGTTTATCATCAGTTTAACTGCATTGATAAAACTAAAATTAAATAGAAAGTCAATCACTTATCACACTTCATGTTAGCTACTTACAGTTTATATCAATGGAAGATGATGTCCAGAATATATTTGCTCATATAAACTGAAAAAGCTAAGATCCTTAACTGTGGTTTTATATTGGCATTAGAGAGCTAAAAATTACTCATTTACTCATCTTTATAGCAGAAGCAGTACTATAGCAATTAATTGAATGGTTGTTTAAGTAAATTTTTGAAGATGAATTTGATTTTGTCAGTTAGAACTATTCCTAAGCATCTTTATCTATTTATAAGTATAAATATTTTTTCTGATTTCTAATCTATTTAAAATCAAATTGCAATGTGGAGCATCTCAATCAATTATTTATTATTATCATTGGTTTTTTAATCTAAAGACTTTTAACAAATTTGTAATGAGAATACTGCAAGATCTATGATATATTCCTTGCTCTAATTCCAAAACTGCAAATGCTAATATTGCTGTATATTAGTCTATGAAGGTAAAATCATTGTCTTTCTTTTTGTATTTTCCAGCATTTTTTTTCTCTACTATATTTCTAGTAAGACGGAGAGTACCAGTATATAACGTAATTATTCATCTGGTATTAATTTGAGAGATGGGTGACATTTTTTTTCCATTCTCAGAAGTCTATTAATATCATTAAAAGAATCCAAGTTTCTGATCCACATAGAACATTGACTAAATATAGTTTTATAATTCTTTTGCTGAGATCTATATGTAATGTCTTTGAAGCGATTGCTTATAAAAAGTTTTCTCGGCATGATTTAGTATATTGCTAGAGTGGCAAACTCTGGATCTCAAAATCTGTAGATTATGGTTGTAATTTTATCATTTCTAGTACTCATATCCTTTTATGAATTCCTGAGCAATAAACCATTGAATTATTTTTCTCTCTGTGATTGAGAGTACTGATAAAAATGTTAGACTCTAGAGTTCAAAGTGAATGATTTTTCCAGCTTTGTCATTCCTTGTGCTCAAACTTCTTATAAACTTTTGTGCAATTCACCATTGCAATTATTTTATTTATAAAAAGTCTGCTTTACTAAAGCTATTTTTCTTCATATGTTCACCTAATATCTTTATGAATTATATTATTATTGCCCTTTTCTCTTTCATGCCAAATTGAAAGGCATCATTTTATAATTTGTTTAGTGGATTTACACATCTATTTCTAGTCAAAATTTGTATAGCCTAAAACTTTTTTTATTGTGATTTCTGTAAATATATTAAATATACTTATGAACAATTAATCAGCCCTATTAAACTCCTCTGTTAATGTTTTTTTTTTTTTTTAGGTAAAACTTTTACTTTTTTTGGATTGTGTATTGCTTTAAAAATGATACAAGTATTATTTGAGGAGCATACTTGTTCCAAGATTGATAACAAATTTTGCTACATTAGTCCAAGGCTTTCTGATTACCAATGAAAATGTAGTTGTTTTCATATGTTTAAATTTAGTTTTCTTTCTCATAACAATCATAATGTCTCTGCAGCATATCTTGTGAATATATTTCTTCTAAATCCAAATTGAAGAATTGTTAAAATATTATTGAATGATAATGATTTCAAATAGTCAAAATAAGTCATAGATCACATGACTCAATTCTCTTGAGCTTGTAAGATATAATCAATGAGGATTGCCAATTCCTCAACAAGCTTTGTGATAAATGCTTAGCCAGAACCAGCTACCCTAGCACCTCTCTGAGAAGTGCCAAAGCATAAAACCATGGTCAGAGGTTTGGGGGGGGGGTCCTGACAGAGATATTTTAAATGCTGGCTCTGGCTAAGCATTTATCACAAAGCTTCTTGAGAAATTGGCAATCCTCATTGATGATAATGATTTCATTTTTTTTTTTGATAATTAAAATATTATCATATAATACTTATTGTTGAAAAATCTTTGTGTGTTTGCATGCTATGTTTTTGCTATTGGTATGATAAAAAAGTACATTGTTCTTTTGACCAACCTGCTATTTCAAATGTCAAGTAACAGTTCATGATAGGCTACGAAATATGATTACCCCTCCCCCCTGATTGTTTTACCTTATTAAGTGAAAGCAAAACTTTTTAGTGAAGTATTTGCTAAATTTTATTATTATTATGCTGATAAAGATAATGTTCATATATGATCTTAGTTATGACATTTGTCAAAGTTAAGCACATTGTAAATACATACATCTGAACCATGTATTTTCTCTGTTATTAGAGGTTAGTTTCGGAGATAGATGAAAAAGAGTGGAATAAAATGGAAAAGTAAAATTAAGAAGGCATAAATATTGTGAGAATGTATGGGAATAAACTTTTGAAAAAAAAAAACTAAAGAAAAAAAAATTATAATTGCAAAATGAGAAAAAGATGGGTAGGAGAAAATTAAAGATGTTAAATGATTTTAAAGAGAATGCGGTGAGTTAGAAATAAACAGGTGTATGAGAAAAAACATATGCAACCAATATATGAATAAAAGATGAATCTGTGTAGCATTAAATATTGTTATGGTAAAATAAGTTATATTAATAAGATGGCAAGTAATGACAAATTTTTCCATTGTTAATGTAATCAAATATGACTAGGTTCTAGAACTTTATTGCTTAGGTGATTAAATCAAATTTAGTTATCAATCTTATTATGCAAAAATTAATTTTTGTAAGTTTAAAATTTCATATTCATTAAAATAAATGGGATGGGTAACTAATAACTATATGATGTAGGGCAGTAAGTTACTTTCTATTTAGATAAATATGAAACTAAGACTTCTTAACTGATATAGAATTTTTATGTTTCACTGTATTGAATTTCAAATGATGTTATACCAAAATCTTTTGATTTCAGGATATTTTTTTACCTGTCATATTCCTCAATACATCACAATTTAAAAACTGTAGATAATTTATTTATTTAAGACATATGTCAATTATCTCATTTGAAAATGCAAAAAATGTGTATTATTATGAATAAAAAATAATGATAAATATATTTCTGAACAAATAGTAATTTAACTAATTTCATTATTTCTGTTTAAATGGTTTTTATGTAAATCTATTACAGGCATATTATAAACCAGTATATTTTTTTTATTAGAACATAAAAAGTAAATAATTCACATCACCATCTTCATAGCTTTATTTATTATAATTAAAATGCAAATATAGGGAAACTGCAATATGTGCTGTAACAATATACAGTATTCAGTTATAAGCTATCCAAAAAAAAAAAAAAAGAATGTAAATAAACAAAAAATAAAAAGATTAAAATTAACAAATTTAATAAATTCTATGAATCTATATCACTTACGGAATGGCAGCAGCCATTTTCCCATCTTGGATTGCCCTCACTAAATCTAATAGTTTAAAATATAATCTTCTAATAGTCTAAAATATTACAATCTTAGACATATACAGTCTTGTTAATTAATCATATTGAAAGCACATGCACTTATTTTTTCTAGTATAATATTTTGTTTAATAAAATGTTTTGTATGCTTAAAGCTAGAAGCTCTACAAAATTTATGAGAATTCATAAAATACTTTTTTAAAGCAATAAAATGAAAATTATCAGTTTAGTTATGTAAGAAGATGTTCTTGTATTGTGTCAGGAATCTTAAAAAGTTTTTGTGAAGAGTTTAGCCAAGCATTTGAAATGAGTAATTCCAAGCTATTCAGTTGCAAATATGAAGTAGTTATATAGGTTCTGAAGATGATATAATTTTAAAAAAATTAAAACAAATACTATTAAATTTCTGTAGAAATAAAAAGCATATATATATTGAAGAAAAAAATACTATCCAGAACAAAAGTTTATATGCTACAACTGGTTTGTGTGATTTATCAATGGCTTCAGAAAATCAATGATCCAAACTTTACTATCAATTTTATTTTAAAAAATTACCATATATTAACTTTTATTTTTTTGAATAAATGTTAATGTGGGAACACATACATGAACAAATTTATATATAATGTGTTCTCTCAGTTTATTATTAATAATTACTTTATTAGACACTGTTAGAATCATGTATCCATATTTGAATTTATGTTTAGTGATTCTGTAAAGACTATTCACATCATGAAGCAATACTGAAATAATTAATTGATAAATTTCAGATTTTTATATTTGGAAAAATGATTTCTCATAATAGTATGTAATACTGACAAATTAATTTATTATAAATTAAATGTGTAATTTAAAACCTTATTATTTGTAATTGATAGGTTTGTTTGAAACTTTTAGTAGTACTTGTCTTTTCACTCTATTTGCTTTTCAACAAAGGTGGATGAGATGAGGAGGGAATGGAGAGGGAAAAAAATGGTTAAGGATGTCTTATTGAGTAACAAATTCCTTTATAAATTAAATGATAATTTCAAATCTTTTATGATTTGTAATTGATGGATTTGTTTGAAACTTTTACTAGTATTATTTGTCTTTGAAATTTTTAAATTTCTCATTTGGTTTTGAAAAAGTGAAATAAAAAAAAAAAATTGGTTTGTTATAAATATACTAGACTGCTTTTATTAAAACAAATACAAAAGGGCCAAAATAAAGATCAGCTACAAATTTATTATTTTTTACATAAGAAAATTTTTTTTTTTATTCAATACAAATTACAATATAAAAATGAATTGGTTTTCTAACAGCAAATAAAAAAAGAAAAAGATTAAAGCTGTGAAAATAATTTATTTGATTATCATTGGCTGATAAGCTGAGTGCATATCCCGAATGGAAAAAGGCTAGAAAGTGGGTTGCTGTTTTTTTTTTTTTTGTCAAGACATTTTCGTGCATATGTGATTTAGATGGGATTGCAATATATGTCTCTCACCTTCTTGAAAAACACATTTGACATAAGGTCATTTGCCTTCATTAAAATCATTGTGGCCTAAAAATTCTAGCACATTTTCTCTACTGGCGATTACTTTTCCATAGAAATTCTTGAAAAAGATATTTCCTTCAAACAATGATATATGTTTTGATAAAAGCTGCTAGCTATCCCAAGTTCTAAATGAAGAATAGCAGGTTTGTTTTAACATTTCTTTTTAAAACACCCCCCCCCCCATAATAATAATTAAACACTATCGATGAATGGCACAAATTTTATTTATACATTTCTTTATATATATTCTAATGATATAAATGAACACAAAGTTTATATTTAGATTAATTTCTAAACAGTAAAAAAGTATTTATTGTAACGCACATAAATATTTGACTTTTATATATTTTCAGAGATATTTTTTGAATATTTAAGTACATATATCTTATAAAAAGTTTGTGGAATTTTAAAATTATTGATCAGTTATCCCAGTATGATATAGATGCAGTGTTTAAAAAAATCAAGTAAACATAAAATATAATGTAAGTATATGAGACCATCAATTCCCAACATTTTTAAAAATTGGTTTACATTATAATCTTAGTTTGTTATTATTTAGCCACATGCTGGTTACTTTTCTCTAATTATTACACATACATACCCATTTATTTTTGTTTACATAATTATTAATAATAATATTCTATAGCTATATAATCATTTTTTTTTTCTCTCATTCTTTTCTTTCCATTTTCTTTTATTATTTCCAGCACTTAAACTTTGTGCGGAGCTTTGTCAATGTGAGCCTCACATTACCAGTCATTTCTCTATACTAATTTTGCTAAGGAATTGCATGTTTATGCATTCATATTTTTATCCTGTAATTATATTAGCAGTAATTCTGACTCTAGTCTTTGTTGCTTGTTCTTTTTTCTTCTGGAATTAAAATGATCATATTCATTAGTCAGTATCTGTTTATAGTTTAAGAAGTTTATGTGGATGGGAAGGGACGTTTCTGTCACAAAATCTATGTGTTTTTTTCCTCAATAGAGCAAAAAGTTAATATATATATAATAGTAAACAAATTACATAAAAACAAAATTGAAAATATTTAAGGCTTTACCTTTAGTAAATGGATCTTATCATGGGAATGGGTTTGGGAAATTTAACACATTGATTTAATTTTATAATTTGATAATGAAAACATGGGAGATTGTGATCTGGCACTAGTTCATCAGAAATGTATTTTGGGGTAGGGGGTCATTTATCTTTTCCAGATGCTTTTATTCGTGAGATTATTTTTATTATATGTGGTGGAATATAAATTTTAAGTATAAATGTGATTCTGTTACTTTCTGAATTGCCTTTAAAATTGAAAACATCCAATCTTTACATGCCTGAATTAAATAAATAATGTATACTCAGGAGTTTATAATTTTAAGCAGCAGAAATGACAACTGGGCTACTGTTCACAGATTTTCAGTTCCAGCAGATCTGCTACTGCTGCATTAAACTAAATAGAACTACACTTTAATGCATTTTATTATAGCTTTTTATGATCAATTTAAGTTTGTATTGATCGAATTTTTTTATGTTTTGAATTCATATTTTAAAAAATGCAAAAAGAATAGATTTTTGAATTATAAGTGAAAATGTTACAGCAGTATGGCAAACTAAAGAGTTTGCCCAGGTTAAAGACTTTAGTACTGTGCTATTTTTGTATCATTTCATTGGTTATTTTTTTCAGAGATTAACAGTTACTTAGCAATTAATATTATTAGGTTCATTTTTAGATTACTACAATTTGATCTACAAGTATCAAAATTTCTGCACTTACGTCTTTGACAGCATCCACTTTAAATAAATATATGATTGATTATATTAATCATTTATTAAGCTAGAGGTTGACATGTTATTTTTAGTCCAAGTTTAAACTTTAAATGCAGGTAAAGATTAATGTATATTATTATTATTATTAAACAACCATGTACAATCATTAATCTAACTTGATATAAACAATTAATCCAACTTGATGCATATTTTTTTTTTGATAGTTCATCTTTTTTAAAAAATTACATTAGTATGTGTATACAATATATAAAACTTTCTTTCAAAATATAATACTATAATTAGTCAATTAAGTAGTAATCTTGTCTTTTTTTTAATTAATTATAGCTTTATAATTTTGATTCATATGATAAATTTAAAAAATATTTTGGTAAAAGTTTCTCAAAAAAAAAAAAAAAAAATTCAATAGAAAAAATTAGCAAAGTTACTTTGAATTAAGAGAAGAAAAAAATAAATGCAATTCCTGACATCATGTAATTAAATTTTTAGATGAAATTAAAGATTGTAAGCAAGCAAGGATTCAATTAGAATACAGTCATAGATTTTAACCTTTTAAAATTGTTTATGATTTATTAAACTTTAATGAAATTACAAAACAATTTACAGAAAGTAGATGAAAATAAAATTAAAATCAAATTATCTGTATAAGTAATTTAAAATTACATATTAAATTGAACATTTTATTACATTATAAATTTAATTAATTCCGAATAATAATTAAAGAGAGTGGAGTGATATTTTTTTAAATAAAAGTATAATATTTGCAATCTAATAGTATGACTTAATACATATATATGCTCAAAGTCCTAGTAGTGCAATGATTAATATACACTTTTATCATGTTCATTGGTCAAATTCTGGAAAACATAGTGAGTTTTTAAGTTCATAGTCTGAGGATTTCTAAGCAAGTTTAGAATTTTTCCAATTAACTGCTAGTGCATAAATCATTTCTGCTAGCGGATTAATTACTATTAATGCATATCTAGCTATTATTAGTTAATGGGTAAAAACCTCAAAACAGTAAATGCCTGATAAATTTATGTTTGGAGATTATTAGACAATTTATCTCTTGACATTATTGAATGTGAATCTAAGGATGCAGATGATGAAGATGAAATAGAATCTCCAAAGAACAACAAAGATAAACAGAAATTCTCCAATGTAATGAAAGTGGATTATGCTAAAGTGCCTTCTGTTCTAATTATATGCACTGCTTGGCTGTTTGTCACATGATATTAACATGTTGCATTGTTTCAATGAAATTTCTTTAGAGACAATCATTAACTGTTAGAAGAAAACATCTTGCTATCAATTTAAAAGCAATCTCTGATAAAGGTTGTTTTAATCTTGAAAATGTTTTTTGATCAACCTACCTTTTCCTGCTGGTGATATATTCCTGGTTTACATAGAATGGTTTTCTTTTTATTACTGAACTTAATAAATAAGCAATTTTTGTTTTTATTAAAAAATGTGTTTCTTTGAAGGATGGCAAATACTAGAGAAGTTATTTAGAACAGTTTTACATTTTATTTACAGATATTTGGAACAGTTTCAATGTTTGCCTGAAAATGTGTGATAATGGTATTTTAATTATAATTTTATGTTGGACTATTTCCATCATCTTGTTGAATTGTTAAATGTTTTTAGAAAAATTCAATCTTTATATTTTCCTAATATATTTGTTAATAATAAGTGACAGGTCAGATTTAAAATACAAGGTTTCAAGTTGTACTACTCTCTCTTATTCAATTTTCTGGCCATACCAGAGTCAGTGTTGACTCAACAATCGATTTGATAATATTTAGGTTCACGAATATTGAATTTAAGGTACTACTTTTAGCAATTAGGCAGTTTTTAACTCCCATGTTATCATTCTGCTATAGTCAGGATGGCAATACCTGAAGAAGAGAAAAGTGTAATACTATTGAAATTCTTGTATAATCTATATTAAACTGTGTATTATTATTAACAACTGAATGAACATGGAAAAATATGTTTTGAATTTTGTTAAAAGAATATTTAATAATTGAAATAAATAATGGAAATAGTCCAACATTTATCTGTACATATTTTAACTATAATTACATAATGCACATGCATACCAAGTATTGGTGGATATAGTTCAGTGAATATTTTCAGTTATAATAATGGACAACTGTATAAGTAGATGCTGCTTATAGTTATAAAAATAGAATATATATTTCAATGGTAAAATCAGAAAAACAATTTGATTTTTGTAGTATGTGTGTGTAATTTAACCAAAGGCATAGTGAAGTAACTAGGCAATAGAGCATTAACATTTGTTCATCAGTGGTAATTTGCTTCATTTGCCATTCTCATGTCATTTCAGCGTTTAGAGCTATGTCTACTTTCTATAAATTATAAGTGTCACTCACGCACACACATTCCGCCCCTCAAAATAAATTGATATCCTTATTAAGAGTTCACAATAGAAATATTGCAACAGATTCTGATTGGGATAAGAATTTCCAAAAATAAAATGCTTCAATACTGTTAAAGTTTTTGTTAATATGATATTCTCTGCTTAAGTGTAATAGGCAGAAGATTACTACTCTGACCAAGCAATAACATTTGTCTATTGCCTGTGGTAGGTTGCATTCACTTGTCACTTAATAAGTTTACTCCAATTTCTCAATATTTACAATTATTTTTTATAGTACTATATCCAAATTTGTCATTATATCAGATTCCTGTTTATAGATTACTTGCCACTGTATATTGTAGATTAGTTTTGATGAATAAGAATATATAAACTAATGATTTTCATTTATCATTTGCTTATTAAATTAAAAGGAAAAAACTCTACATAGTATTTTCAATTATTTATTTATAAATTTTTTAACATATTGTATTTCACTTTGAAAATTGTGTCATTTTTTTTTTAAATCAGGCTATGATTTTGAAATAATTTCCTCAATGAATTCTTATCATTTATCACTCATTTTACTTCATCTCTGCACACAAATTCTCACTTATTGTTCAAATAAATTAAATTCTTATGCTCTTCTTTTTATGTTGCATTACAACAGACATGTACTTTAAAAAAAATAAATAAGTAAATAAATTTAGATTTAAATGAAAATGAATTTCTGATTGATAAGATTATCATAATGTATTTTGAACAAATTTTCAATTAAGTAGTTATATCTTTCCAACATTATATTAGAAGTTAACTATGATTTCTTTTTATAATTACAACTGAAATATCGTATTATATAATTAAGGAAAAATAGAATACTATGAAAAAGATTTGTTTTCCAGGGTTGAGCATGTTTGCCCAGGTAAAATTAAGGTGTATAGATAAAAAGATGAGATGTAAAGATTAGATATTGAGGAATCTTTGGAATAATAAAAGAAGATATCTAGGGATAGGAAGAATAAATGGTAAATAAAGTATTTGTGTTTTGGATTGATAGTAGAAATAAAAGAAAAAAGATATTGGCTTAAGATTAGAAGTAAAAAAAAAAGAAAACTATCATATTGTATAGTAGATTATGTGAGTTTGATTAAATATGATTCATTTGAATCTGATGATGAAGAGAGAAACTATTTATGAAAGAAATTTAAAAAGATCATAAAATAATAGGAAATTTAAGTAAGAAAGATTGCAGGAATTTATTAATGAAAGAAGAGATTGAAAATTGATAACTTTTCTAATAGGAAAAAGCACGATAACATTAAATTCATATTTAAAATCCTAAAACAATCAAGTATGGCTAACTTAAATTTACATTGTTTTTTCTTTTTTAAATGAGAAATCTTTTCTAAAGACATCAGAAAAGATGTACTCATTTGTACAATGAATTTTGACTGAACTAATACTTCATGTGGCCCATACATTAATTATATTTCCAAGTATTCTTATATCAGTATGTAAAATGCTTAAGATTTATCATTTGAAATCATGGCATTTGAAATCTATAATACTATATAAAAATAAAAGAATTCATACAAGAATCAAAAGAAAGCTCCATGTGACATAATTATCTTCTGTTGGAAGTAGATTCAGGAAAAGTGTCATGTGCATCTTCAGTTAAGTTATAGGTGCACTTTACAATCACTGATAATAATAGACTGTGGAAAAGTTTTAAAAGAATTATAAGAACTGAACAAATTTAAAAATCAGTCAAAAGAAATTATTTGAGAAAATTGTTTTCAACTTTATTGATTGAGAAACTGAAAATAATTAATAGAAGACTAATAATTATACTTCAGTACAATAAAAAGTTTTGATAAATGAAGACATAATAAAGGATACGAAAAAAGATTAACATAATGTGTAGAAGTGAGTTGGATGTGAAGCAGATGAAAATATTGAAGAGAAGTTAGAAGGACATGGGAAGACATAGGGAAAAATTGTAAAGACAGTTGAGTTGATTTAATATTTAAAATGTAATAAAACATTTGTGGGAGAAAAATTGTAACTGAAATGGTAAGTTATTATTGAGTGAAGGTGTATTAAAAATATGGGGAAAAAAATATAAGTATGAATGAGGGAAATAATATATCTTTATATTGATAATGAGAAAAGAAGTTATAATAGTTGTGAGATGAAAATCATCAAAATTCTAAAATTGAGAACAAGGAATAGAGAAACTTTGACATTGGTAGATGAATAATATGCATTTTATAATGTTAAGAAAATGAATTTAATTAAGAAAGAGGTAAAAGTAAGAATTCATTAATTTTTACTGGTTGTGAGATTATGGCATTTTTATTAATTTGAAATACTAGAATAAATGGCTTTATAAAAAGATAATTACCAGCTACTGTCTCTGATGGTTAGATATTATCAATGTAGTTATTGCATATTGTCATATCTCTTAATTTATTAAAGTTATTTGTAGAATGAATCTATACCCTGAAAAACTATTAGATCTCTTCTGGTTACGGACATTATATTTTTTGTAAAGATATTAGTTTAACTGTAGACAATACATATGATGCATACATAGTTCATTATATTTCAACATTTTTCCTATTTGATTTGTAATAAATAAATTAACCATCAGCATTAAATTTTCATGATATCAACTGTGGCACACTAGGGATGGTACAAAACATAATGGTAAATAATTCCAAAATGCTTTCTATATGTTTTATTAAAAATACAAAAAGTGTTGCTTATTTATTTATTTTAATTTTTTGAAATCAGTATTATATTGGCATTAAGTGAATTGAATACATTTTTTAAAGTTCCACAAAATATTTCTTTTATTTTTAAAAAGAATTTTTATATTCGTGAAGCTTTCACATTCTTAAATTTTCATTCAATTCACAAAACTTTAACAATTTCTGGAAAAGGAGTAATAAAATCATAAAGCCATAATTTTGTTTTTGAATATATAATTATTTTAAAGTTATTTTTAATTTAACAGAGAAGAAATGTAAGAAGATCATATTACTTTCAAAATAAAACATATTTCTTAATAGATTTAACTCATGGTAATTTTTCTTATTTAGGCTTTATTCTGCAGTTATAGCATTAAAAAATAATTTAATTTTGTACATTTATCTATACATTTGTTGATTTTTAATCATTTTGACTGATTTTTAAATTTACTGATATTAAATATGTATATGAAGGACAAAATTAACCTGCATATGTCCTGAAATGGTCAATATTTAGTATGTTTGTACTATATTGTACACCAGAGGTGTCAGACATCTAATAACTTTTCTATATTAATTAGCCTATGCAATGCAAAGTATATATAGAAGTAGGATTCATGAAAGAAAAAAAATTCAAATTGAAGGTGCCACTGTTAAAAAAAGAATAGAAAAGATTCCTTTTATCTCATAATAGAGTGTGTCTGATTGTATTTTTAAAAAATGTTTTCATGTTTATTGCCAGAAACTGACTATACAAGACATCATTTCTTTGTCTATTAAAATATATGCTCAACACAAACGCTTTAAAATTAAACGAATTTGATATTTTAAGGAATTATATTTTACATCTCTAGAGGTAGTTAATATTAATATACACATGTATATGCTTATTTGTAGAACTATATGATAGACTATTTCTATTGTACAGTAGTCTAATTATTAAATATTTTAAGAAAAAAATCTAACTTTAATTAAGCGTTGATGGTGTCGAGTGGTCAGCACAGCTGCCTTACAAGCAGTTGTCCCAGGTTCGCCTCCCTGCCGATGCTTTGACACATGAAAAAAAAAATCAAACTTTATACTTTTCTAAATAATCTAATATATAATTACGGCTGAAATGCCAGCATCACACATTTTCAAAGTTTAGAAATACAATATATATATATATTTTAATATAAGCGGTAAAATCTTGTAGTTGAATTAAAAATTTTTTTTTGCTGCTTTCTCTATTATTTTATGTTAGCCACTTTCGTTTGTGTATATTATCATCTTACGAACTATTTTAGCCAAAATTTAAACTTCTCTTATCCTTCAAGCTCATATCGTTTATTTATAGTTAAAATTATTTGTTGTCAAATAATTATTAATGTTTTTTGTTTTTTATTTGATTATAATTACATATTACATAAAGAGTGTTTCTAGGCAACAATGGGATGTGAATTGTGTATTTATTATGTAAAATGAACAAACTACAACTTATTGATTTTGAAGGGAGAAAATAAATTTTTCTGATATTAGAACTTTTTTTCTCTCTTTTTATTTTTCACATTTACAAGGAAGCTCTTTTTTTTTTTTTTTTGAAATTTTAAAAAAGTCAGTAAATGATTTGCGTCATACAATGTCATGTGATTTTTTTCTTCAAATCTGCAATTGTACAAGACATATTTGTCTACTTATTCTGTCAAATCATTTATATTTGTACTCTTTCAAAAACAAATATATAGAACTTATTTACTGCTTTTTAAAAACAAATGATAATTATTTTATCGATGTATTTGCTGCTTTAAAAAAATTTTTTTTTGAAAAAGTAAAACATTCACAGAATAGATGTGATCTTTTTGCAAGTATAATCATTTTGCTTCTTACTTATTTATTTATATGCTATCTATAATAATATTGGATTGTCTTAGACATTTCCTTGTTAAAAAATTCGCTATTTATTTTGTACATATGAATTCCAACATCTTCACGTGTATCTTTATAACTGTATTTGTATGTTTTTTTTATTAAGAGCCATCTACCATAAGTCTGTGCAATTATTGGATACCAAATAGTATAGTGCTGTGATATCTTATTCTCAGACTGATTTCTGGTTTATGCAGAAATCTGGAAAAAACAGTTTTGAATCCAAATCAGTTTCTAACATTTTAGAGACCTCACTTTTATACCAACTGTAAGTCCAACTTCATAAGCTTAATATAAATTTTTGCAAACCATGAGGTATCTGACCAAAAAAAAAAAAAATAAAAAATAATTTGCTTATAGAAATCCAAGTCAAAGAGAAGTAATTTTAAAATAACTTTTGTATTAGTAAATAGTCTAACATATATGATAAAGCACATAGCAGATCTTTGAAGTTAATTAATGAGGATATCTTTTGCTTTTTCTACTCATTACGGGAAGGGAGGAGTATGAAATGCCTAGCAGTATAGAAATGTTAATGTATTGTTGAGTATTTATTGAAAAGGTACAGCTCAAATTTGTATATTGAGAAGATTGGTAAACCTATTGAGGAAAGTCTGTACATTGAATTTGTTTACTATATGATAATAGTCTTATAGAACAGGGGTGGTCAACTTTTGTGTTCATAAGATCTACTTTTTATTTTTAAAATGTACTGTGATCAACTTGTTGTCATAGGCGTAGTCCAAGTGGAGGGAGGCGTGAAATACATACTATTTTTATATATCTACCTAGTAAAAAATAATTATTTAACAGGCCAAAAAAACTTGTGTCCAAGGAATTAAAGCAACATGAGTAATTAATTATTAACAATATTTATTAATTCAAATTGATTACATTAAGTCAAGATTAAAAATATTTTCAATAATGATACGACTTAGTGGACTTCACCTATCTAGAATTGAAAAAAAATGTAGAACAAAAACAAAAATAACAAAAAAACTTGCAAATCTTGACTTAATTTGTTTCACTTATTACCCGACAACTCTTACCAGATTGGCCTCACAATCGACCAAAATTGGCTTTGCAAAAAAAATTGGCTTTGTGATCGATCAGTGGATCACAGTCGACTTGTTGACCACCCCTGTGATAAAATAACCATTCAAAGTTCCGAGGTATCTTTTTTTAAACTGCAATAAAATTGTTTTCAATGATCGATTGCAGTATAATATTAATTCATCAATTTTATATATATATTTCTAAAGTTATTAAAGATTTTATTTATATTTATTTTTGTTTAATCCCCCCCCCCCCAGTGATGAAAGCTTTTATTCATCAAAAAGACAAATTACACAACAGTTAAAAAAGGCTTACAAAGAGATAATTACATAGCAAAATGAAATTCAAGTACAATATAGTGAAAGGGAAGGGAATACATATGAAATGGGAAGGGGGTATGGAACGGGTGCGTAATCCAGGCAAAGAAGAGTCTTAGATAAGTAGTAATTTTGATAGGCTTGGTTGCCCTGGTGGGTTGATAGGAGGATCCATATGTGACATTAACATTGGAGGAGTTGCTATTTGTTAAGTCTTTAGAGGTTTTCACGGGTGGATGAGATTTCCGAGTTATGCGTAGATGCAACAGACTGATTTTTATCCTCTGTAGATAAGTAGTTTTAGTTTTTCACATTGTATTTGGAATGTTATTATGATTGGTCATGTTGTTCTTTTTGACTTGTTTTTTACCTTTGATGGAGCAAATCACAGCCTGAAAGGGAGAGAAATTCAGAGGGCAAGGAGATGAAGACTTTGAGCTAAGTTTTTTTGGTGATGATGTTTTTAGTTAAGTTGTTTGAAATTTGGTTTTGATAAAATTTGGGTAATTTTGAGGGTAATTCATGTAGTTTAGGTCTCTGTACATTATATCTGCTAGGGGCAGTGACCATCTTTAAACCATTTGAAAGAATGAAAATATGAAAAAAAAAAGCAATTTTGAAATGGAAAAATTAAATATATTGATGAAAATGCAAAAAAAAAAAAAAAACACTGGAAAACTTGCTACTAATAGTTTTAGTTGAGTAATAAGAACATTGAGTGGAATTTTAGGCGATTGGTAACCCCAGAGGAGGGGGTGACTGAAAAAAAAAGATAGTTAAAAATGGCCTAAATAACTGGAACAACAGACAAAAAACTTTATAAATAAGTTCTGAGTGACAGAGAATAGGAGTAGGAGAAATGTTTAGGAGTCTAGGAGGGAATAAAATCTTTTATGAACCACCCACCAAATGGGGGTGGGGGTGGTGAGGTAGTTAAATGCTGTTAAGCACAAGGTAGACATAGGAAAATTATATTGAAAATGCACTAAAACAGATTTAGTGAATGAAAGAGTACATTAGCAGCAAAATAAGGCTTTTAAAGGGCCAAATAAATATAAGAGGTACTTTCACTGTTGCAAAACCAACTTTTTAGAGCCATTCTATGCAAGCTGAGAGGAGGATGACTTTCCAGTAAGAGCTCCACCTGTGGTCTGTTGTTTAGTTTTTTTTTAACTTGAAAAAAAGCGGTTATAAGATATGTAACTGAATAAGTTCCAGGAATCAAAAACTGGTATGGGGATTTAAATGCACTATCATCTGATAATCACCTATTACTCAAACTTACTATAATATATATATACACACACACACACATATATACTTCATAGTAGGAATTTTTATTATTATTTTGAATTGGACTGCAGTTTCGTGTTGGGATATTTAAGGTTCTGGTTTAAATGGTTATATAATTGTATTTATGAATACAATAGAAAATTGAAAGATCTAATAAGACCAGAGAGTACAATCTCACTGGGTATCTATAGATTTCATCATAATGATTGTCATTAGATTAGTTATTAGTAATAAGAAAATTGTCTCCTAATCATTGTCATATTTTAGCTTATGGCTTTTTGTACTAGTTCTACCAATGTATATTGACTTGGTCAATAGTAATAAGTATAATAATTCTTGAGTGTAAATAAAAAAGGTCATTTAAAACTAATTAAGTTCACAATATATTGGTTATCCCCCCCCCCCCCAGGTCTCAATAGGTGTGTAATATTATTATAGTTTAGAGTTTTTAATCAAATAAATATTCTGAATTTCGAATAAACTCGTGTATACATGTATATACATTATTTATAATGTTTTAAGTAATTTCAAGTTTCTTTAGTATATATAAAATATCTTTTCTATGTTAAATTGAAGTTTCCAAAAGCTAAGAAGATAATAGATCTTGCATTAATTCTGATTTCAGACAAATTGATTTAGAATCATTTGTTCAAAATAGAAAAAAAAAAATTCTATCAGAATTGCATCTTAAGATTACACAAAGCTAGTTCAGAAACTCATAAAACGTCTGATAAAATTAATTATTAGTTCTGAAGCCTGCGATGGAAGTACTTCAGTCTATTCCAATAGATTAATCATAATAGTAAATCACATTATTTTTAGCAAGGTTCCAGGAATTAGAATTAGTTTGTCTACTCCACATATCCATGCTTTATATATATCAGTAGTATAAATAATAAATGATTTTCTCTTTGGAGGTTATATGATAGCCAAGCACTGTAAATAGGGATGAAATATGATCCTTGCATTTCGATTCTATACTGCCACTGCATTAGCCCACACAGGGCTATATTATTAGGGAATTTATTATAGAATACTCTTGTGGCAGCAAAATTGAAAAGCAAATTAAAAACATTGTTTTTTTTTTAAATAAAAATTTGTTTTTATTCTGTGTGTTTTAAAATGATTGTAGAGTGTCAGACTCTAATGCTTTCATAGTCCATGGATTGCAAATCAAATCTGTCATTCAACAAATAACTTCATTGTATTTTAGAATGGATAGGTGAAGATTTTTCTTGATCCTACTTGCAAGTAGCATGGGTTAGTATAGGCTAACTAATTATCACTATATAGAAATGCTCAACAAATTTTGGTTTATATATAATGCATATTAAATATTAAAAACATCACATATGAGAAGCAGTTAAAAATTGTCTGCACTTCAATTATATCAAACTTCTGTTGCTATATTATCAGCATTTTCTCTACGAGGTTGCTATCTCCCCACTCATTCCCCTGCAATTTTGAATAGGTTACATTAGTTCAAATATCTTTGTAGGGTGAAAAACAATGACTGCCCCATTGGTGATTTACAGGGAAGAAGAGCAGCATGCAGTGATTTATTTTTTTGTAGGCTGAGAGTATGGGTATTGCTGATATTTATTGAATACTTTGTTTAAAGTATGGAAAAAAGGTTTTGTCATGAAGTGTGTGTGAATGGATAGAGAAGTTTAAGGAAAGTTGCACAAATGTCAAACATGAAAAAAGAGTTTGATGCTTGTTCATGCCCACAATTGTTGACAACCTTGAGCACACATGTTAACTAATTCTAATGGATAGATGAGTGACAATGGATTGTGTGGCAAACCATTTTCAAATCAACCATTGCTTTGCCTAAGCAATAGTCTACAACAGATTACATTTTTGACAAGTTTCTATGAGATGAGTACCAAACAACTCATAGAATACCATAAACAGAAATATTTGGCTATCTGCAAACAAAAATTGGGCCAATTCTCTAAGAAAGTTAAAATGTTTTTAAAAAGGAATCATTACTGATGACAAGAAATGGATTCGTTACTTTATGCTCTGAGTAAATAACAAAATATGGAATGGAAAGATCCCCTATAAAAAAGTTCAAAAGTCAATTATCAGTTTAAAAATTAGTTTTTTGTGATTCTCAAGGACCAATATTGAAACATTATCAGGGAAAAGATTCAACAATCAACAGTGCTTATCACAGTGAAATGCTCCTTGAAGAATTGAACTCTAAAATTTGGACAAAACATAGAAGATTGATATTCAAGAGTATTGTGTTGTTGCATGACAATGTACATCTACCCACCGCTGCCCAAATTGTCTATACTCTCCAAAAATTTTATTTTGAGGTATTGGAGTATCTCTATAGTTCCATTGGATTATCATGTTTGATTCCCTGAAAGAAGTTCTATATGAATGAATATTCACATCTGATGAAGAGATGAAGACAATGGTATATTCATTGTTTACAGCTCAGCCTAAAACATTTTTTAATGAGAGAATATGAAAGTTTGTTGACAGATGGGACAAAGTGTATTGAAAAAGAGATTATGTTGAAAAATGATGTATAGTCTTCTCAGAAATTCGATTAAAATAAATTCTCAATCAGAATGCAGATTATTTTTGACTCGATGTCATAACTTATATGTTTACTCATAGGCTTCTAAGAACTGTTCTAATTAGCATTCTTTAGAATCATCTATAAGCTTGAGTATTTCCATGGTATGGTAGAGATTGGGATTTTATAGCACTATTTTTAATTTAATATAAATAACTACTAATTCAAAAACTAACAGAATATAATGACCAAATATATCTATAAATAAAAATCAAATTTCTTAAATTTTATTTTCATACAAATACATATCGTAAATATACACATAGCCTCTCAACTAAATTTAAATGAATATTCTAAAATACCATTGAATGTAGCAAAATAATCTCTAATTTACCCTATATATTATGTAGTATGTAAATAGCATCTATTTTTGATCCTTTGTTCAAATTTAGAGTGCTTCCAATTCATTGACTAAAAGAGGATGATTTACTTTCTTTTTTTATATATATATGGAAATATTTCAGTAAGTGGAAATTTCCATTTATTATATTATTCAGAAAAAAACCACATATGTTAATAAGGCAGTAAAAGAGATAGTAAACTGTTTACGCTTTTTTTGACTTTTAAAATGAATTCTCTCTTAAGTGCTATTCTTGATATTATATAGACATTTAGCAGGATGGCTCAGTTGATTAGAGTGACACCTTAAAATTCAATAATCTAAGGGTCCAGGTTCGATTCCCATTCTAGTATTGTCACTGGTTAGTCCAGCACCACCTGAAGAAGAGAGAATAATACCACTCAAAACATTGTGTGTATATTAACCTGTGTGCTATTACTAATAGTTGAAAGTAATTGGAAAATTTGAATAAAGTTAAATTTTTGTAAAAACATTCAGTACATAATATTAAACGATGGAAATACTCCAATATACGAATAGTTCTGCTATCTCCCTCACTGTCTTATTAACATCTATTTTTTACTGAATAAAATTATATATATATGAAAATAATCCCAGTACTTAACACTATACTGAAATAAATATTAAATCACAGCACATGGTTACAAAATATGGATTGTAATATATTTATTTCACAAGAGGGCGATGCTGAATTCTGTAACCACGCAGTGTGATTTAATTAATATTTAATATTTCAGTATAGCATTAATTGGGATTAAGTTCATATATAATTGGGTTAGGTGGTTTAAAAATTAAAATTACTAATGTTTAGTTTGTTTTTATATAAAAGCAATAAACATGTTTGTTTAATAGAAGGTTTGGTTATTGCTTATTTAAATTTTACACTCTTTGTTTGAATTAGTTTGTGTTTCACTATTTAAGATCTAATAGCATAGTTTTAAAGCAGTGTCATTTTGAGACTGGCTATTATATTTTACAAGAGGGTGTTGCTGTATTTCATAACCATGTGGGGTGATTTAATACATATATATATTGCGACCTTTAGCTTGTTAGAAGCTAAATGCCAAGTTAAATTTTATGATAAGACAGCTAAAAAAAAATTGTATAGTTTAATTTTGTAATCAATAATTTTATTAGAGCTTTATAATGCCCTAATTTTTTGCAAAGAAAAGTTACTATATTAGTATTTTATAGATTGTACAGCTGTAAAATAATTTTGATAGTTTAAGTTATAATATTTTTAAGCTAAAATAAGTGATCATATTAAAGTATTAAAATTTAACTAGTTGATAGATTAAAATGGTAAACAGCGCATTTTCAAGTTAATAATGTTAATTTATTCTTAATTTAAATGTTAAAGAGTTTGCTGGTATTAAATCTATAACATTTTAGTTCATTTTAATTTTAACACTTAATATTGTAGTTAAATATTTTAAATTTATTTGTATAAAAAGAGTTTAATAAAACTAATAATTAAATATGGGATTTTAAAGTAATACATAGACGGATATCTGAATAAATGAATAAGTATTCTACTTAACTTTACCGTTATTTTAAAAATATTTTGAGTTTAATTTTAAAAGACAATTTAAATATTTTATTCTGAGAAACTTGTCTAGATTAAAACAATGATGAATATTGTCTGTAATGTTTGTTTTATTTAAATAATGTAAATTTCATTATGTAATGTTTTAATTTATCATAGTGTCTGTAATTAAATTTTAAGTAATTATTTTATTTGTACCAGGAAGAAAGTCTTTTTAAAATTTGATTTTTTGTTTGTCTAGACAAGATAAAATTAATTTTTACTTGGTAACCTTTCCTGGTTTTATTACATCAGGAAGATTAATGATACTTATTGTAAAATGGTCACATGACTACTTAAATAGCCTGGAATTGACACCTGACTACTACTACTTTACATTTCTCACTTCACATTAATTGTTTAATTTGTAACAGTCATATTTTAAATTTTAAAAGTGTAATTTTAATTGAATTTTATTATTTCTTAGCTTAATTAAGTATGTTAGGCTAAATATATATTTGGGTATACTTGTCTAAATTTAAACTCCAAGGAACTAAAATCTTCATTTCCCAACCAGCTTTATTGGTAATATAATTTATTTATTACAATGTTTGAAATATTATTGATTAAATTTTTCATGTTGGTAAACTTTAAAAATTGTTATTACTATTGTCATAATGATACAAAAGCTATTATCAAATTCAAAGTACATTTGGATGTCTGCATTATAATTAAAGTTGCCACAGAATATTTAAATTTCTTATTGGCAAGAATATCACAGAAAGTATTAATAATTTCTTGATGTTTTATTTAAAACATTGGTTCATATCAAATATTACCTAGAATTTATTTATCTTGAGTAAAAGACTTTTAATTCAGAATAAGAACTATATTTTGATATGATGAGTGTATCTTATCAGTCATTTAAAAGAATTTATTTAAATGTACAAAATAAATATTTAAATTAATAATAATTTTATATTTCAGTGATAAAAATATACTTGTTCTTATTTAAATGAATGACATTATATTGTTAACTTATGGCAGCACCATTAAAGAATTTAATTATTATAACTGTTTTCTCTCTTTGAAAGAAAGAAATCATTTTCTCAAGGCAGGGGTAATAAAAAAAAATCAACTTGCCATAAACTGCGTAATAATGTGAAATTTAAACAAATTTTACTTGATAAAAAGGAAATATAAAATATACCTGCAAAAAGACATATTTAAATGAACTTAAATGATTTTCTATATTTAAATATTTTATAACACCTGCAATAATATCTAAATCCAATGAGCTTTTCTCTCTCTCTCTCTCTCTGAGCATTACTAGGAAGACTGTTATGGTCATAAATATGACATTTAAAAATATTTTTCTCCTGCAAATATTTGATGTTTAATAAAATATGATTTTTCAGAAATATTACTATAAAATATTCTCATTATTATTGCAATTTATGATAATTTGTATGATGGATTAATTTGGAAATCTGAATTCAAATACTTGTGAAATATTTATTTCAACTTAATAAACATATATCATAATTTAAATCCATGGATACTTGTTTGAATGGTTATAAATTTATCTTATTATATGTTAGCCTATTTTCTGAAATTTTCATTAAGATTATCCAGAAGTGCTTTTCATAATTTATATTGTAGGTTTTGATATTATAATTATATTGTGTTTTATATTGGATATATTTTTTATCCAAAAGTTTTTATTATCAAATATCATAGTCGTGTTCCAGTTTAATGGTGAATGATTAAAGAAAGAAGAAAAAAGCAGGACTATTTATTTTATTGTTTTTTTTAAGTGGTAAAAGGTTTAATTTACTTGTATTTATGATTTTTGCATATCATGTTTTACTTCAGATACTTATTATTTTATATTTTATATGCTATACTTTGAAATATGACAGACAAAAATAAAGCATGGCCCTTAATCCCAGGAGGCTGTAAAGTCACCAACCAAGGCAGCGGTTGGTGGCCGAAGGCGGAGGGTGCTAAGAATATCCTGGAGGCGGACCCAGGCTGCCATTTGATGACGACTTTTTATTTAGGTACTTACAACTGCAGATCACTTTCAAGTGAAGGAAGATTGCAAGAATTAGAAGAAGAACTCTCTTATATTAAATGGGATATTATTGGACTTTGTGAAGTTAGAAGAAAAGGTGAAGAGACAATTGATTTAAAAAGTGGACATATGCTCTATTATAAAGGCACAAATATTGGAAATACAAGTGGAGTAGGATTCATTATAAATAAAAAGTGGAAGAACAATATTGTGGAGATTGATGGTGTATCAGACAGAGTGGCAAGATTAGTTATACAACTTAATAGCAGATATCAAATGCAGATAATTCAGGTTTATGCCCCAACAAGTTCTCACAGTGATGAAGTAGTAGAAGATTTTTATATGGATGTACAAAAGGCTTTTGATCAGAGTAAACAACATTTTAAAATTGTTATGGGAGATTTTAATGCTAGAATTGGTAAACAAATGAAAGATGAAAGTGTTGTAGGTAATTTTGGTTATGGTAATAGAAATGAGAGAGGACATAGACTTGTGGAGTTTGCAGAGAAGGAAAAACTTTATATTATGAATTCTTTTTTTGAGAAAAATGTTAGAAGGAAATGGACATGGAAGCATCCAAATGAAGGTACAGCAGAATTGGATTATATTTTGACTAACAGGAAATACATATTTCAAGATTGTAATGTTCTTAATAGATTTAACACAGGAAGTGATCATCGATTAGTAAGGAGTAAGATACATGTTAATGTAAAACTAGAGAGACAAAAATTATTAAGAAAAACTATATTTACAGTTGATATTCCTAATCTTCAGAAACATTCTAATGAATTTAAATTAGAACTTACAAATCGGTTTCAAGTATTAGTAGATTTTGAACATGATTCAGATTTGAATGAAATTAATATGAAAATAACTGATACACTTTTAAAAACTGCAACAAAGATAGCTGGTAGAAAAAAGCAGCAATTGACTAATAAAATTTCTACTGAGACTAGAGAACTTATGAAGAAAAGAAGGAATATGAAGATATGCAAGAATGATGCATTAAAAAGAATTGAATATCTCGAATTTTGTAAAATGGTGCGGAAAAGAGTTGAAAATGATATAAGAAAGTATAACTGTGAACTAGCAAGAAAAGCTGTAGAAGAAAATAAAAGTCTTAAGAATGTAAAACAACATTTTGGTTTTGGTAGGAAATTTATATCTGCAATAAGGAAAAAAGATGGAATTATTACTAAAAAGAGGGATGACATTATGAAATTGGTAGAAGATTTTTATCAAGAATTATATAGTAATAAAGAACAAGTACCTCCTATATCTATTACATCTTCCGAATTGCCCAGAATTTTAAATGAAGAAGTGAGAAATGCAATTAAATGTATGAAAAAAGGAAAGGCTCCAGGTAATGATGGAATTATAATTGATATATTAAAAGAAGCAGGTGAAGAAACAGAAAAAATATTAGCAAAGTTATATACCAAATGTCTAAATGATAAAGATGTACCAGATGATTGGAAGAATGCAGTAATAATATTAATATTTAAAAAGGTGATAAAGAAGATATTAGAAATTACAGACCTATCAGCCTTTTATCAGTTTTATATAAAATTTTTACCAAGATAATTACAACTCGTCTACAGAGAACCTTGGATTTTCACCAACCAAGAGAACAAGCTGGATTTAAAAGTGGTTTTAGTACAGTAGATCATATTCAAGTATTGAGAGAAGTTATAGAAAGGACAAATGAATATGAGTTGTCATTATGTTTTGGATTTGTAGATTATGAAAAGGCATTTGATTCTATAAACATTTCTTCAGTGATTAAAGCATTGGATCATCAAGGTATAGATCCAGGATATTGTCATATTTTAAAGAATATTTATAAAAATGCAACAGCAACAATTAGATTACATAATGATACTGGGAAAGTCAACATTGAGAAAGGTGTAAGACAAGGTGACTCCATATCTCCAAATCTTTTTACAGCAGTGCTGCAAGAAGTATTTTGTGGATTAAAATGGGAAACTAAAGGAGTGAAAGTAAATGGAGATTATTTAAGTCATTTAGATTTCGCAGATGATGTAGTTGTTTTTGCAAATAATGCTTCCGAGCTGCAGGAAATGTTGCAGGAGTTATCAGATGAAAGTAGGAAAGTAGGACTAAAGATAAATGTTAAAAAGACTAAAGTAATGTTTAATCGATTTGCTCAAAATATGAAAATAAAGATTGATTATGATGAATTAGAAGAAGTTAAGAGTTACAAATACCTTGGTCAGATTATTAATACAGATGGAAACATAATAGAGGAAATTAATCATAGAATTAAACTTGGTTGGAGCGCTTTTGGTAGAAATAACTTGATATTAAAAGGAAATATGCCTATGTGTTTGAAAAGAAAGGTTTTTAACAAATGTGTTTTACCAGTTCTTACTTATGGATCTGAGACTTGGACACTTAATAGAAGATCAATACAGAGACTTCAGACCACTCAAAGAAGTATGGAGAGATGTATGTTGGGAGTAACAAGAAGAGATCGAAAACGCAATGTATGGGTAAGAGAACAAACAGGTGTTACTGACCTCATTGAAAAAATTAAAAGATTGAAGTGGAGTTGGGCTGGACATATTGCTAGAAGAGATGATAATAGATGGACAATTGAAATTTTAAACTGGATGCCAAGAGATTGTAAAAGACCCAGAAGGAGACCACATGTAAGATGGATGGATGAAATAAGAAAATGTGTAGGGGTGATGTGGAGAAGAGAAGCTAAAGATCGGAGAAGATGGATTAAACTTGGAGAGACCTTCATCCTGCAGTGGATTGATAATGATGATGATGATGATACTTTGAAATATTTTGACTTAAAGTTCTCAGAATAGCAATTTGTTATATTTGCATATTTTGAAATGGTATGGATTCTCTTTTGTATATGAATCATTTATTTATAAAGTTATGTTCTGTATGCTGAATAAGTAGATGTACATTTTTATTATTTATTTTATGTTGATTTATTGCCTAATTTTGTTTAAGCCATATTTGGCATTTAGTTATTATTATTTCTTGTATTTCACATCCATTAGCTATAGTATTTTAGTTAAAGATAGTAGCTTAGTCTCTATTTAGGAATGCTTATTTATGCCAGTGTATATAGAGATAATAGCATTAGTTTCTTGTATTTATTGTCCTGCTGGCATGCACAGATGCATATATTTTGGAGATAGTACATTAGGCTTTCTCTTATTTAAGGCAATCCTATTTAATATTTTGTCCTGATGTGCATTCTCATAATTTTTCCTGACTAGTGATAAAGTCCTGGATCCTTTATTAGCCTTCAAAAATAGGTGCATTTTATGAGCTATGCATTATATTTTTCACTTTGATTTACTTAATTATTTGAAGATGGATTTTGTTTATTGTTTGTCATATGTTTAGTAAAGCATGTGTAATATTTTATCATGGCTTTATCTGGCATTTTAATGGGTTTTTACAAGGTATTGAGGAATTTTACTCTTATCTCTATAGCATTCTTGATTAGTTTTACTAATTATGAGGACAATATATGATAAATAATTATTTTCAAAATTTGTAAACTTATATTTTAAGCATAAATAGACAATGTACATCTTTCTTAGCACTCCATTGCTGGATTGATAAGCTTTTATTTTGAGTATGCTAAATATTCATAAAAGGATATTCCTTATAAAGGTTGTTATCATTGTATGAATGCATTGATAAGTGAGAATTTTTAATAATTAAGCAATAAAAAGTTTATTTTAATCTGCTGGGTTATTTTTACTTAATCCAATTGAATTTATTATTTTTATATATAAAACATGATGTAAATTTTAATCCTTCTGTCATAAATTTTGAGGAATTAACATTTGTAAGGGTCTTTGGCTATATGAACTCTGAATATATTTAACATTTGTGATTTTGTATTTATTTTTTGTAAATAAATATTTGTTTTTGTTATGTAAGAAATTTCTCATAGTCATTTGTTCACATCATTCCACTTACCAATTAGAAATCATTCCACATATTAACCAAAAAATTTAAATGACCATATAAAATATTATTAAATTATTTTAAGTGTTTTGTCATAAGAGTACATGAACATCAGAACTAATAAGAGTCACTTTATTGAATAGTACTTGATATTATAATTACTCTTAGGAAATATATATTAGCTTAAT
Organism: Epiperipatus broadwayi; assembly: GCA_028023455.1. Lineage (NCBI taxonomy): Eukaryota > Metazoa > Onychophora > Udeonychophora > Euonychophora > Peripatidae > Epiperipatus > Epiperipatus broadwayi. Next base: position 3,944,566 of record JAQFVV010012410.1, on the reverse strand, counting down.
AAAGAATTATAATTTGATTTATCATTTTTGGATCACTTCAGCCAATTTAATATGTTTATTTAAAGATCAGTGTGTTTATTTATTACAAAACTATTTTCCATATTAAATCATATTTATTATTTTATGATAAAGTTAAATTGTGAACAATTCAAATTTAGAAGATATTTGAGGAGGTTTTCTAGGGTATTTAGAAAGGCTATAAAATTCCTTACCTATTCTTAATATTTGAATGTCATCTTACATTATTATTTAATGTATTCCAAATTAAGATATTATGTTTTGTTTTATTTAAATTAATAATATGATTATTGTTATTATCATAATTGTGATAAGATATTAATTTAGGAGTAACTATATCTCTTATTTTGTTTGCTAGGATATCATTTGTAGAATAAATCTGACATGTCAAAAGAATTTATTTTATAATTGAATGAAATCATATTATTCTAAGATACCCTGATTTGTTTCATGAACCATATTATTCAAATTTATCTTGTTAATGAAGAAATTATTTTTAAAAGATGAATCTTATGTGGTAAAGATCTAAAAGAACAAAGAGGATTCCTTTTATTCCTGCATAAATTCTATATCTTGTTTGGTCAGAGGGTATTCATTTATTATTTAACACTCGCAAAAGCGTTTGCACAATTTGGCTTGAAAGGCCAATATGAATGTAAAACTAAATATAATATTTTTGTTTTATTATGGCAATGAAATATTTAGAAGGTAGATAATAGGGATCATAATTGTAGTAGATGTCTAAAGGAGAAAGATTTTAAATGTAACCTCAATGGCATATGTTTACAATATTAAGAGTTTATTATTTTTTCTCAATGGCATATGTTTACAATATTAAAAGTTTATTATTTATGTTAGAGTGAGTTGAGAGTTCTCCTCCTAATAAGTTGTTGATAATATTGTTTTGTATTTTAATTATATTTTATTATAAATACTTACCCCTATTTATATCTTCTTATTGTAGCATATGGCCTTTATTATACAGACCCACTAAGCTTAGCTATAGAGCGTGACATTTTAGCTTATACATTATATATAATATTGTTGTTTAGCCATGATTGTGTTTTATACATACCACCAAATAGTTTGGTCATACCTTCGATCATCTCCATTATATCTTTCTTTAAGTTACAATATATATATCTGTATTGGAAGGAACCCTCTAATCATCAGATGAACTATTTGGTTAGTAGACTTTCACATTATAATTGGAAATATATATATAATGAAGGAGATAAATTTGTTTTTTCATTAGATTAATGATTTAAGATATTATGGAGTGTAAATTCAGTAATATGGTGAATCAATTAGATCGGTCACACACTTCCAGCATAGTGTAAACTAGGTCTTTCATAAGACTAGTCTTATAAGAAAAGACTTCATTTTGATTGTAATTGAAATAACACATAATTTAAGGAAATGACAGAAATTGTTACATTGTGTGCCTCTAGCTTAATCCTTAAGAAACATTAAAAAATGTTTACCTTCATTTATCTGTAATGAATATTGTGAAATTACACCAAATTCAAAAATTAAACATGACTAGCCAAAAATTACCCCCCCCCCTTCTTTCCAAATTAAAATGGTGAGGTTTTGTAATTGGAAAGTGACACCATCATTATAATGAATTTTCATTATTGTGAACTGCTACTATATATCTCTATATTCATCTTGTTTAAATAGAAATTTTATTTTTACAAATTTTGACATTATTTTGTTTCATATATCAGAGAATAAACTATTTTTTCTACTCAATCTCTGCCACCTATTGTAAAACAGAATAATCTGTAAATGTTAGATGGTAATATGTTTTAAATCCCTATTTAATTCTGGTTTATTCTCAGATTAGTTTTCTGCTGTTTTATAGGTCAGTAAAGATTTTTCAACTTGGATCGAGAGCATCTGGATTTTTTTTTTTTTTATCTAACACACTTTCCAGCTAGTGCCAGAAATTCAAAACATCTTAATGTTTGAATCCAAGCCAACATGTTGGATGAAAAATGCATGAGATCCAAAAAAATCTAGGTGTTCTTGATCTAGATTTAAAACTTCTCACTGATAAAGACTACAAATCAGAAATTAATTTGGGGATATATATAGAACAGCATTACAAGGATTTAATAAACATTACTGTCTTGAAACTATTGATTGTTTACACATACAGTGAGCAGTGATAGAACTGGAGTAGAATAAATAGTTTACTTTTAAAAAACATTGTGTAAGTTGAGATCTTATGATGTTTTTTTTTTCTCTTTTGGTTTAACGTTATATTTGTTTTATAATCTGCACATCTCTTCTCCCTTCCTATACCTAAATCATAAGTGTTTTGAGAAAAATATTAATTCTATATTGGTTTATTTATATTTTGTCATGCAGAGTATTATGAAGAAATCATCATAATATTTAATCTACAACTTCTATTTAAGTTGAAAATTGACCAATTACTTATAAACAAGATAATTTTATGTCTGATACAATTTATAAATGTTTTGTTAGAGTTTTAATTTTGATTTAGAATATTACGTTTTACAGCATTTTGTATTTTTACATAAGTTATAATTTTATTATTATTATTATTATTTTAAAGTTCCAGCTTGCCAATTTAACAATTTGCTGTTTTTAAAAAAGCTCATTGATTTTATTGACATGTCCATATAGATTTTTAATTGTAGGTTGTGTTTAGCATTCATTTCCAAACCATGCAGTTAATGTAAAAAATGTTAAAAAGAAAATATTTTAAAAAAAGAAAAGTAATATATTTAAAGGGTTTACTTCATAGAAGAATTAAAGAAAAAAGCATTTTATTTAAATCACAACTTAGTCTTGTATTTTTTAATAATAATTTTTACATAAAATTAAAAAAAATTCTTTAAATATTAATATATGAAAATGTTGTTTAGTTGTCCAAGAAATTATATATAAAAATGTACAACCAAACTACATCTGTAATTAGAAATGTGCTTGTATATAAAAATTCTTGTATATTCCTTTTAATATTGTTCACAATTTTACAAAATTTTAATATAGTTCACAAGTATTGCATAGTGGAATAATCTTCATAAATAATCCTTAAAATCAATAAGCTACAAAGCTTAAAATATAAAATATTGATTCATCAAAAACAATATGTTGTTTTCATGCAGCCTTTTTTTCCTTCTCAGTATTTTTTTCATTTTATTGTGTTCAGTCAATTAAATTAGTGGCATGCCAGGTTTTATCATAAAGCTGTTCTATTATTCATCACTGACTGTGGTAATGGGATTGTGTGTATATGCAATCATATTTTCATTTTGTAAATATACACACAGCAATTCTGATCCTAGTCCTTATTTTTTTTTTTGTATCCAAACTCGTGGCACTGAGAAAACAATTAGACTTTTAATATTCTAGGAGCCCCTAGTTGTGATCTTTACATAAGAAAATGATGGAACTGAATTTGGTGCTAGTTTCAACTTGCCAAAGACTGTATGTTTAAAGTAGTTTAAAGATTTCTCTTACCTTCTCAAAAATGGAAATGACTTAGTAAATGTGATTTAAAAATGACCTGACTTACACAATCTGATTTAGACAATCATGCCTAATTTATCACTTAATAAAATGGCACAAATAATTGCAAAAATTATTAATGGTAAAGCAGATAGATGATAGTGGTAGTAATAAAAATATTTCTAATCCCTCCCCCCTCCTGTAAATATAGATATATGTAATTTAATGCAAATTCTTCAAACTATGAATAGACAATAACACTTGTAGCTAAAGAACTGTAAAAATTTTAAGACTAATATAAGTTTTAATAAAACTTGTCTTCAGAGAATATATTCTTAATTGAACAGGTAGATGGCTACACGGGGTCAAATTTGCTACAGAAAAAATACCAAGAATAAAAAAAAAGTGATTATGGAAGATACGCATGCAAGGGTTGGTCAGGAGAAATATGAAAATATAATGAGAGGATTTTGAAAGAAAGATAGAAATGAAAATGGACTGATATAATGAAGCGGAATCTGAGATTCAGATTGCGCTTCACAGCCCACCTCAAATCTTTCGCTACCAAGCTAAATTCAAACCCTATTCTTGTGTTTATATTCCGTTCACTAACACATTTTTGTTCTTTTTTTTATTATTATTATTAACTAACATACTTATTAACGAAGATATATGCATAAATATCTGAATTTAAATACACACACAAAAAAATTAAAAGTAATAAATATAGTATTTAAAAAGGGAATATGTATACGCAATAGGTAACGGGGGATTAATTATAACAGACTTATAATATCAAAATATATTATATGTTCTGTATTTTTTTATTTTATAAAAGTTATAGTAATTATTTATTGATTGCAGCTCATATACAGAGATATTGTAGAGACAAACATAATGAGCAAATAATTACTACAAAAAGTTTGTCATATATCATTCTATAAAATTTTGTTTTTAAATTATTTTTGCTATTAAACTCTACTTTTCTTTTAAATCCAATATGGAAGATGCGATAGTAATTAGTCAAAATTAATTAAAGGTGAGAAACGTAATCTTGTATAATCTTCTAAAATAAATTTAATTAAAAGTTTCTCTAAAATCAAAATTAAAAACTAAACTTAATTGATTTACTTTTGTCACAAACATTTTTTTTATCAAATTAATTTCAGTTTGAATACTTATCTAACAATGGCATCTTCCATCACAATGGGTAAAAGCTTGTATAGAAATTCTTTTGGAAATTAGATTAAAGAAAATGATTAGCAATGACCAATCAGGAAAGGATTCCACAAATACCAAGGCATGGGATAATTATGAATTAATTTGACAGAGGAACTAAGACAGTCAATGAGAGCCGTTGCCAAAAAATTTTGCGTTCGTTAATTTCAATGTGTCGTGAGTAAATCCACTTCACCTTTCTCGCCATTTGAGATGGCCTTCCCTGAAATCTGTGCCCATGGATCCCGATGCTCATAGACTATAATTATATGCCTGTTTGTTAAATACTGAACTTATTACCTGCCTCAATAATAATGCTCGTCAAACTAGATCTAGTTCTCCGAGGGAAATCTGAAAAACATCAAAAGAACAGCCAAGTTTGTACAGAGGTAATCATTTCAAATGCTGCTAGACTCTTAAAGTTACCATGAATAATTTTAAATTTCACCTATCTGTTTCGTTAAACATTTTGTAAAGCCTTTTCTTTATTTGTAAAATTTAATATTAAGTATGAATTAATCTGTAAAATTCTTACCTTTTAGTTAATTGTACCTTGTTCTCTCTATATAACTTAGCTGTAATCTCTCCTACATTAAACCTCTCCTGAATAATTATTATTTCTTAATTTCACGTCTATGTGGCAATATTTTATTTTCATTATTATATTTTATATTTTCATATACTAAATTATATGTCGATAATTTCCCCCAGAATCGCAAATGCTTACGCTATCTCTTTTAATAAATGGAAACCTTCCTTACTTTTCAGAGGGTGACTAATCTAGTATTTTATAAAAACAAATTTGTTATTCTTATTATAGCGGGTGCCTGCAAGTCTGGGGAAATAAAATCAGAATCTGATAATTACTATACAATGTTATTTTCGAAAGAAAGCTAAGCAAAAACCGTTTTCTTAGAAATGTTTTTTTTATTAATTAAATAATAGCGCTAACTTCTAAAAACTTTAAATATATTTATATGAATTAAATTAACCGCCACCGACTTTATATATATTTAATAATATGAAAATTATCTATTTATTAAAGTCATTCAAAACCAAAGATTTATATTAGTCATACGTTGTGGGAAGTTTATGTGTAATTTAAAGTAATAAAAGGGGGGGGGATATTCTAGTTCTATAAGCTATTATATTAGCATTAAATGTAATTCTTCCATATCCACATAGTAACTCAAATCATACTGGTACGCTGGGTTTTTATCAATAAAGATAGGCGATAATTCTTTATTTCTTAGTTTTAAGTATATATATATTTATATTAATGCAAGCGTTACGTGTATACCGGCCTTTAGTTTTATATATATTTGTGCTTCGTTCATTTTTACTTCCAATACCAAGGACAAGATTTGGCAAACCCCTTTGGACTTCTTCAGCGCTAGATATTATTGCATAGGGTTCGCTCTGGCAAAAGTCCAGCCTATGGCAATTCATTAAAGCGCATTCTTCGTCGTTTATGACCCGACCCTGCCAACGTTTGCAGACAGTCGCCTTCTTTAACTGTGAATTGAAGCACCTTTTTGGATCTCAGAATAGATCTCTCCATTGCCATCATACACATACCGCTCTCCCATATTTCATTCTCGTTAAAGCCTATCAATGCTCCTAAACCATACTGTTATGATTATGCTAAATGGATTGCCATTTTTTATATTTCATTCACACTTTCAGATACAATATTTCTGTCATAATTATTATTTCTTGAATTAGCTTCCCACATACGTTCTTATTTTGCAATGCAAATATTAATTAAATATAATTACCATTGTCATCAAACTCAATAAACTTATGTATTGGTATGAGTGCTGTTGTTTTATTAATGGTGGATTCAAAGAACCTTAAGTAACTGTAATCTAGCACTATTATTAAAAATCTTAGGTCTCCCATACAATCTATAAATTATTGACATATAAATAGCCGCATTAGAACAAAGCCATAAATTATGTGTTATTGCTGATTAAATACGTTCGTTTCATAGCATTGTAAGAAAGGTTAATGTTGTCTAAGGGAGATAAATACCCATTTTATTTACATTTTAACCCAAATAACATTTGCAATCAATCATAAATATATCTCAAGTTAACTTAATAAATCTTATATATATTTCTAAATATCTAAGTCATTGTTTCATTTATTGAATAGAAATAATTTTGATGTTATATAAAAGGTTTCACTTACTAGATGATCGAAAATCGCTAACAATAATATTCTATACATGAATAAAGTTCAAATAAGAGTCTTTTTGTGTCACGACTTTGTGATGCCGGCGGGTAGAAATAAATTAGATCAGTATCATTGGAATTGTTGCTCATAAGTTGATAGATCTGGAAAATAGGCAAATAGGGCAGAGTTCATGAGTGTTCCTGACTTATGTATCTTGCGCATGATTGGACTCTATGTACTTTTGCCTAGATGCTAGATCTTGTTATATGAACAAACAAAACCGACCGGTACAATAGCTGTGTTCTTAATTAAACATGAAAATAATATATTTTTTAATTCATCTTCTTGGTTTCAGAATTTACTATATGCTGGTGATTGTGGTAATCTTTCCAATTTAAAAGATGATTTACAAAAAATGAAGGTTTTGAATTCAATTACCAAGTCTTTGATTTAGTCATTAATGATGAAAAACTCATTTTGTCAGTCTATATTGCAATAAAAATTTTTTTCAGAAACTAAGAATGTGATATCTTGGTAGTCTTTTAAATAGAAAGACAGATTTAAATGTTGATGCATAACACAAATTCATTGTGCTGCATTTGCAGCATTTAACAAATTAAAATAAAAATGTTTTTCATCTTAGTAATTTAAGTATTGCAAGTACATTAATTGTATATAGGCCTGTTATTTTATAGATATAACAAAGACATTAGAATAATTTCATTTAAGAATGCTTTATATAATTCTAAATAGAATGGCAATATTATAAAACCAATTTGTATGTTGTAAAACATCTTAGTTGAATTAGAAAAGCAAATGAACTGAAACAGATTTTCAAAAAAAATTTTTTTTGCTGAACTTGAGCACGATTTTATGGGAAGAGCAGATTCCATTTAAATTATCAAGATTATCTCAGTTATTTTAAAAAAGTACAATATTATAACTGAAGATGGAATAAAATGGAGAGCTACAATTATGTAAAATGTTGAAATAATTTAAAAAGTAAATTTCATGACAGAAGTTAAAAAATAGTTTTGCAAGATATCAAATAATCTCAAAATCCAGAATGTGTTATAGGTCAATATGGTTCACAGGTCAGTTAGTAAAATAATTATAATACTTTATTATTTATATATGGTATCATAATAAATATCACACAATTAATATACATATATTAGAAAATTTGTTCTCTAATGACATAAAAACATTTTTATCTAAAAACAGAGATTTAATGACAAGATTACATAATACTCGATAATTGGTAAAGTAAGGCTTTATTCATTTTTTTTAATCTTAATTAAAAATAAGAAGAAACAACTGGAAAAAGAAGCATAGTAGTTAAAAAAAGAAGAATAAAATTGAGAAAAGCATGAACAATTATGCTAATTGGAAAATTTCCAATGTTACTTTTGAGCTTAAATAAAAGTCAATACCTTATGATAAAATAATAGCTAGAATTATGCAGAAAATATTGTTAATAATGCAAAACTAATTACTTGTAAAGATTTTAAATAAGAAAAAGAATTTAAAGTATTGTAAAAATAGAAGTATGCTAACTTATTGCATCTTTTAGAAGTATAAATTAATTTATGCAAAATTAAAATTTGTCATAATCATATTTTTGAATCGGTAGAAAAAGAAAATTTATAACCAAAATAATTTTATTTTAAAAGTTAACAATTAATGCTGAGAAACGCTACATTATAATCAGCCAAAATAGAATATAGATAATTGAAAAACAATTCATTAGGGAATTAGCTTGAAAGAAAAAGTCTTATTAAGGTAATAAAAAGGAGAAAGTTTCTTGAAAAATAATATGAAATTTAAAGAAAGCTGTTTTCTATTTGGATTCAATTCATCATTGGAAGAAATAAATAAAAATGAGAGGTTCAAAATGAAAGGACAGTGGTCAAGTTATAAGCAAATGCATACTTAATTCAAATTAATTGTATTTATGAGGAAGTTAATGGCAAGCCATTTTTCAGTTTACAATTCAGCAGATAGTTGCAGTATATATAGGAAGACCCAGTGTCCTACATTAAAGTTAAAGATATTTCTTCGTTAGCATTTTGGAATATCTGCAGTATGCAGCAAAATAGGTTAAGGTCATTTAATCAGAAATGCTAGTGCATGGTTTCTGACTAATTCAAGAATGTAGATCATTTCAATGTGCTATATAAGTAGTGTTTCCAGATCTTGAAATCTAATAACTTTTTCTAGTGTTGCAGTTGACCTAAACCTGTAGAATCTTCATGAGGAATGCAAAGTAAATGACTGAATGTTAAAAAATGTAAACTCTGAAATTATATTAAAGAAGAAATTTGAAAAAAAAAAAATGAAATAAACATATGAATCAGAAAGTTAGTATAATCAAAAATGGTATCAAAGGGAACCTTTCAAATATACACCTATTTATGAACACAAATTTATATATTGGAACTTTTTAGGTGAGACTGTTTCTGTAATTTTTCAACTAAGTTTTGAGAATTTATTGCAATTAATATTAGTTAAGTTAAAATAGTGTGCTTGTTTTGAGTTATATATTTATTATTTTATATTTTAGTGTTGCATATTTAAAATATTTAATTTATATTTTAATATTTGTAGTAGTTTTGCTATAATTAATATAAATGGAGCAGTATATGTGTGGGAGATGATCTGGACAAATTGATGAGTTAGTTGCTGGTTCAGCATGAAATACATATATTGGAGATCATTAATCTTTTTCACATGCATATGGCCACGTGTATCAGTTATATAAGCTGAATTGGATAGCATTGGGGAGTTTGAAAGTCTGAGTTCAAGTCCCTTATAATTACACCAAGTTTAGTATAGGCAATATATATATTTAAATGTTATATATATATCCAGCCTGACCTCAAGCAAACTCAACTGATGTTTCAGCTAAGAATTATCATATAACTGAGAAGAAAGATCGTGGTATTGGCTAATCTTAAACTCCAAGGCAAAATGCCAATAAACTCACCACCTTGCCCAACCCATGTTGATAACCAGCATATCCATGTTCATTTATTGCATGAATAATCCTATAATAATAACTACAACAATAGGAACATACAGGATAGACATTAGAAATTTCCCCAGTTTAGTTTTTTTAAGATCTCAGAGAAGAACCAAAAGGTTTACTTTCATTTAACGTAAACTTCTTACTGCTTGAAATCGTATTTATATTCTAATTTAATATTTTCATTAAAGTATTTTTTAATTAGGAAAACTTCTTAATGTTTTGTTCATTATTCCATCATATATCTGAGGCATCGATTTAGCGTGTTTGTATATTATTTAAATTTTATTTTTATATGCTTTTTAGCGTGTTTGTATATTATTTAAATTTTATTTTTATATGCTTGGCAGATGATAATCAAGAGTCAGGTTTCAGTGAGTTTAGTACCATTGGAAATAATGGTTTTATAATGAAGTTTTATATGTAGTAGGATAAACCTATCGTGTCATAGTTGTGATCCAATATTTAAGGTTTTTGGTAATACTCCGATTATTTAATTGCTAACTAAGACATTCTACTTAGCGTAATCACATTACTCATTGAGCTGGTCTCTTGGGAGATGGTATGTTAACTGAACCACAAATACTAAGATTTAAGAAAGATATATATTCATTAGCATATCTATTCATGGTTAAAATACATTTTTGAAATACAAGTTGTTAAATGAGAGATATTATGACTATACATTCCACCAGAGTACTGACTCAGTAAAATATTGTTACCTCCACTGCATTTGGTAATCAATTTGTTGTCCTTAGATACTTAGTTAGCTTATCCTTTACTGTCACATGTTTCCCTGTGATGTAATAATATATATTTTCATTCTTTTTTTTTTTTGGGGGGAGTTGGAATGCTCATATTCTCTTGAGAATGATTGCTGTGAAACTTGTATTAAATGTGTAAATGATAAAATTGATTGCTGTAAATATCATTTCTGTCAAATAATATATGTAAAAATATCATATAACAAACATTTTTATTTACTATTAAAAAGTCAAAAAATAATTGTTTTCTTAAAGCATGATTGGGATTTTTATATTTAACTTGAAATAAAAGCATGAGGTCCAGAAACTAATTAATTCAATCACTTATTGTGATTTAAGAAAACAATTATTTTTTGACTTTTACATAGTAAAAATGACAGTGTGTAGGAAACCAACACACACTGGCAAGTAATTGGCATATACATCCAATCATACAAGAAGCACTAAACATGGATTTGTACTACCACTATGGAACAGAGCAAAGAAGGTTTGTTCAGAAATCAGTGATTTGGAAAAAGAAAAGATTCACATAGAACAAATGCTTATGAAGAATGATTATCCATCAGCGGTCATCAAGAAAACATTCAATAGACAACACAAAGAGATACCAAAAGAGAAAACAATTATTGGTACAGTAGTGTATCCATACATACCAGGAATGGTAGATAAATTTACAGTCAGTATAACATTAGAACAGCTTTCCTAAGCCATACCACACTTTGAGGAATTCTTACTTCTACTAAGCCTAACTGCAAATGCTGAAGAACAAAAACTGCATCTATGATATGCCATGTGAATTGGTCAGATCTATTGCCCTGTTGAACAGTGATTGAAAGAACACAAATTAATAATTAAAAGAGAAAACACAGATGTGTCTACTGTAGCAGATCAAGTATGTACTAATGACCATATATTTAATTGGGAAAATACAAAAATATTGGATAAAGAGGAAAAATGCATAAAAGAAAATTCAAGGAAGCTGCTCATATGACAATGGTAAATAATCCTATATATTAACCCAGTATGGCAATACAATGTATGGAAGCCTCTAATTAATCTTGCTCTTAGGAAAAATATTAAACAACAACAACAATAATAATAAACTAATTAGCCTTGCTCATATAAAAAAAAATTGAAGGACTGGAGGATTTGAAACCTCATATATAAATATATCAAATTTCTATTATATGTTGCCTTTGACAGAATAGCTCAGTTGGTTAGAGCATTTGCCTTAAATTCGATATTCAAGAAACTAAAGGTGCAAGTTCAACTTCTAAGTGAATATAGGCTAGCCACACCTGAGGAAGAATGGAGAATAATACTACTCGAAACATTGTGTAATTACTAACCTGTGTTGTCTATTTGTCTGTTATTACTAGCAAGTTGTTTGTATTTGGAAAGTTTAAATAAAGTTTAAAATTTTCTATACATTCAACATTCACTCATAGATGATGGAAATAGTCCAACATATCACATCTAATAAATAAAAGTGTTTATTATAAAATATTTTATATTATTTTTAACTTTTTAGTATTTGGATATTTTTTGGAATTTTTATTTAAAATGAGGAAAAAATGTCACAACAGTTAAAGGAAATTCACAACACATTAAAAATATATTCCAATATTTTGTTTATGAAAGAAGCATTAAAAAAAAAAATTATAGTCAAGAGAAAATAAAATTTTATCCATTTAAAAGAAAAAATTTTTACCAATCACTTGACAGTAAGACTTGTTTTTGTTTCTATTTTAATTTATTATTTATTGTTGTGTAAGTTTTTTAAATAAAAGTATTTAAAAGATATACCATCCAGTTGTGCATATCACTGAAAACTTACTGAATTGATATCAACATTTTCAAAATTCAGGTTATGAACAATAAAGAAACCAGGAACCAACCTCAAATATTTCATTGTCAAATTGCATTGTCATTGATTTTTAACATGTACAAAATTTGAATGAAATTCATTTGATAGAAATATATTAAATCTTGATTACAAAATTTATCCTAAACAAATAGAGTTTCTAAGTTAAATAAAAGCATTTAAAACTCAAAAATGTTTTCATTTAAGATTTGAAAATCTCAACATTTTATTGAAAGGTGCTTGCTTAATATAATGAAAGAATTCTTGCTATGCATATCAACTCTCAGATTAATATTTATGTATTCTATACAAACCAAATCTATATATATATATATTATAACGGTTGGGGATTTGGTGATCGATAAGTCTTACCATATCTGTACTACAGGGCGCCACTAGGCTACTTGAACCTAGAAAATTTATAGAGTAGGCAGATACATGCTATTAATGACCCAACTTTTACATAGATATTTTATTATGACCACCAGCCCTTGCCACTAGCTCATGGAGAGAGGTTTAAAACATTTATTAAAATATATTTTTAATAAAGATTAAAAAAAAATAAACTAGATCACTGCCAGTACTAATAACACAAAAGATTTTATTCACGTATATATATATAGGTGACAACAAACAAACTTGAAATATAATTACTATAAAAAAAATTATGTTTTATGTTTCATTATTATTATTATTTTATTTAATTTTTAATCTTAGAACATTGAGCATAGATAGGGTACCTAGATGACGTGCTTAAAAGATTTTCAAAATGTTTGACTCCAGGCTAAAAGTCCGCTGCCACACCAACACTCGCTTCCAGATATATATCAGCAACCAATGCAATGTGAACATGTTAGCATAGAATCACGCTGACAGGAATGTGCATCTGAATAGTGTGATATTATTTGAAGAAACATGACCTTCGTCCAGTACAGGAATTACATCTGTCTGGCAAAGGAATCATGCATGTAATATAATAAAGAGAATAACGCTTCGTATGGATGGGAGAGCGGTCTATTTTGCCGGCTTATCGTCCCAATCCATAGAGCTGGAATGGATCAATGGCGTAGGAAATATGTCTGCGTCCATTGCAATGCTATGACTACCTCTTTGGGGTCATGCATTCAGTTGGGCACGTTGGCCTGTGTGCTAGCACACTTCACATTACATTGATATAAACCTCATATATCCCTCCACCAGCATTGACATGACTATGAAACAAATAGTCTGAAATCAAACCCCTTTAAATTAGCGTATACTTAAACAAGGCTAGCAGCCATCTACACTCAACTTTAAGTCAATTTAATAATTTAATTCTTTAAAAAAAAAAAAATCTTTAGTTTAAGGTTTTTAACTTATTTTAAAATGGCACATATTATTCAACTTATTTTTACATCAAATACTATTTTTAACCTATTTTTAAAATTTAATAATGCACAAATAATGATACGTGTTTGATTTTATCTTTAAATTCGTTTGCAATTGCAAACTCCTTCCTTATTACAAACAGATCTTATTAAGCATGAATAAAAAAAAATACAATACACATTTTAAGAGGTTACGTTTTAAACTTTAGCTATTGCTTTTACCATTGCAAGATTAAAAAAAAAGAAAGAAATAAAGTTCAGGTTTGCTCCAGAGAGAAAGTCTAATAGTTCATTTTAAAGACAAATAGAATTCGGAGATTGTAAATTTAAGAAAGTTTATATTTCATTTTATCATTTATAAATCTATACCTTCCTTTGTCTGTGCTTGTTCTTTTGCAATGAAGATCTAATTTACGCAAGGGCCCTTTTCTTGCGGATGATGACGATTTAGGAAGTTTGACGAGGATTTCTGCATATGGCACCAGTGGTTCGATCCTGGGATCCGTGAAAATGAAAACTGCCTTCGGCCGGCCGAACCGAAGGAAGCACAATGAAGCTGATTACATTCTTGGTGATGGCAATAATAACTTTTAAAATTTTTATTTTTACTTACAGCAAATACGAATGAATTCAAAACTTTAATTTTCTAATTCTCTAATTAATTATTTCTTTTGGATTTTTCTTTTTATAGTCCTCAGGCACCTTATTTCTGGAATGCACGGATCCATCAAACATATTCCATATCTGTATTTCATTGGTTCATTGAGTTTGTGGCCAAGTAGATTTTGGGTTTGTGGCTATGTGGATTTTTCCACTGAGGTCTGTGTCTACTTCTTTGGGCCGGAAAAGCAATTCTTTTGTTTCTATTCCTCGACTCTTATCTATTTCGTAATCATCTTTTCAATGGTCATTTTGCCCTAAGGATCTGTTTGTAATTTTTATTTTTAAGGTCAAAAACTCATTATTTTTAAAATCAAAAAGTTTTTATTATATTTTATTTAAAGATTAGAATCTTTGCTTCGATTCTATAATAATTTTTTTAAAGCTTATCTTATTTTAATGTTTAAATCAAACATATTAATAAATTAATAATTTGTTATTTGTGCATTTTGAACGTTTGTGCTTTTAATTCAGTATTAGATATTTACAAAAAATTAAGTATTAAAATTTAAATGTAACACACATATATATATCCCGTTACAATATATTCATAGTATTATTTCTGGGAGCTTCCATGTAATAAATAATAGCTAAATAGCTGACATTTTAGTACAATAAGTACTTTCCTCAGAGCTTCTTTCTCAAATAAAGCTCTGATAAAAGTACTTGTTATTGTACTGAAACATAAGCTATTTAGCTATTATATTTTTATCACATGGAAGCTCCTGGAAATAATATTATGAATTCATTTATCTATGAGAAGATTAGAATTAATATATATAAATTCCCATTTCATTACACATTTTTGAGAGTTTTAAATATATCTAAAAAAGACATTTACATGAAAAAAAGTATGAAGTTGAATTATTCCAATTGTTTATGTTTAATTAAAAAAAATAGATATATTAAACTTTAACTGAGTTTTAAAGTTTATATCTGGGCTAAAAATGATAAGATAATGTCTAGCCTAATAAATGATTAATAATAATCATTAATATATTTATCTCAAATTGATCGTTTATGGGTTATAAAGGAGAAGGTTTGAACTTCATAAACAAATGACCTTAATTACAGACTTAAGCATAGATGGAGTGTTTTTTGGAATAATATTAAAAAGTAATATGCCTATGTGCTTGCAAAAGAGAGTTTTTTTTTAAGTGGCTCTAAAAGTCTAGGATTTGGACAGTTAATAAGGCATCATAGAGATTGCAGATCATATAATAATATAGAATGAAATATATTTTGAGATTAATATAGGGAACTTAAAAAATTAAATACACAAATGATCTTTGATAAATGAGATGTTAAATGGAGCTGGATTTATCTATTCAATAAATCCCAACATGGATCTCACGAAGTTGCCAGAAATGTAGAAAATAGTGAAATGAATTGATGAGATAAAGAAGTTTCTGGGATTATATGGAATGAAACTATAAATTGGGGAAACTGGCTTACATTTAAGAATACTTCCTTCTTAAACAAGGCAAAACTCTCCATACAGTAGTGCCACCCTGTGCCAATCAGAGTAATCAATGGATGCCAGAAGGCTTGTGCATGGAGAGAGTTTTGCCTTGTTTAATAACAATTATATGCTAGTATGAGATAGTGATCATGTGATGTTTAGTGGTTTAATACTTCCTTCTGTAGTAGATTAGAGTTATTGAAAATTTGTGACAATGATGATAATGATATAATAAATCATCAATGCTAACAAACTGATTACTATATGTTAAGTACGTCACCATACATAGCCTTCATTCTTAAACTAATTAATTGATTTCTGAGTTATAATATCTTGAGAATAGATTGCTGTAATATTTTATTGTTTTGTTTAAACATGAGGATTTTGATGATGTTATTTTGTATATTATAATAAAGTGCTAGTGAAGTTGCAGTTTTTAATTGTAGTTTTTATTTAGCAATATAACTCTTAGATATATATATATGCTTCAATAAATAATCTTGAAATATTCAGAGATTTTAATGTTAGTCAAAATTAAATTTTTATTTTACCAAAATTAAAATTTTATTTATTAAAAACTTATTATAAATACTAAAAAAAATTTCTTACAACAGATTGCTATATTATGTTATTGTTTTGTTTAAGCATGAGGATTTTGGATAAAGAGTTGTCGGAAAAGCAGTTTTTTATAGTATTTTTTATTTAACATTATGCTTGAGTAAATCTTAAAAATTTAATTTTCCATTTTACCAAAGTTAATGTTTATTTATTAACAAGCTTTTAAATAAGAATAATGTTTTTTTAAGTTTAATTTTAATGTGAAGATTCAAATATTTAGTGACATGAACAGTGAGATAGGATAGTCTGAAATTTTTTCATTGGTGGACAGTTGTGATAAATAAAGTTTTGAAACTGAAAAAAAAAAAAAAGAGAGAACATAGTGTTAAGTTATACATTTCAAAATACAAGCCAACTATTGTATTATTAATAATAATGACAGCTCATTACAAAGGTGCTAAACTTAGCACAGGCACAACTATTATATTCTCACCAAATAAATATCGTAATGATTATTACCAATCATTTTTACACTATAAAATATATCATTTTTAAGTCAGATACAACCTAATCTTTGATTAAAGTTGAATATCTATTATTGTTAAACATTGATTAAATCATTTCCATTCCATTTTTTCCCCATGTCCAATAATATACTTACAACATTCATTTTACCATATTGAGTTGGTTAAGAAGAAATATATTTTCTTGGGATTATTTATCTTTTTCAGAAATCTTTATTCATATGATTAAAGTATATGTGATAAAATGAAAGTTATAATAATTATAACAGTGAAGCATGTGCACCCACACCCACATATATAATAATATATTTAAGAAAATGGAATAACTTATGTATTTTAATGAAATAGACTAATAATGATTAAATATAAATTATAAAATTGTAAAACATACTGTCAAGATAATTACATGTTAGTAATGGAATATTCAAGCCAATAATATATTTAGGGTTGTCATCTGATCGTTCGTGTCAGCCGCCAGAGGCACGATTTCTAGCTAAATTTCTAGAAATATGCCGTTTCCGCGGCCGCACCCAAGCCTTTAAGCATTCTTTCTAAAAGAAATCCTAGAAAGATAGTTAACTCGGAGTTAAGTCTACTTTCTACGCTAAAAGGTAGAGTATTAACTCCGAAGTTAAGTCTCCTTTCTACGATAAAATCTAGAAAGAGTGTTAACTCGGCTTAGCGGCTAACGGTGTGGCTTTTTCCGATGCTAAAAGCAGAGGAAAATGCCGTAGTTGTTTGTGTCACACACTATATCGTAATGCTGCGTTATGTATTTGATGTAACAATATCGTACTAGGGTGTTTATTTTGATCGTGTCAAAATTATTTAAATTTTCATCGGTGCCTTGTTTTTTTTTAAGACCAATCGATGTACTGTTACATTTTATCAATTTTAACAGTATCGTGATTGTTCCTCATAAATTTGTATTTCTCCTAAATTTTCGATTAGGGTGGAATAGCGTAAAAATTTAAAAATCACGCTTTGAGTCACGTTTTAGCGAGAAATTTTCCGAGACAAAAAGTACGGCTAATTCCCACAACAGAAAACTTTAAAAGATGGGAATTGCCAGACACGGGCCAGCGCTGGAATATTTCTACAGCAGAAAAAAAGAAAAAAACATCCTGCTGCTGAAAGAAAAGATTGGATTGTGCGGCAAATATATGCATATTTGAGGTCCGAAAACATCTGTCGACGGAAAGGTTCACTTCGTAAAGGCAAGCTTGTTTGAGGGATTCTAAATGACCTTCGTCAAATGTCAAAAATAAAAGAAGTAACTTCAATTTTTATTTAAACGTACATCCCTTCTTCTCCCGATAATTGTTGGCATCGGCAATCAAATGTAAAATAAAAGAAGTAACTAAAATTTTTATTTAAACATAGCCCCCAAAACCCCTCTTTTCCCAATAATTGTTGTCGTCGGCAATCAAATGGTCAAATAAAAGGAATGTCTATTATTCTTTAATCGTATAGAAAAAAACAAAAAAAACCCACTAATTGTCCTGGCCAATCAAATGTAAACCAATCAAAGTAAGACAGTAAATTATTAGTTAAACATAACCCAAATTACTATTCGAACGTACACCGAAAAAGACTCGCTCTTGTCAATCAAAATTAAAGAAACCTAGACTATTATTGTCCCATTGTCAAATCGAATATTATTTGGGAAAACCCAAATAATTTACAAACGAAAAAAAAAAAGAAAGTCAAATCGGTTTTCAATCAAATGGTAACCGATAAAAGTAACTTAAATTTTGATTTAAACATACACACGAACAAAAACAAAACGCAAAACTCTTTCTCCCAATAATTGTTGTCGCCAATCACCAAAAAACACCCACCCCTCTCACTAATTATTGTCAGCAATCAAATGTACACCACTACTAAATGTAACGTAAACTACTATTCTTTAAACGGTTACACCCCTTCTCCCAATAATTGTTGTCTACAATCGTACACACAAAAAAACACCCTTCCCAGTAATTAGTGTCAGGAATCAAATGTAAACCGATCAAAGTAAGACTGCAACTTATTATTTAAACGTAACCCAAATTACTATTTGAATCTACACCAAAAAAACACCCGCTCTTGTCAATAAAAATTAAACAAACAACAACTATTATCGTCCCATTGTCAAAAATATTTATTTGTAGAACCAAAACCATAATTTATAAATGAAAGGAAGTCCAATCGGTTGTCCATCAAATGTAAACTGATAAAAGTAAAGGTTTTAAATTTTATTTAAACATAAACACACGCACGCGAAAAAAACAAAACAACACTTCTCCCAATAATTGCTTTCGGCAATCAAATGTAAACCTATCAAAGTAACGTAAATTATTATTTAAAGATCCATCATAAAACCCCGTCCTCTCTTGAATTTTGTCAATCCAATTTTACAAAAACAGTAATATTATTATTTTTTTTTTTAAAAAAAAGAAATTACTATTTGAACACACACCAAAAACAGACCCTTTGGTAAAAAAAAAAAAAACTATTATTATCCCATCGTCAAAAATATTATTTGGGAAAAATAATTCAGAAACGAAAAAAAGTAAACTTTGTAAACAAACCAAAAAAAAAGTCAATATTAATAGAGAATCGCTATCCCGGGAACTATATATTAATGTGTTTTTCAGTTAGAAATCGCGCCTCTGGCAGCTGACACGAAGGATCAGATGACAACCATATTTAGTTATTGCATTTTTTTTTTTACCTATTTTAGAAATGAACTCTTTAAAATCTACAGTAGTACAAATATGTTTTAACCCTCCTACAATAGTTGTTAATAAACTAGATAGCAAATAAAACTATATTAATAATTAAATATATTATTAGACCATAAATACCAACATATCACTTGATTCTTTAGCTTGCTACAATATGGTATAAACAAGAATAGCTCTCTACTTTGGCATCATTTATTACAAACTTGAATTTAAATCATCTACATTATTAAACATAAAAGTTGTGGTCATTGTATTTATGATAAGCAATAACATTTGTTATAGATTAAAACGTTTTTAACAAGATTGTAAAAGTGTGAAAATTTTAGATGCTTCTAAATCAATAAAATACTGACTATTATGAAGTTATCACTTTTTAATTTTGTTTCAAAAAATAAATAAATATAAAACAAAAATTAATAATATTTTCACAATGAAAAGCAGTTAATAAACAATGACAGTGTTATTTTTGCTTTTGACTATATTTGAAATTGTAAGAGTATGTTGTTTACTAAATATTTTGAAAAATAGCATTGCATATAAAATGTTCATATTTTAAAATAAAATTGCATTTTTAAATGCCGTTAGTTTTATAAAACTTTTTAAAAATCAAAATATTTATGTCCTTTGTTCATATGTAGTAAAAAGAAATGATCAAATGGTTATTTCATAAAAATTTGGTCACTGGGTATGACAGAGTTCCAGCTGCAATCCATTTATCAGGATCTCCAGAGTCGGCCACTGCTAAATAATGCGGGTTTTATATAAAGTGGATATGTGATATTGTGTTGTAACCTAAGTTGATGTATATCAATCTTTGTATTAAAGTAAACTATTTATATAGATTGTATTTATACATTGGACTATTTCCATCATTTAATATAAGTATTGAATGTCTTTAGGAAAATTTAATTAAATATTCCAAATACATTCAATTGTTAATAATAGCACACAGGTTAGTATATGCATATGCTAGCCTATGTGGTATTACTAACAGTTGAAGGTATTTGGAATATTTAAAGAAAAGTTAATTTTTTCTAAAGACATTCAACACATATTAAATGATGGAAATAGTCCAATATATAAATACAACTAAAATACCATCATCACAAACCTTCAGGAAAACACTAAGTTTATATAGATATTTTTTGCAATAGTTTAATGCTATGACAAAGATGATAAGTTGAACTTGTTTAATTCAATTTTAACTGGATTAAAGAAGTAAGGAAGTTATTTTCCATTAATTAAGAAAATTGATCTGGTTAATAAAAATTAGTCAGTAAAATGCAAATTCTTGTGCAACAAAAAAATTAATGAAGCAGAACAAAATTTTTAAATATACGTTTGCATGTTTAATATATAGTTGTTTTTTTTTAAAAAAAAAAAACCTTGTGCTAAATTGTTTTCCCCTAAGGCAGGTTTAGATGTGTGAGTAGTAGACAGATGCATCTTGGTCTTATTATTTTTGTAATAATTTAGTTTAGCATTGCATCATAAATTTTGATAGGCTCTGATCTTTGAAGGGCTCATTAAAATTTAATAAGCACTGTAATGCATAAATGTAAATATGAGCATGCATAAAATAAAATTAAATCTGTTATATTTGCAGAGAACAAAAGTTAATTAAGTTTTTGTTAGAAGTAGGAGTTATAATTTTTATTATCCATAACCAATCATTTTCTATATTTACTCCTGATCAGGAAGTGTGAAATCAGATAATCTGAGGTAAATAACTAGGAATTATCGTAATAAAATTATTTAAATGTGAATGAATTAATTTATATTACTGCCTGCTTTTATAAATATTTTATGGAGCAGCAATCACTTTTTTTATGCATATACATTTTTAATAATTTCGACACTAAAACAACTATAAATTTAGACTTTTTTAAAATAATTTATGAATTCAATTTAGTTCAATCATATTTTGTTTTGTTACTGTAGCTATTGCTGAAAGAAGCTTATAACATACTTAATAAAAAATTATTTGAGAGCTTTACTTGATCAAGCAGAATTGTCAAATATAACTATTCTATTTGTCAATAGAAATTAACCAATCATGTAGATTTTGAAAAAAAATAGTAATGATTTTACTTTATTAAAAATATGAATAATTATAGAATTGCCTGAAAATTAATATAATATTTATATGTATATATATTATTAAATGAGTGAATAATCGAATGGCTTTATTGTTCAGAGTTCATTAGAAATTGAAGCACTGGAAATTATTAGAATTGGGCATGATCCAAAAACCTAAACTCTAGAATCTGCCATGCTATCACTATATAAAATCAAGCAGGACAGTATACCATTAATTGTATACTATTTATATGTGATTTATTATTTTGAGTGAATTATCAATGAAAATTTTTTGTTCGTTTGTTTGAATTTTTCTCATTTTTATGAATGTCTGTGTTTTATGTGAAAGAGAGAGAGAGAATGTTAGGGTCATTGAATCTTAAAACATTAGACATTTTTTCTCACAATAGTATTAATAATAAATAATTGCTAAAAGATTGTACATTATAATTCTTATCTAGTACTTTCCTGTCCCATATTCCTGAACTAGTTTCTCGCTTATGGTTTCATCAATGAGAAGTTTAAGATCTGGGAATAGTCAGCACATGTGAATCTTTGGATTTAAAACAGTCTTCCAACACCCATCGTTTACCAAAGTTATCAGACCAAAGTGAAAATATAATATTTTTAATTCAAGCTAATTATCTTATATAATCATACAAATCTGAATCCAATTCAGTATCTACATATTTTGGTCCCTTCTAGCATCTATTGATTTCTAGAGCTTGCATTGGATAGTACTGTTGTGGAGAAAACAAAGAAAAGATGATTATGTGATGTTTTAATAGTTTAATACCAATTCTACTCAAAGGATAAAAGTGATTGATTATTAAAAAATTAAAGATATAAAAATAGCATTAGGTGTTGAACTGGATTCAGGATCTGCATGATTACACAGGCAAATTATTTTACATTGAAAACAATATTGTGTTTTCACTTTAGGCTGATAATTTTATAGTTAACCAAAAAGGTAAAAGATGGATCCTGGAGAGGTGTAATAGATCCAAAGATCCAAGACTTCTCATTGACAAAAGTCATAAACTAGAAACTTGTTTGGGAATATTGTGTGGGAAAACATTGAATAGGGATTTTGATGTACATTCTTCTAGTATCGATTGATTACTAGAGTTTGTGCAGGGTAGCACCTATTGTGGGGACAAAAATGCTGCTGTTTTAATAGTATGTGTAAGCATGTAGAAAGAGTGATCATCTGATGTTTCAATGAATCTTAATTTTAAAAAAAATATTAGTAAAATTTCCAATTATATTAATTAAAAATTGATGATAATAATCAAATGGTTTATTGTTCAGCAATTTGTATCAAGTTCAAGCACAGAAAATGACAGAGCTAAACTGTGATCTATGGACTTAAGTTTCTGAGTTAACCATTTTAACAAACTATGCAGAGCAATAGATGATGAAAAGAAATAAATTGAAAAAAAAATTCAAAATAAATAATTTTTTTTAGCATTAAACCATTAGTACTAAAAATAAATTTAATCTGATAGAAAAATAAATAAGTACGCAAAACATTTTGTTATTAATGTCTTTTAAGTCAAAGTTTGGTTTTTTTGTGGTTGTATGAATACCAGTTTTTCAGAATGAGATATTGTGAATCTATCCATCTCATTCTTGTAATATTGCTCTTTTTTCACTATCAACCTTTCTCAGCATTATTGCATTTTTGATGAATTAGATCTTATATGTCCAAAATAAGACAAGTTCTGATTTAACCCGATACAATATATGTAGTTTGGGTATTATCATATTTTGAAAAATCATGAACACCACAGTTAAAAAGCATGAATACTTTTCTTATTTTTCAAGTCAGGAAATACTGTTGCTGAAACAGTTCTGATTTTCATTTTTAAGTATCTTTAAATATGTCCCTTTTCAGGTTTTTCTTTTTTTAGTAGCAACTCTATCCTGTTCAAGTATCAGTCAAGAATTTTTTTCAACTGCTATATTCTTTGGCATTTAATAAGTAGTCCAAGAAGGCAAAAACTATAATTGCATTGATATCTTAATAATCAATTTTTAAGTAATTGTTTTCATTTTATCATCATAATCTTTATATTAAGCATAATCTTTTATTTTTAACTTTTCTGTTAATACATTGTTTAGTTTCATCTATAAGAGTGATACCATTAGCATGATGTTGATGTATCTTCCACCAATATCTGAGTACAGTAATCATTTGTCTTGAGGATTCAAGTTTATTTTAGTGTGTTTTTATTGTAGTTTTGTAGAAACTTCTCCAAAAAAGATCCTTTGATATAACCAATTCTCTAAAGATCATTCCAGAATTTTCTTCAGTCTGTTGATTTAATCTGTAATCCGTAAACAGTGGGATTTTTTTATTTTTCTCTGATCTGTTCACTTAATTAGCATGTGCATAATGAAATCTTCTATTTCTTAATTATATTTTTAAAATAAATTTGGTGACAGCTTTCTCTTAATTCAATGTAATTCCAATCTCTTTAAACTCTTCTGGAAAAATGTAATTTAATATAAATAATACATACAACATGTATACTAAGAAAAGCTTATTTAATACTTTGAAATAAAAATGTTAATATATCAACATAGTATACTGGGCATGCTTTCAAATAATTTGTAGAGATACTCATAGCTGTAATTATCCAAAAGAATTGCAAGATTTCTATAAGAATCACAAAAGTGGTAATTTACATAAAATTTGATTACTATAAATTCTCTTCAATGATTTTCAACAATATATTATTAGTTTATGGTACAAGAGACATTGTGAGATAGTTTGCACATAAATATACATACATATGCAAACATATTTTAAATAATCAATATACTTCTTTAAATTTGAAGACTAAAATAAGAATATATATGAGTGAATAAATGGTTTGTTTAAAAATTAAATATAGTTTTTTTATTTTATTTTAAAATTTACAAATTGCTTGTTAATGATGTATTTATGCAAAACACATGCAAATATAATGTAAATTTACACATATATAATTTGATAACCTTTTTCCATTTAATTTCTTTTAAAATCATTCTGAAAAATTCAGTGTTTTATTATTATTAATTTCAATTACAAAATTGTTTATGAACTATATGTAAACTCACATAATAATGAACCTTTAGGGTTTGTGACTCATCATATATATATATATAACTGAACAAGAAGTAATTGAAGCTTCCAATGAGTTACACGATGTAAATAAATTATATATTTGTAAGTCATTTAATTAGTATGATTTGATTTTATCGCAGAAATAAAACTTTTTCTATTATGAAATTATGAATTTTAAAAGAATGTCTTTTGTATGGAAATCAAATTTCTGTGAGTGTAGAAACCTGTGGTACTTGCCATTTTATAATCTTTAAAAATCAGTAGTTTACAAACAGTGGAATTCTATTTATATTTCTAACATTTGACCTTTTTATGATAATGAATCATTTGTATTCTGCTTAAAAATTTAGATATACTCTTAAGTTATACCATTAAGTCTTGTACCATAATTTTATTTGGGAGTTGAGATAAAAATTGATATGGTTTGCTGCATATGAAGTAAACTTTCAAAATATATGTTGGTAGTAACTACTGGTCATTTCACTAGGCAGATATTTCAATAAAAAATAACTAAATTCTTTAATTTTTAATTAATAGTTAGTGTTAAGAAATAAGGTATGCTTACCTATATGTGCATAACTGTGTGTGTATATCTACACAAATAAATGTTTACCATTGTTAAAAGCAGTGTAATTATGTATATTATTAATGTTAGTTTTCTATTAGTGCACCATGAAAATTTTTTTATTAAGATTCGTCAGCAGATATATCATAATTACCCATGTATTTTACTTTCACTTTTCACATATTTTTACATACCTTATTACATAGTCTGAACAGACTATTTACATAAGCTTTCTGTGCACTCTATAAATTAATTAATACCTTATTACAGTTATATGGATTTTAATAATCATAGATGATGGTCATTTGAAGAGTCTTAGATAAGTTGAAAAGTGGAGAGAATTTTGAAATAGAAGTCCATCTCTTTATATGTACAGTAATATAGAATGTAAATTTATTCCTTTTATATTTATTTTATTGCATTTGTTTATGATAATAAATATGTTAAATTAATGATCAGATATCATCTAACTCTGATCATTTAATTCAGTTGTAAGAGTGGCTGCTTGTAGAGTCAATGATTTCCAGATGATTCTTGACTGTGCACAAGTATTTATTTCATTGTTCTGTTTATATTAATATATAATAAAATAAAGATTAATATTAATTTAAATCTGAGAATTTAACTCAATTATAATAATAATCAGCTGGGGAAATCCAGTTGAGGAAAGGGGGGGGGGAGCAGAAATCTTAATTGTCTGAATGGTAGAATATTTTTTATATTCTTATGAAACTATAAACAACATTCAGTAGCAACTTTTTTTTCTCACCACATTTATGCCACTACTGTAAGATTTAGTAATTAATAAATGTCAGATGGTAGTACTTAATAAATTCTTATTTAGTAGTATCTTATCCAATATCCTGGACTAGTTTTTAGCTTATGACTTTCATCAGTGAGGAATTTTGGATTTAGAAGCAGTGCACTTGAATTTTTTGTACATAATGTCACTTTTCCTCTAAAAGTTTATCTTTTACTTTGTTTTACTTTTAAGCTGTGAGCCCACATTGAAAAACTTTAATGGTTTTTATCTAAACCAATTTGTTTTTACAGTTATATAGATCTATATAACAACAAACATTATTATTTTAGCAGTTTTGAAAAAACTTTTTTTTTTTGTATCTGCTAGACAAAATCTTTAAATGGAAAGTAAAATTTAATGATTATATACATCTCAATGAATCTAATGGACATCTTAATAAAATATTATGTAAAAAAATTGATAAATTGTATATAAAAAGTGATGAAATTATGTTTTTGTTATTCATTTTAAAAACATAAATCACAGGATATTATTCAAGAATAAAAATATAGCACTTGTTTAATTAGTAAAAATATTTAGCTTTTAAAATGGGATACATTAGCTTATATAATTAATTAAAGTACTCTATTTTAATTTAATAAATGATATTTGATGTAGTGATTTGTAGATCATTTAAATGAACATAATGTTGAATAGCTTTTTATATGTACAAACATGCATGAAGAAAGAGATCATGTGATTTGTATTGACTGCAATAATCATTCTATTTTAAGAGTCAACTATATGTAAATCTAAGTAAGTATTTGATGAATAACAGATTATAATGCCAACCAGAAAGCCCATATTAGTTTTTGGCTATTGGTTTTTGATGATGAGAAACACTGAATTGCACATATCCATTATTAACCATCTTCAAGCTAATGACTTGACAGCGTTTAAATATTCTTGGCTGTTCAAACCAAGCCAACCTACCTGTCCTGCTAAATGGATTTGACATCAGGTCAATATTTAAATGTAAACTAGGAAATCATTTAATACTTTTTCTCCCTCTTGTTTTTGTATAATGTGATTTTTTTATATAAAAAAATAATTTTCTAAATATATAAAAAAATTATTTATTGCAAATAAAAATTATTGGACAGTTTTTATTAGAAAGAATATAAGATTTGCATTAAAAAAGATAGAGACTAATATATTATCTTAAAGATTTCAATAATGAAAGCAGAAAACTAGAAATTTTAAGAAAGTAATTAGAAAAAAAAAAATCTCATTTTTCAAAACTATTCCTAGTTAAAAAAGTGACATATCTTTAATTACATTCATCAGGCAGAAATTTCATTTCCTTATGTGCAAGAATAATTTAGGTTGTCACATTAAAAAGTTTAAAAGATAAATGTTTTCTGTTACTTTATGAATTATTTCAAATTAGCTTTTATTTTTGGAGTTTTAACTCATTTTAAATTTAGTAGTTCTTTTGTATCATATTTAAAACGGAATATTTTCATTCTATTTATTTATAGCTTGTATAGAGTCAGAAATGTATTCAGGCGTGGCTGATACTAATAATACTTGAATAATATTATGACGTCTAAAGTATATATATATTTTTCCATATTAGAGTTTTATTATTTTGTAATATAATTTTGTTTTATCATTTATAATTCATCAGATTTTTTTAATGTATACTCATAGTTTTAAATTATTAAAAATTTTAATAGTTATTATGACCTTGAAGCTTTTGGAGAAAAAATTTGTGTCAAATTTTGAGATTTCATAAGTAAAATATTTTAGATAGTGGAATGTAACATCCACATTTTTATGTTTTAAATATTTGAATAGTGTTCTATATTTTTAAAATATTGTTTATCACTATAAATTATTGCATTATTATATCCCTTAAACAGAATAACTTAGGTTTAGATGAAAATAGTAGGATTTTGTTCTTTTATTCTTCTCTAATGAAATTTTATTTTAAATTTCTTTTAAAAATTACTTTAATATTTAACATTGGATTTTAGGAAAAGGTATCAAAAGTTGGAATAGAAGTTATTAAACTACTTAGTTACTGAGCTTGTATCAGATATTTATAAATTTACAAACATACTGGATATTTAATGAATAATATTTCTATAGTGTAATTTTCATTTACCCCTCTCCACACAAGGTAGTGACTGGTTTCTATCTGCTTTTAACATCTTTTAGAGGGATATAATCATAAACATATGACTAAAGACATGTTTGCTAGCTATATATATACTGAACAATGATAAAAATGTGTAAGAGATTGTGATATGGCCAATTTATGATTGCTGGTTTAGTATGAAATGTGCACCTTGAGGATCATAGATATTTTTCACATGTCTTTAGTTGTAGGTTTATGATTACATCCATCCACAAGATGTTAAAAGTTATAAGTGAAAGCCACATTACAGAAATATTCATTATTGGATAATAATCTCTAGTCTAATGAATGTCTAATTATTAATAGACTATTTAGATTGTTTGTAAAAAAAAAAAGTTAAAAGTGATTGTTAGATGCATAACAGCATCTATTTCAGTTTTGAATTCTAAGTTCTCATTGTTAAAAGTAAAATCCAGAAACTGGTCTGGGGTAAACTTTCAATAGATTATTCTAGAATAGCGAGAGAGAGAGAGATGCTTTTCATATAATATTGCAGAATGCTAAAAGATTGTTAGTTATTTTTTCATTTACAATACTTTATTAATATTTCAAACATCTTTATTAGTTGTTTGCAAAAAGACATAACCCTGCATATGAAATCAAATTATCTTCATAATGCCTTACACCCTTTGCATTAATTTTTAGATTTAAATTTTTTAAAATTTTCAGTCGATGTTTTTGTTCTGTTTTTCACTTATCCCGTTTTTGTTTCTTGCAAGGCATATTTTTCACAAAACAAGGGGTAACCAAAAACCCAGAATCATTCTCTGTAAGGCAGACATGTAGTTCATGCTTCCACCACTAGATATCTTTTGTTGGAACTATGTTGCATTAGTCTGCTGATTATTATTGTTGAATGAAGTCATGGTGTTGCATAATAAATGTTTTTGTTAAATGCATCTTGCTGATTTATTGATTTTTGAAATGGCTGAAAAGTTTGAATAGTGTGAAATTCTGTTTTCTGTTAGGGAAAACAATTATAATGCTTGAAACAGCTTACAAGCAAGCTGTTCTGGGAAACCACAACTTTACGAGTGGTTTAATAGAAGTGTCAAATTTACCAATATGACAATGTTGATTTTTTTTATGCAAACAGCATTATTCATTCAGAAATAGTTTGTAATGATCAAATGTTTTACCTACAAGTTCTTAAATGTTTGCATGATGCAGTAAAATGAAAATGTCCTGATTTATGGCAAAGTAGGAAGTGCAAGCTTCACAACAATATGCCAGTACACAAAGCCTTGAGTATGAAATCAATTTTTAATTAAAAATATCATGACCCTGATTATCCATCAGCCATATTCACTTGATCTTGGTCTGTGCAACTTCTTTTTATTCCCCTAAATGAAAAAATGCCTTCAAAGAAAAAGTTTCACGGATTTAGAAGTGAATAAAAAAACAATATCACTTAGCAAGAATTTCAGGATTAGTTCGAGAAGTGGAAAATACATTTAGACCAGTGCATTGTATCAAATAGACTACTTTAAAGAAGATTCAGCTTATAAAACCTAGAACACCTAAAAATAAATACACAATTTTTTATTACAAACTTGGATTTTTCTTTGGATATTCTCTCATGAGTATGCACAATCCAATTTCTTCTGCAATCAACTTTTATATGAACATACTTTCATTTCTGTTTTCAACCCTTTTATATTTTTAAACTTCAACTTTTTTTTAATCAATTAAAATTTTACTCCATGTAAAAGTACACTTCAAACAAAAGCATTTAAATTTTTAATGAATAGTAAAATAACTTACTCTTCTCAAAAGATGTTATCCATTACAGTTATTACTTCCTTAACTTTATTTATAATTCTCTGTTTCGTTATTATTTATTTTCTATTTTTTCCAATTTATTTTTATTGATTTAAATTCCATTTATTTTCATTTCAAATTTTATCAGTCTTATTTAACATTTTATTAGTCAGTCTTACTATCTGCCAACATTGATATACCCTTAGCAAAGTCATTCAATTCATACAAAATTGTTTAGTTTTTTTTTTTATCTATAGTAATATTATTTTGCAATAGCACACAAATTTTACATCTAATGATTTAACAATACTAATAAATAGCAGTTATCAATCTATACTTATTTGTCTTTTATACAGAAGTAAAGTTCTACAAGAGACTTTATTAATTTAACATTGAATATTTTATCCAAATGCACCACATAAATAAGTAGTGGTAAAAAAACACTCAGAATTCATTGATATGTTTACATTTTTAAATTTTTTTAATTACATTTTCATATATACATTCATGCATACATACTTCAGGCATGCATATTATTAATCAGTCCATTCAGTACAATTGTTCCATGGCTTATAACATAAACTGAAGTTGGCAACAGAGCGAATCTAAGTTTCCAACAATCAATAAGGGTACATGGCAGACACTTTGATTGGCTATAGTGTTAAACATTAGAATAATTAATTCACATACACATGTATATATATATATATCACTTTCAAATCTATTATTTAGATAATTTTAACATTAATGTCCAAAATTTGAAACTTTAATCTTATTGATGTTTATAATTTAAGAAAGTCATAATGATTTTATTTTATGCTAAATCTTTGTTAATAATATAAATTAAAATCTTATATACATTATGAGTTTTATTATTTTTGTTATTAATTTCAACAGCATGTAAATAATTTTTACTACTGCTTGAATATGTAATGTTTAGGATTATAATCATATCACAAACACTCTCATTCCAAAAACGTTACTCAGAATTATTTTTCAAGCAGATTCATAACTAATCATTTTTAATATATTTATCTATGTCCATTCATTCAGCTGACAAAAGGAGAATTCCTCTTTTTATCTGATCCCATCTGTATATATTATAAATAAATGGGCATTCATATCCGAAAAAGCTGAAAATTATTATTAGTGGCGATCTTAGTTCACAAATTAATCAAGCCAGCTTAACATTCTATATATTATTTTAAATTGAATATTACTAATTTCAACAATACATAAATAAATTTTATTACTGCTTGAATATATAAAGTTTAGGATCATATTACCAAACAAAAGTAAAATTGTATTTGTAAGTTTATTAAAAATGTTTTATTCTGAATCTGCCTGCAAAATAGTTCTGAGTAATGAATTTGGAATGAAAGTGCTCTGTGATACGATTATTTTTATTATTAAGTAAGGTACATGAGTATAAGTTGCTAAATGATGACACATTTGTTTTGTAATGAAAGAGTCATATTTACCTGAATTCATATTGTTTTACAGTATTATTTTATTACAGGTAAAAAGGTACAATGAAGAATAAAAATATTACTAGGAAGTCAACTGCTAGGGACTTGTAGCAACTTTCCCTTTTTGTTTTACTTGCTAGCTAAGAATACCAGTAATTATGACTAGATGGGTTTTCTTAGACAATATTTGCTTAGACATATGAAGTTTATAAGTTTGAATGTTATTGAGAAAACATGGAAGAAATATATAAAATGTAATTCACTTCAACCTTGGTATTTCACAGTTTGTTAAGAGATTGAAATAAAGATAAAGTTTAAAAATCATGAATGAAGTTAGTGCCTATATGATCTTGGCAAATTCCTCATTCGTAGTAAAGGCTTTATTGTATTGCCATTGCATTGTTGTTTTATAAGCTGCTATCCATAATCATTTGATTATCCTAGATTGAGGCCAATACTATCCATATAAGAATAGCTAAATATCCAAATGGCTAACAAGATTAGCTAAAATATAATAGTATAGCTTGATAGAATTTTATTAGTGTTTAGAGATAATTTAAAAAAAAAAAAAAGAATTTATGTTTTGTATTAAAAATGTAAACATTTTTAAATTTGATTCATATGAAGGAAAAATAAGGATGAGGATGATAGATGGGAGATGGTTTAAAAACAATTAGTAGTAGTCTTTTCAATTAACAATAAACAACAAACTTTTATTATCGTTAAAATTTAGTCATCTCCAAAGGCAGGTTAAATACTTTTCATGCATCAGTCAGAAATAGTCAAAACATTAATTCTATTATAACTGATGGGTTTTATTGTGTGTCTGTGTGCATATACAGACTCATGCATAAGTTAAGCTCCATTTTATATGCAATGATAATGCATGTTTGTACAAGGCAAGTATGATATTAAGTATATATATTTCTATATATGCATAAATACATTATGTAAAATGTGTGTTTTTTTAAATTTATTTCTTCTATATTTGTTTTTACTACCATGTTTATTGCCTTTTTTTAATGTCTTGTTTTATGGATAGCTACTGCATGATCATGCAATGATAATGCCTTTGATTTTTAATTTATTTTGTTCTGCTAATGCAATGCTAAAAAAATGTCAGTCCAGGATTAATTGCATATTTTAGAAGTTTAATCCCAGGTTCATTTTTTTAGCATTCAGTTGTGGATGTAACCTTAATGCAGGTAATACTGACAGTTCTTTTCTTCATTATTTTTTTATATATAGATTTGTATAGTTTTTTTTTTTTTTTTAACAATAAATAATATATGTTATTCTTTTCCTGTAATGATATTTTTTAAAAAAAAATTTTTTGTAAATAATATTGAAATCTAGGACTGTATATGTACTATATTAATTTTTTTATTATATATTAAAAATCAAAATATTATTTTATTTTTGTTCTAGAAAATATTTATTTACTAACAATAACATTGCATGATCCTCTCATATGCTTCTTCTCTAGCTTTAGCAGCTATCTTTACCATATTCTAGAGTTATTTACTGTAAGTTTGAATTATCAATAGATACCAGATAGTATTGTGCTGTAAAATTGTCATCTTTAGATCAATTTCTGAATTTTGTCTTCATCAGATTAGGATTCAGAGCTGGAATGAATACACTTATGCATAGTAAAAAGGAACAAATAAGTTACTTGCTAAAGCATAAGTGCATTAATTATTCTAATAAAGAGAAAGACCAGAAACTAGTATGGAGATTGGAATTTTATAACACCATACTATCTGGTAATTACTTTAGCTTACAATCAATGATTCTGGAATGAAGATAGCTACCATTGAATGATATTTGTTATTAATTCATAGTTTATTAACAATTTTGAAAGTTTAATTAAATATATGTTTAATCTCTCCATTTTTTCTTTGTATAACTTTTTTAATGATAAATGTAATCATGTATTTTTGAATGGTAATTATTTGTGAATGATATTAGGTTATTACTGCAATGTTAAGCACTAAACAAAGAAAGTGCCTTTCCACATGTGAGCTTTAAGAATTATGTGACAAGATTTGAGGATTATAGCCTGTGCTATATATTAAATAGTGCAATACAACAATGTTTAACATTTAAACAGTCTAGGAGATCATTATGCTTATTCGATAAGCAGTCTAGGAGACCATTATGCTTATTCAATATATGGTTGAATCATGTATCAAATCTCATTCATAATGGATGCAAGAAAAATTAGATTTATGTGGTAAATGTAATTGCAGAAAGTAAAGTGCCATTATTGTGAGGGATGCATACCTTATTCCTCATGTATTCACCATTTCAGATAACCATAACTCAAAATTTTTTTAAATGAAATTAAAAGAATATAAATTAATAAAAAGAAAAAGATTTTATATTTTTGTTCACAGTGCATACATAGTATGTATATTTCTCACCTATATGTGTGTATTATATACTTTTTTAAATATGTGTATATATATTGACACACATCTACGTATATACATTCATGTTAAAAACTAATGTTTTAATAAAGAGTTCTCTGTTATTGAGAAATTTTATTACTTCAAACATGGTTTGGAAACAAATATTGCTAATACAAGATTGCTATTAGATCTTGATTATATCGCATTCTCAAGATATAAGTTGTCACAAAACTTTCTGTAACAAGAGCTTTGATATGGATGTTCTCCATCATAGGTTTTGTTAAAACTTTTGATACTAATTGTGTAATAGCTTTCATTGAAAGTAACTTGAAGAGTGACAACAAGTTTGGCTAGGCTGAATTCCATGACAAGCTATAACTTGTTTTCATATGCATTAACAGTTGTAATTTTTGCTTGATCAGTACAAACTCTAGGGAGATTTAAATGTTATCTGTACCAATATATTGCTTCTTTTACAGGTATTCTCTTTTTGTATAGAACACAGTCAAATGTGATTGCCCATTACTTCCAGAATATTACCTCTACTTTTATGTGTTGAAGTTTTATAGCTAATTAATACATGTATACATACCACCATTTTTAGTAGTATCTACAAATTCTGTTATTTTCTTAGCTAGCTTGATCTTCAGATAGATTTCTTTTTAGTACCCTGCAATTTTACAATAATGGAATCAGCTAAATATTGAGTGAATCACACATAATGCACATTATCATTAAGATTTTTTTAATCACAATGGCCTCATAAATTATCCCGTATTTTTATTTATTTAATATATTACTTTGAAAGTTAAATGTTTACTTTTTACTTGCATAAATTCTTCTGCATCAGACAATATTTAGCATGATTAGGTTTATGTTTTTCTTTTCATCTTCAAATTTTCTATAAGAAAAATGCACATTTATATCTTTCTTTTCATCTCCAAATTTTCTATCAAGAAAATGTTTTTATATATTGTTTTACTGAATATATAACCTTATAATGACATTTTATTTTTAAAAATTTTCACCATACATTTTTGTCTAACTTCTTTTTTAAAAATTGGTGTTCGTTTAGTTTTTGAAATGCCTTTACTTATACATGTTTTTGATTCATGCACATAATTTATTTACATGTACATGTAGTGGAATACTATAATACCATTATTATTTGTTAAAATTCTTTTTATAAACAAAATTAATATTATGTGCAAAAAAAAAAAAGAAAGAAAAAGGCTTCTAATTTCTATTCATTTTCAAACTTTTTTCACATTTGTAACAACATTAAAGTTTAAGACATAGATGTAAAATTGAAATATTAAAATAAACTGATGCACATAATATTATTTTAAGTACTCTATCCGCTCTCAGATAGATAAAACTATTTTTCTTTGTTGTTTTGTTTTTGTCCATTGGTCTAATTTTTTTTTTAGAATTCTTCATTATTTAGAAGTCATATTTATATTAATCTGATTTATAAATTTGAAGTCATCCTATTGTAATTTTTTTCATTTTCTAGTTGTTGTTTTTTTAAGATTAACTCTATTATTATTTTATTTTGCAATTTCTAATAAAAATATTTTGTCTGAGATATACCTTTTTATTAATTATTTTACCTTTAATATTGTTTGCCAGTGTCAGCATCTTTCAAATCAAACAATTTTATTTGAATCTCTAATTTTTGTTATCAAGAGTATACAAAATTAATATGCAGTGAACTCTTTGTCTTTCATACATGTATGTATGATTTTCTACATCCATTATATGTGTTCTTTGGTCCTGAAATGAGTTCTATATAAATAATAATAATTTTTTTTTATGATTCCATCATTTTTAAAGTTTTTTTTTTTTTTTTTTTTTTTTGCATGGATAGTTTTTAATTTAATTTAAATAACATTTTTATTTTATTTTTTAAAAAAATATATCATCATAAGTTTTGTAATTTAGAGATTATTGTTTGTTTGTTTTTACTTTTTTTTTAAAAAAAAAAATAAAAACAAACTTACACAGTTTTTTTATTTTACTTAAAAAGAACTTTTGTTGTTTGCAAAATCTTTATTGAAGTATAAGAATCTGCCAAAGCAAATAAATGTCAATTGCATCTAAAATAAATAAATAAACATTTAAATAAATTTCTTATTATCATAAATTAATAATTAGATTAAATTATTTATTAAAAAACTTTATCTAATAAATGTCAATTAATATTAACTGATTCTTTTAAATATATAATCAGTGTTAAATTAAAATTATGTATACTATATATATATACACACATTTTGCAAATACTAGGTGTTCAATGTTTTGAATTTTAACATCTGAGTTGCACTTAAATGTACAATATAGCATTTCATTGAATAATCATTAAATTGTTTATCTATAACTATAATTTTTAATAGATTTCTTTTCTATTGTTGTCATATCTTATTTATTTTTTCTGTTCCTTAACAAATAACAGATTAAGAATTTGTTTTATTTATATTATGACATGTTGATTAGACTTATTGACGTCACAAAACAACCAAAACACAACATAATATATTATTTAATTTAACAGCATTATTATAAACTTGATTTGCATTTTTTTTTTAGATTTTAACAGTATAATGCTATATTGTTATTTATTAGTTGGTATTAATGTTGTAATGAACAAAAAATATCTGCAAGTATGGCCAACATCTATCACCAGAGAGTACCATTAGATTTACCATCTAGAATTTCTAACATCAAAACATTCACCTTCATTAGAATTTAACTACTGATCTTTATATAGGAACGTTATAATTTACTAAATCATAGACTCCCACCATATTTATTTTATGTCCACTAGGTCATGGATATCTAGAGACTCCTTAGAACATCCATTTCGCCAGCAGCAAATAATAGTACAAAAAACAATAATTAATAAAAGAGACCTACTAAATAAACAAAATAAAATTTATTAAAATGCAGATGCTAAAATGATTTTAAATTATTGTATTCTATAACTAATTAGGATAATGTAACTGTTCATTAATGATCTCAATGAGTACTAACTCTAAACCTCAAGTGGCATTTGTAATAACTTTCAGAACATTATCATGAATGAAGTTTCAATAGTGTATCAGTAATCTTAATTATTTAATTAATAAATATGTTAGTATGCACTCACATATATATTGATTCTGAATTTTACTTAGCAGGTGACAATAGCACATACTCCAATCAAATTTTCTATTATAGCTATGTGTATGAATAGTACATGTTAAGTACTCTTAATAGAATGCATTCAGTACCTCACCAAGTGATCATTATCTTATAAATTAATAATAGAACCACATATCCACCATGTAAGTATTTGAAACACTTTTATAATTGCATGTGTAATTAATTTAATCAGAATTATAATTCATAATCTAAAGAGGTGCCAGAATCCTTGATAAAGAATGGTGAGTATCAAAATATATTTATAAAATTTGGCAAGTAAATCTTTAGAAATTATTTTACTAAATGTATATACTATATCAGTATTTTCTTTAACTATATAAATCTTATATGACATATATTATAACAGTAGAAATTATATAAAATTAAATAAATGTAAGCTATGAAAGTTCAGATAATGTTGAGTGCTAATTTAGCTTCGTCAATTGATGTTTAATAAAATATTAGTTTAACTTTTACTAATTATATATTTATTATAATCAATAAAATGTAACTGATGAAATGCTACAATAATAGAATAAATTATTAAAATATGTAGATATTTTTTCAATATTTTTGGCTGGCTATTATTTAATTTGCAAATAAAGTCTGTAGAGACTGTTGAAGCTGCTATTAAAATATAATATAATAAATAGACCATGAATAATCACAAGATCCTATTTTAAGTAATAAAATAAAAATTTATGTAATAAACATAATAAATAAAAAAGTATGTAAGTTGATGAGCAAATGAAATAATCTTTATTACACTATTCAAATATGAATTAATTATCTGTTTTTATTTATTGCATATGTTGTATAAATTTTTTATTTATGTATCTGGCAGATGTTGTAATGATACATTAATAAATCAGTAAGAAAATATTATCTTTACATAAATACTTATAAATAAATATTAAAAATTATATATAAATTTTTAATTAAATATGTTTGGTTTGTTTCCTGTTTTCTTACAATCATAAAAGTGAAATTATTGATTTAAATATAGAAATTATGAAACTATCAAAATATATAATATCATGAAGATAATTTGTATATTTAAGATCTATTGTTCTTTACATATATAATGAAGATAATCAAACATCCTGTAAGATTGTAAATAAAATAAAATTAGTACTAAGAAGTATATTTAAATTTTGTTTTTAAGATAATGAAAACATAACCTGTTTAATTTTGTTCAAAAATTGTCAGATATATTTCTTAACTAAAACTCCATTAAAAAGCATATTTATTAATACATATCAACACAACAACAATATTTGCAGAAACAATCAAATTAAAGTTCATGACTCTTTAGAGCTCTATCAAGATCCTAAGGCACTTTCTGTGAAATGAAGATATATTAAATAAGCATTTAAGTCTAATTATATCTCAATTATGGCATTTAAAACAAAATTTATTCCATAGTAAAATATTGAGATGATAATATTTTTTATTTTTATCTTAATATTAACATTGGTTAATCCTTAGATATTCCATAATAAACATTGTAGCATTGAAAATTTAATCTGTAATAAATTCCATGTTGAATCATTTGAGTTACTTTTTTAATATTGTCACTGCAGCATTAAGATCATTCGATAAATTAATATATTCCTATCTAATTGTAAATGCATTACACGATGAGATGATTTATTATAAGATGTTAGCAGTCTTTTCAAAAGACAGGAGTCTTTTGGAGCAAATGTTTTTCTTTTACCTAGCTATTTATTTTTATAGTAAAATCTAACTATTCATATTATACACAACACATCGACTTTGCTTATTAAGGTGAGGGCTTAAATATGTTTTTCTTAATGATGACTTATTTAGAATCACTATTCTAGAAATTGTTTCTATAGTATCATTCAAATTTAACCCATTGTTATGGTCTCTTATGATGAGTTTAAATTTCATTCATAAAATTTTTTTTTTAAATACATCAGCTTTCATGAAATAAAAATATTTTTTAACTTTGTTATAAATGTTTAAAAAAAAATAAATAAATAAATCTGAAAATTAAAATACATTTTAAAATCATAATTTAAACAAAATAAAAACTTAATTTGTATATTTATTTAATATAAAATATTTATATATTTTTAAAAATGCCTATCCAAATATATAAATATAAAATCAATATTTTAATACAAATACATGCATTCACATTTTAGATAATTGTTGATTCTTTTGTTTATTTATGTTAATGTCTTATTTGTTATGAAGTAAATAAAATATTAATAAACGAATCTTTAAATAGATAACCTTTATAATAATAAAATATTTTATTACGATATACAATTTGATATATAGTCAGTTAAGAAAATTTAAAATTAAAGAATTTATGAGTGTTGGCTTGGTATTATGATGTATTATTAATAACTATTTATTAATAATGTAAATTATTAATCCTATTTTAAAACAATTGAAGAAAATAAAATAAGCCAACAAATCTTTTTTTTTTTTTAGGAATATAATGCTTTCAGGGTTAAATCTAGATCAGCATGATACAATATATATATATATCATAATAACTAGAATCCATTAAAACTTTTGACTAACAAGTCAAGCCTGCATTAATAAATCAAGAAAATAAATGCACATTTCAGCACCAACTTTCACAGTCTACCAGTAAATCTTAATTATTTCTTTCCCATTTTCTTTTTTAAACAAAATATTTAATGGTTGTTCCCCTCAAATATTTTAAAATTATATTATTCAGAGATATTAATTTTGCAATAATAATTCCCATTGAGATGCCTATTCCGATTTATGCTTATATGAATTACACAATGTTTTTTTTAACAATGAAAATAATTAGGAGGATTTATGAGAATTAAATTGTTAATTCTGATTATATACATATGATTGTAGTATTTTGACTTGAATTCAAACTTCTTAATGTAATCTGCATAAAAATTTTGTTAGTTTATTGTATTTTAATTCTAGGATAATCTAAATTAATTTAAAACTAATAAAAATAGTTTACTTTGTTACTAAATGGTAATTTTGATAACACATTGCAATATAAAATGGATATACATATTTTTAA
This sequence comes from Epiperipatus broadwayi, assembly GCA_028023455.1. NCBI lineage: Eukaryota > Metazoa > Onychophora > Udeonychophora > Euonychophora > Peripatidae > Epiperipatus > Epiperipatus broadwayi. Next base: position 3,904,136 of record JAQFVV010012410.1, on the reverse strand, counting down.
GAAGTGATATATAAAAATGTATTTTTATTTAATCACATAACAAAATTTTAAGATTAATGTTTGTTTTATTCTTAGGACAATATAATAAAAGTAATGACATATATATATATTATATTAGGAATATATTAATAAAAGTATATAAATAGTTTTATATGATGGCAATATTAGAATAAAGTACTTATCGATAATTTTATTTGTTGATATCTTATTTACTGCATATATTTCAAAAATAAAATTTAAATGTAAACAAATAGGATATTAAATTACTGTTAAAAGTATGGTATGCATGTATATATATTTTATAGTTTTGGGATAATTAAAAAATCATTAAATTTTATGTATTCAATTGATTATTTTAAAATATTTGATTTATTTAAAATATTGATTATAGTATTTAAAATAGATAAATAAAAAGGAATGTCTATTTTTATTAAAGATGTGATTTTAAATGTATTTTGTATTTTAATTTATAAAATTATATTTCTATTATTTTTTAAAAATATTTATTTTTATAATGTTTTTAAAAAATATTTTAACATCATGAATGCGGACGTGTTAAAAAAGTAACTTATAGAGTTTGTCTCTTAATAGAAAAAAAATGGAAATGAGTGAAAATTCAATTTATAACATGAAATGTCATCTATGATAATGACACAAGTATAACATCATTTGAAGAAAACTATTTAAGACCCTGATTTTAGATTATACTCATTTTTATCTCATTACATAAACTGCACAAAGTTTGTGCATATATATCAATAATTTTATTTAAAATGAATATTATGGTCTAAATCCATAAAACATCAGCTCAACAGAGTTAAGTGTCCAAAAATTTCAGACTTTCAAATTGATAGAAACATGTTTTATAAGTGCTGACTTTTGAGTTAGTGTTTTGGATTTAGTTTCTATAGACCCAGCCCTTCACTGAGGTGAGCTTGAAACTAATTGGTCTGGAGATAGGGTTAACGATAGAGATTTTTAATTCTTTTTCTTTCAGCACTTATAAAAATAAAGCTTGTTTAGAGCTATTGGTAAGCTCCATCTAGTGATCATATATATATATAGTTTTCATTTTTTTTTCCTCTTAAATTATCAATATTTTACTGCACTTTAAAAAAACATTGCATTACATTATTTTATTTTCAATAAAGATTTTTAGAATGCAATAGTTAACAGCCATGATCGAAGTTTAAAAATTTGGAATTGGACCTGGGATATTATTTTCATATAAGTTTGTGATTTACAGAAATTTTAGTTAGCTATTGCAGAATTTCCCAGACTTTTGTAGATCCAGACCCACTTTCAAAAACAATAATTTTTCAAGACCCACTGGTTTGTAATATATATTTTAAATAGAAAGTGTATAAAAATTTGCATTTTACTATTTTTAATTTATTTCTGAACACATTTAAACTTAAAATATATACACATTTTTTAATTATTAGATATATAATATGAAACATATATATGAATTATGGGTTTATTTTATATGTTTGCACTTAAAAACTATATTTAGTGCAGTCCACCTAAACTCACTTCATGATCCAATGTGTTGTAACCACACTTTGGGCATCTCTGAGCTATTGAATAGTAATCTGAAAATGGTTATCTAGATTCATCTTTGTGCAGTCAGTTAAACATGTACTAAATTAAACAAGATGATAATACTTTGGGACCATTATTCCATCAAAATTTTATTTTGCATAAGATATCAAGTCAATGTGTTTATTTATTTAGTCATATAAACTTTATTTAAATTTTGCACTAGTCTTTTTTTTTTTTTGGATACAAGTCATAAATATATGGAAACATTTTACAAAATTCTAAAAATTATGAAAAAATCTTATTAGCATAGGACAAAATGATAATTATTAAATAATTGGAAATTACAATTAAAGGTGACTTTTATCGTTACTTATAAGTCTGTACATAGGATATGTAAATATGTATTAATAATCATTTACCTTTTGGATATGTAATTTTAGGAACACATTGTTTTGTAAGTTTATTATAAATATATTTAGAATTACATGAATATGATATGTAATCAAGGGAAAGATAGAGGGGGTTGTACTGGAAAAATCAAGGTTATAAATAAATTTATCTACTGAGTATAATTAGAAAAATGATCAAAGAAGATATATGTAAGGAAAGATTTTCAAAATTTTCTAGATTAAAGATTAATGAAGTATCTATTGATGTTTTGATTAATTCAAAACTTAAATCTAGTCACTTCAATCACCATTTTGTACATAGTGTGAAATTGTTAATGAATAATTTTACAAATAATTATAGACCTTGTTCTGTTTTTGATTATGAGAAACCTACCATAGATTTATTTGGTTTGAAAGAGATCGAAGAATTGGAAATTTTAGAATCTCTATAAAAGAAAATAAATGTGTTGATTTGGATTGTATTTCTGTCAAAATTTTAATTGAAAATATTTACATTCTATTGCCCATATTATCTTTTTTTGTTTCCTTTTCTTTCCAATTGCTTTAAATCTTCTGGTGTTATACCTATTTATAAAAATGGAGAAAAGAAATGTTTGTAAAACTACAGGCCAATTTCTTTCTGTTTTATCAACATTATTGCAAATTTTGAAAATATGTATTAAAAAATATGTTTTGTTTTTTTTTCTATAAATATAACTGGTTTTCAAATAAGTAGTTTGTTTTTTTGTAAAAATTGGCTTTATTTAAATTTATTTGTTTCAGTTGTCATTCAGTTTTTAGAAAAAGGTGACTTTAGATGTATATTTGGTTTTATAATGTGCCTGAATCGTTTAAATCTTATTTAAGCAATAGAATCCAATTTGTTAAAATTAATAATACTTTGAATAAATCTGAAATAATCAGATATGGAGTTCCTCAGGCCTCTTTGGATCTTTTCCTATTTACATTAATGATTTGCTGAATCTTTTTCATCATTCCAACATTTTTTGTGTGCCACATGATTCTACCTTGACTATTTCAGCAATTTCATATAGCTACTAGAGAAACTTGTGAATGATGATTTGATAAAAATAGCACGAAGATGAATAAAAATAAATTATTTTTAAATGGTAATAAATGTAAATGTAATCTATATTTGTTGAAAAATGTTCCAGTAAAAGACAATTTAATTGAAATCAATCCATATGTCAAAATATTATTAGAACTTCAACATTGGTAAACATCTTCCTTGGTATAAAATATTCTTTCTCTTCAAGTGAAATTAAGAAAATTGAATGTTTTTTTTTTTTTTTTTATAGAATAAGAATTTTTTTACACAGTGTTGTAGAATAATACTATGAGAGATACTGCAGAATATTATTTGAAATCTTTAGAAATACTTCAAAACTTTACATTAAGAATTATTTTGTTTTTAAAAAAAACTAGTTTCCTATTGTTACTTTTTATTTTAAATTGGTTTATATGTTGAAGCAAACAATTATTAATTGCTAGAAAATTTGAAGTGCTTGAAAAATTATCACATATCTTGTTTATAGTTGAGATGTTATAATATGATGGACTATTTCCATCCTGTATCATTAAATGTTGAATGTCTAGAAAATTTTATATTTATTTAAACTTTTCAAATAAAACAACTGTTAGTAATAACGCACAAATAAATAACACAGGTTAGCAGATTACACAATGTTTCAACTGGTATTATTCTCTGCTCTTCTTAAGGTGTTGCTGTTCTGACCAGTGACAATTCTGTCAAAGGCAACAGTCAATAGAAATTTCATATACTTATCTATGTGGGTTGATTCAAATCCTTTTGATTCCTCCAAATTTTTTTAATATTTTTGGATATCATATATTACCACACTGGGTTTAATTATAGGATTATTTGCCATTATCATATGAGCAACTTCTTTGAATTTTTTTTTTTTTTGCATCATTTTTTTTCCTATCCAATATTTTTATATTTTCCCAATTGAACATATGTTATTAGCACATACATGGTCTGCTGTTGCAGACACATCTGTTTTTTCTGTTTTAATCATTAGTTTTTTTTCAATGGCTTTTCAGAGGGCAACAGGTCTCATCAATATACTTTTTTAAACATTCTTATGATATTTTATAAATGCAGTTTTTGTTTTTCAGCATTTCAACTTTGGGTTTTGCAGAAATTAGAATTTTCCGAAGTGTGGTATGGCCTTGAAAAGCTGTTCTAATGTTATATTGATTGCATATTTTTTCAATTTGTCCACCACTCTTGGTATATATGGATAAACTTTACCAGGTATATATGGATACACTTGACCAATAATTGTTTTCCTTTTGGTGTCTCTTTTTGCTATTTATTGAAGGATTTCTTGATGACAGTGAAGGATAAACATGTATCAGGGGAGTTTGTTTTATGTAGATCTTTTTCATTTCTAAATCACTGGTGTCTAAACAAACTTCTTTTGTTTTAATTTCATACTGATAATATAATTCCATATTTTGTGTTTTTGGAGTGATTGAATGTATATGTCAAGTACTTATCATGTGGGTTAGTTTCCTATAAACTATTGTTTTTACTTTGTCATGAGGATTCTTGTCATAAGAACATTCAAGAGTGCCATTTTTGTTCATGGTTTTTTATTCTTTACTGATGTCCATCCAGAATGACTGTAATCATTCATTATGCAGCCAAACAAATGTATCATCAACTTAGTGAAGGCATATTTTAGATAGGAATGGAGTAATACCTATAGCTGTGGTTTGAAGTTCTTCCATGTAAATATTGCTAAGCAAGGGTGATGGTGAGTACATGGAAATCCCATGATTTTGTTGGAAGAATTTTGATTTATATTGAAGCTATATTTTGTTATGCAGAAAGTCAATAGTTCTATTATACTATCAATAGTTAGAGTTGTTCTGGTTTGTAGACTATTATCTTTATATAACCACTAAACATCACATGATCACCATTTCTTATGCTTGCACATAATTGTTATTAAAACAGACAAAATTCTCCATACAGTAGTGCCATTCAGTGCCAATCAGAGTAATCAATGGATGCCAGAAGGCTTGTGCATAAAATCCCCATCTAGTGCCTACTCATCCTATATCCCCAGACTAACAGTTATGTGCAAGCATAAGAAGTGGTGATCTTTTGATGTTTAGTGGTTTAACACCAATCCTGCCTAATAGAATAGTGGTGGTTATGGTTGTTAAAGAGAGAAAGACACCAAAATGTATGGGCAATGAACTGAGTTCAGACCTATATGACTATATAAGCTATTGAGTTTAAATTGAAAATATTATTGTGCTTTCAAATTTTATTCTTATAGTTAAGTAGAGATAAAAGGTCACTGCTGGAGGTTTGCATTAGATCCTAAGATCTAGGTGCAGTGCTCTCAGATCCGAGGCTCCTCACTGATGAAGGCCACAAGCCAGAAACTTGTCTGGGGATATTGGATGAATAGGCAATAACTAGATGGGGATTTTATGGACAAGTCTTCTGGCATCCATTGATTACTCTGTTTGGCACTGAGTGGCACTACTGTATGGATAGTTTTTGCCGGTTTTAATCTTTAATATAACTTTTTTTTTTTACTACACATGGTACATTTGTAAATAAACTTTCAATATCAAAGCTTATCCAACTTTTCAGTTCTTTAAATTTTCATGTCCCTGATTAATTCTACAAAGTGCTTAGAATCTCTGATGAAGGATTTTGACCTGTATGCCAAAGGATTAAGAATTTTGAAAAGAAATTGGGACAGTTTTGACATGGCAAAATTCTAGAACTTACAATAGATCTTAATGGAACATTGTCTTTATGGATTTTAGACAGTCCATAAAGATGAAGGATTTTAATGAAATACAATGTTAATTTTTTTTTTTTCTGAATCATTGAAATACCTGGTATGCTTCTGGAGTATTGATTGCAACTTTGATTCTGTATTTCCAGTTTTTGCCACTTTTTTGCATTGGCCTGCTGTGAGAAGTTTTTGTGTTTTGTTATCGTAATCAGTTGTATTCCAAACAACTCTAGTGTTACCTTTGTCTGCAAGGAGAATGATTATAGATGCATCCTTTTGGAACAATGATTGAAATAAATTATTGGTTAGAAAGGAAAAAAAACAAGTGTGTCTACAATAGCAGACCATGTATGTGCTATTTAACCTATGTTCGATTGGGAAATACAAAAATATTAGATAGAGAGAGGGAAAAGTGCAAAGAGAAAATTCAAAGAATCTGAAAAATAATCCTATAAATAAACTCAGTGTTGCAATGTCTGTCTGCCTCTAATTAATCTTGCTTTAAAAAAACAAACAAATTGGAGAATTAGGAGGATTTGAACCAATCCTCATAGATAAGTATAATGAAATTTCTATTGATTGTTTCAACTCTTATGCTAATGCTGTGTTATCACTAGTCAGACCAGCAACACTTAAAGAAGAGCAGATACTATTACCAGTTAAAACATTGTGTAATCTGCTAACTTGTGTTGTCTGTGTGTGTATTATTACTACCAGTTGTTTGTATTTGAAAAGCTTAAATAAAATATAAAAATTTTCAGACATTCAACATTTAATGATAGATGATGAAAATAATTCAACATATTATAATATCTAAAATACCATCATCACAAACTTTCTGGTAAATGTAGTTGAGGTCATTTTAAAAATTTAGATTGAAGAAAAAAGTCAGGACTTCCTTTTTTTTTTTTTTTTACAGAATTTACTTTTGATATAAAAATTATTAAATATTGTCAAGGTGATATAAATATGAAGGTGTAACAAATTGCTTATTTTTAAAAAAGGATATTTTATAAAAATATATACACAGATGGTCCATGTGAATGTATATAATGCTCGTCATTTATACAGATGACACCTCTTTCAAATTAATGTAAAAACAAATCATTACATGTTTTGAATTTTATTAGAAAATTGCTAAATGGTGATTTTTTTTTTTTCAAAATATGCTTGCATAATTAATTTTCTAGTAAAAATTATACAATAATAAACTTATCTTGGATGAATATTATTTGTCCAAGATACTTTGCCAGACTAATATTGGCAAGACATCATCTTTAATTCAAACTTTTGGAAGATTTTGATAGTTAAAGTAGTAATAGAATCTAACCCCAGTATAATTTAATGAAATGGTAGAAAGCACAATTCTAGTTTTGTATGTCAATATTTTTAAAAATAGATTGAGATAAAAATTACCTTAGAATAAAATGTTAACACCATTCATTCTATGTGAGTTTTTGGCTAAAGGACCCAAAAATAAATCATATGAGTCAGTATTAAAGTAAGAGGCAATTTAATGAAAACAATAATAAAGATATAAAAAATAAAACTGAAAATTTATTTATATTATTTAAAAATAATTATAACAATATTTACAAATATCTGAATACAAATAAAACCTGCAGAAAAAACATTTGAATTAATTTTTTGTGAAATTTTCAACATTCTTTTTTTAAAATATATTAAAAACACTTTGTATGTCCCTTTTTAGTATGTGAATAATTTTCTCATAAAAGATATCACAATGTTCAGAATAGAATTTCATTCCAATTGTGTAAGGCTAATAAACTTATTTTAAGAATATATATAAACAAGTCACTTGCACCTTCTTTATAAATCCTGATTTATTATATGAACTATTATAAATTACAATAATACTGTATGGTTGTTGTATAAATAATAATGGTGTGATTGTTGAGCACTTGCTCTCCATGTTTTACATTGTGGTATTCACATAGATTTCTCAAATATTAAATTATATCCACATGCAACAATCATCATCCAAGAGTATTTAGGGAGGTTATAGAAATTGTAAAAAGAGTGCATTGCATTTACAAATGTGAGCAATAATAAAAGTACCATCTATATGAAAGAGTTTCTTCACACAAATTAAGGGGGGAAAAAAACAGCAGTTAAATTTCACTCCAAATTGATCAACAACTATGTGATACAAGTGCTATCTGGTGACAACTATGAGACTACTTTACCTCTTGAGGGATGTTTTTTATTGAAATATATTTTTAGGTTGTTCCTGAAAACATGATTTAGAAAACATCTTTTGCCTGTGAAAACATTTGTTTCAACATATGTATATATATACAAAATAACAAACTACCTGCAAATGCTAATGGTTATTATTAATTACAACAATATAAATTTGCTAGATTCATTACACTAACATTTATTTGCTAAATTTATTACCTGTTTTCATTTTCATTGGCTTAATTTCTTTTTTCATTCCCATCTACACACAGGCTAGACAATTACACTTAGTTTTTTTGCTTTAATTCTCATTTATTAATTTTCATTTTGAGTGACATCTCCTGCAGATCCCTATTCACTCGGTCAATCCATCTGGTCCAGGGGCAGACCCAAGACCAGATAGATTGACTGAGTGAAGAGGGACCTGCAGGAGATGTCACTCAAGGAGGAAATTGCTTCAGACCGAGCAATCTGGAGACGAATGATCAGCACCAGTGACCCCACTTAAAGTGGGATTAATCAAGCCGTGGAAGAAGAAGAAGTAAATTTATCTATTAAGATAATTAATTGTGATAATCAAATGATTTGCTGCTCAGACATTTATGAGAAGTTTGAGCACTAGAATTCATAGAACTGTGTTATGATCAGTATAAATTCAGTTCTAGAATCTGTCACTTTACTACTAAACTAAAGCATGTTAATTTATTATAGCTTATAAATACTAAACAAGCAAAAAAAAAAATATAGGATTGTGTAAAGATAAACTAGAGATGCAACTTATTTAATTTCTAACTTCATAAATTTTTCTGTTAAATCAAATTCATCTTGTGTTAATTTCTAATATTAGCATTAATATTTATGCTTCTATTAGAATAAAAAAAAACTTCAATTTTTTAATAATTAACTAAATGCATTTTCCAGGCTGCCTATCATATTCAAAGAAAAGCTAGTCTGTTATTCAATATGAAACATATTATATGAAGTATCCCATATAATTTTTCTTTTTTTATTATCATACTCAGTGTGAGGGTAAAACAATAACCATTGTCCCTTTTATGTTCAAAAAAATAAAAATAAACAATATTTGTATGGAGTCTTTTAAAATTAATTGCATTAAATTCAATAATAAAAGAAAAATTAAAGGCTTAGTTTATTGCCAATGCAAGTTAATATAATGAATGAATGAGTATGTATATATAGACAACATATATAATAGATTTCATAATAAATAATATATTAGCTTTGAACAGGCAAAACTCTCTATACATTAGTGCCACCCTATGCTAATCAGAGTAATCAATGGATGCCAGAAAAATCCCATCTAGTGCCTACTCACCCAATATTCCCAGACTAGTTTCTGGCTTATGGCCTTTGTCAGTGAGGAATCTTGGATCTGAGAGCCCTGCACCTAGATCTTAGGATCTAATGCAACCCTCCAGCAGCCACCTTTTATCTCTACTTAACTACAAAACTATGATAATGAAATTGAAATCACAATAATATTTTCAATCTAAGCTCATTAGCTTATTTAGTCATATGGGTCTGAACTCAGTTCAGCACCCATACATTTTCATGACTTTGGCTTTTTAACAATTATAGCCACCACTATCCTATTAGACAGGATTGGTTTTAAACCACTAAACATCATATGATCACCATCTCTTATGCTAGCACATAACTGTTATTAAACAGGCAAAACTCGCCATACAATATTGCCACCTTGTGCTAACCAGAGTAATCAATGGATGCCGAAGGCTTGTGCATAAAATCCCATCTAGTGCCTACTCATCTAATATCCCCAGACTAGTTTCTGGCTCAGATCCAAGGCTCCTCACTGACGAAGGCCATAAACCAGAAACTAGTCTGGGGATATTGGATGAGTAGGCTCTAGATGGGATTTTATGCACAGCCTTCTGGCATTCATTGATTACTCTGGTTAGCACAGGGTGGCACTACTGTATGGAGAGTTTTGCCTGTTTAATAACAGTTATGTGCCAGCATAAGAGATGGTGACCATGTGATATTAGTTTTGCTGTGAGTATTTACACATAGCATTAAAATGCACTTGGCTAATTATTCAAGATTGAAAATTTATTTACTCCACATTTCTAGATCAATGAAGACATAACTTGGAATTTGAACTATAATTAATTATTGATAATGAGTTCAATAATATGTCCCTGACTACAAATAAAGAAAATAACCAAATCAAATGCTTTGAGAATAAAATGAAAATATTGGATTATTTCCATTATCTAGCTGAATTATTAAATATGTTAGAAAAATTCAGATTTTATTTATATTTTTCCAAATACATTCAAGTATTAGTAATAACACATAGGTTGGTATAGAACTCATGTTGCGTGGTGGTATTCTCTTTTCTTCAGATGGTGCTATCTTAATTTGCGATAGTGCTAGCCTAGGAATTGAATCAACAGCTGTTAGTTTCATGAATACTGAATTTAATGAGATGCTCTAAACAACAAGAGAGTAAGTAACACCACTCCATTCCTTAATTAAAATATTATCAATGAAAACCAGAACATTTTACCAAATAGATCTGACTAGTTTTACTAAAAGTTTCTTCTTAAAGTCAAAACTATTCTTTTTACTGTATTCCATAAAATAAGATGCAGCTTGGAATAATTAATATCTAACTTCCTTTAATATCATTACAAAATTATAATAATGAATTCTTTCCACAGTGCAATTGCATTCAATAAATTTATACAATGAATAATAAAATTTTTCTAAAGAAATACCATTATGAAAATAAACTATGGAACCAAAAGGATTTTAAGTCAATAAGAAATTATAAGGAAAAATTGGTTTCTTTCGGAGGATAAAATTAGAAATGGATTTTTTTTTCCTTAAAGAAATTTTTTACTATTTTGCCAAGATATCCTTTATTATATTTAATGTATATATGTAAAAGTTACCCTGTCACATTTTTTTCTGCAATCTACTATTTGTAAATATTTATAAAATTTAATAAAGTAAATATTGAAAAATAAATTTCATTTTTTAAAATATATTTTTCTTATTATAATTTTATTATTATAACAAAATTATTTTTTTACTTAATATTGTTATAATTTTTAGGTTGTTGTGGTTGTTGTTCGGCATTAAGACCTAGATACAAACGTCTTGTAGATAATATTTTTCCAGTAGATCCAGAAGTAAGTTTTCATCACTTTTTTTTATATGCATATATATAAACATTTTAATTTTTATATTATAAAAGCTATTTGAATTCAAGTTTATCACTACAGTATCTTGTTTCAATAAAAAGAAGAAGTGAAGTATTTAAATAAGTGTTCTCAAAATTCTTTTTAATTTCAGCATCTTTATAAGATTTCATTTTCCTGAAAAGTCTTCAGAAGACTTAAGTTTTTTTTGTAAGAGCTAAAATTACTGTCCTTTTTATTTTGTAAAAAATATATACATATATATGTTTAATTAGAAAAAAACAAATAGATCTTTAACTGAGGTTTAAAGTTTATATCTAGGCTAAGGTCAATCTCTAGTATACTAAATAATTACTAATAATCATTAATGTGTTTATCTGAAATGGTTGGTATCAAAAGTTGAGTGCAAAAAGTTTGAAACTTGTAAACCAAAATGCAATAGTTTGGTATTGCCAAACACTGAATCAATTATGAAAATATGTAAGAGATCTGCCAGGCCAATTGATGAATATTGGTTCGGCATAAAAGGCATCCTGTGGGTCATTTACCCTTTTTAGATATCTTTGTTCATATGTTTCAAGAATATGTGGTATAACGGAAGCTTTAAATATACATAGGGGGCCCAAAAGTAACCAGAATTTTGAAATAAAAAATTATATATTTATTTTTAAGTGTTGCAAATTGAATCACTTTAAAAAGTATAGTTTATTTAATGCAATGCACCAGTCCAAACCAGTTTGTCACTTTTCAAAGTAATCCAGAAACACTTGCAAAGTAATTTGTTTTAATGTTTCTATCATTCCCCCATTTCTAAGGCAGTAAAAAATAAAAAATTAAAACATTTTTTTATTTGGGAGATTAAATTCGCACAAAGTGAGATCAAGCGAATATGGCTGATCTATAAGCTGGGTCATGCTGAATTTAATTAAAATGTGTTTCACGCTTAAGGCTTTAAGAGATGACACTGTTGGGATGGAGTTTGCACTCTTTGCACAAAATGGAATATTTGTGTTTTATGCATCATGTAAATGTTTCAGAACTTGCAGATAAAATGTCTGACCATTATGAACTAAATCTGAGAGAAAAATGTCATTTGTATAAAAAAAAACAGTGTTAATTTGAAAATTTCAGCTATTATAAAAAAATTGACAATGCGCTAAACACACATTAGAAAAAAATATGCTACAAGAAACAATAATTTCACATGGTGATGTCATTTGGCAGATTGATGCAGAAGGTTTCCTGCAAGAAATATGTAATAGCAAAAGTATATACTACAACACGCACACATACCATTTTTTTTCAGTTATTTTTGGGTCTCTCCTCATATCTAAAAAAGGTTTTGCTTATTGAAAAATAGACATGAGTTATTGTATGTGCTCATGTTTCATTGAAAAAAAAATGTTAATCTTTAATTGAAATTTAAAGTTTATATTTGGATTAAATGATTAGAAATAATAATTAATATATTTATTTGAAATGGGAGAAGTTAAAGTTGTGGTTGATACTTGTAAATCAAAATTTTTAATATATGTATGTATATAAAAATAATTATTTCAAAATTTAATAATATATATATAACAATTATTTCATAAAAACAAAATTACATTGCTGTCATGATATTTATGTAAGATTTTGTATCATATAACCAAGATTGTTTTTTATAAAGCTTCTTATATAGAACATATTTTGTATTCCTGTATATATATATATATAGTGAGAAGAATTATTTTCAAGTTTTTTTTCTCTCAGAATAACCATCAGTAAGTTTATTAAAATTACTATTATTAAATAATAGGATAAGTTTCATATCTATTATGAATAAGAATGTGAATATTTATAGTTAAGATTAGTTGTAAAAAAGTGAGAAAATATATATAAAAAAAATAAAGCAAATATTTCCCCCTCTTTAGTATTTCATTTATTTACTAGTTTTATTTTTTTTAAAAAATAAGATAAATATTTTTTGTTCTCTATTTCAGCAATTTATTGATTAGTTTTAACTTTTTAAATAATGATGATGATGATGATGATGATGATAATAATAAAAAAATACGTAAAATTTTATGTAGTTTATTAGATTTTTAAAAGAAAGAAAAAAATATCGTTTTAACATTTTTGTTTTGAAATATTGTTTTCATTAATTAAAACTTGTTTTTTCCTCTTTATTTCTTTAAAACAAAAGGTAATGTTGTTCAAATGAAAATGTAATTTAAGTATTGAACTGTTTCATCTGATAAGAAAATAACTAAAGAGGGATTTCAAATAAGTGTGATTAGTATTTTTTTTAATTAAAAGAAAGAAAGCAGGGAAATAACCACATAATCTTGTAAAAAGACTCAATTGGTCAGGGTTTAATGCTGTCATATCTAAAATAATATGTGATTGGATGGATATAGGATTATTCAAAGAAAATGAGATAGGCCAGTTAAAGCAGTGGACCAGACCTCTGGCTTGTTAGGAACAGTAATTATTCTAGCTGTTGAGAAAAGAGCAAAGAAATAATTTTGTAGTCTGATGTAAGATTAAACTGACTACTAGTTTTAAAAAATGGTTTTTAAAAAAGGGATTTGAAGAAAACCATGTGCTAAGAGCTAAGCACCACCAAACTTCTCTATATAACTTGTTCACTAAAGAAAATGTAAAGAAGAAATACCCTTAGAAATGTGCATCAAAACTTATATTCCATCTGAAAGCATGATTGCTCAGTTTATGAATATGATCTGCAAATTGTTAGAAAATAGATCAATTCAGCATATATTAGAATTCCAGCATTATATTTTATGGTAGATACTTTAGCTTTTAAGTATGTGATTGCAGATGATTGCCTTACATTAGCCCTAAGTTTGTCATTGGCAACTAAGTTTGGCATTGACTAGATAAGTATTCTACCTTTTAATATCAAATCTTTTAGAGCCAGTCACAAAAGGAATGACTGTTGGTGATTTGTGTAATGCTTGTAATATAACTTATTCTTATTGTAATTACTTATTTTTATTAAATGCTGATTCTCATGCTCCATTAATTTCTTTTATATTTGCTATTAATTGTTTGATCATGGGATGAAGATGACATTTGTGTTTTGCCATCACCCCATGTTACCTCTTCACTCATTGCATATCATTACAATATATTGTAACCATTTGGCTACAAGCTGCATTAAAAATAATTAGATAGTTGATAGCATGCTCCTCAAGTTCAAGTGTATAATTAATTATTGAGGAAAATAATATTTAATTTTCCCATGCATATTTTTTTATAATAATAATGAGTCTTCAATTAATTAAATATTTTAAGTCCCATAATGATGGTATGAAAATTCTCAAATATTAAATTTGTTAAATAATATAATTTTAATATGGAAATATTTAATAAGTCATAAATGATTGTAGAAAGGAGAGCAAACTATAATAGAATGTAAACAAGTTTTTTAACTCTCTCTTCATAATTATAATTAATAGTTTTAATTTAACCTATGCAAAAGTACTAAGAGAAAAATAATTTCTCTTGTTTGCAAATTATTTAATAGATATTAATATTAATCTTAAAAGAGAGATAAAGTCTTATTTTAATACTATTTTTAAAAATAAAAAAAAAGATTTAATCATTTTGGTAAATTTTATTTTTAATTAGTCAGAGTTGTGTTGTTTTCTGTTCTCTTTATCCTTCAATGCAAAATCAAATCAGTGCAATTAATTGATTATCTAGTTTTCATTTTGCAAGAAAAAATTTTTAATTAGAAAGTAATGTCAAGAATTTTATGATCTTAATTTAAGTTCTTGACTTATTTTTCATTGTTAAAGTTTAAAAAGGGAAATAACTCAACAATTGTGTTTATAAAAATTTATCTAATTGGTTGTTAAGTAATATTTACTAAGGCTGTAACTTCAAGAATGTGTGTAAAAATATGATAATAGGGACCTCTACAGGTCTTAATTACAAGCTTATGTTTTGGAAAAAAAGAGGGGGACCCTTCTTTATTTCAACCTACTTTCTATATAAATAGGTGAAGCTGGAGCGGTTAGATCTGAGAGCGTGAAGCTATTCAATACTTCACTGATTAAGTCCACATTTCTTATTACACATTAATACTCGCAAAATCTTTCGATTTACAATGAGTCAATGGAAAGAAGAACTTTCATATCGGAGACGGATTGTGATTGGCTTGTAGGCAAAATTGTTCTAGGAAAAAAATAAGGATGTGAATAAGTCAGAAGATCCAAGTGTCTTGAAATAAGTAGATTCCTAACATAGCTGTGAAGAGAGAGCAGTCAAATCTTAATCCAGCTGATAAAGAAGAAAGCAGATATCTTTATCAAGCTGTTCCCAGCAGGAATCTTAATCCAGTTTTTAGTATACTATGAGTGTAGTCATAAAAATAATTTCAATAATGAAAACCATATGTTAAATTCATGTAAAAGCTAGACATTATCTTCCTTCATGAACTCTGCCATCACTGGAATAAAAATGTAGAGAAGTTATTCCCTAAAGTAATCTGCAATTTCATCTTCAACCAAGGGCATGAGTCTTGGGTTAGTCTTAACTGGAAACATTAGTGGAAAGAAATGAATGAAATTTTATATTTTTTAACCTGAAATTATTGCAAACCAAGAAAAGAACAAAATAACCATGTACATGTCTAGAAGTCTTCAAGGAGAAACTCAATTGGAAAAAACTGGAAAAGAGAATTCCACAGAAAATAAAACTATGGTTAAAGGTAGTTTTTGTGTGTGCACTAAATTTTCATGTATAATAAAAAAAAAAAGATTTTTTTTTTGTTGTTAATGTAAGAATTTATAATTTTAAATATTGTTTTTAGATCAATATTTTTAATTTGTGAAACTTTAAAAAAAAAAAAAAATCCAGTTTTTTCTCTTTAAAATTATGAAATAGTTTTTAGAGAATTTAATTTTTTGTAATTTTTTTTTAAAATATGTTTTTCTCTTTTTATTCACGTTCCCTCCTGGAAACTAAACAAAAGGTTCATTATGCTAAATCAAAGATTGTTATCTTTGATTTTGAAACTGTTTTTCCAGTTCTTAGTTGTTTTAACAAAATGGCTTAATTAAAAGTTAATTTATGAATAGAAATTAACTGATTGATTATAATTTTTATGAAAATATATTTTTTGATGAAATGAATGTTTGAAATTTTATACTGTCATGTCATTTTTTTTGTTTATTATTAATCAATTAGTTATTAAATAATTGTTTTAAAAATATTTTTTAGTCTGAATTTTTTTATTCTATCCAATTTCTGTTTTATAAATGGAAGTGTGTGTGACTTTATTTAATGACAGCTTAATGTTCTAGGATTTTATTTAAATGGCACCAATAAAACTATTTATTTATAATAGGGTAAACCTAGGAATTATTTGAAGTGATTTATAATAAGCTGTTTTATTTATTTATTCATTCATCTCTTGCTCACACTAATAGTATATGGAGCTAGATTTGTGTATAACAGTTATATGGAGTAGGGGTTTAGTGTTATGAACATTCAATTGATGTTGATTTCATTGCTTCTTTAATCATTGTTGGTGCTAAGGGATATCCTTTAAAATCCATGCACTACATTTCATTTCATTTACTATTTTTTTTAGAAATTAAGTTTATAATTGGCCAGAGTATTGATGATGGTCAGGATGTTTTTAGTATCTCAGCATTAGTTGACTTATTGTTGTATTTTGATGGAATAGCACCTAAGTATGTGCATTTAGATAATTATTGTTTGTATTTCTATCCTAGGTTTGGCAGTGGCTAAATAATTAGGTCTATAGTGAACCACTTTCAAATAGTTACAAGGTTGGCTGATTTATTTTTATTGTTGATCATTCATGATGATGAATGATTATTACTTTTGTATAATTTTTGGTGAACTTATAATTAGTTCTGTGCTGCTCTCTCATACTCATTCCTTTTATATTTAATTTTATATTTTGTTTATTTGGGGATGATGATGGTTTCCATCTCCTCATAATTCAACTCTATTGTGGTGTACAGTTACAAATGGCTACCTCAGATTCTCTCTTATTAACCCCTATGTTCTGTATTATTACAATTTCTATATATGATGAAAGAGCTTTATGGTGTCTTGGCAGCACATCTGCCAACTATGCCTGTGTTCCTGATTGAGTAATAATTCATAATGTGTGATAAATCAGTTTATGGTATGTTTTAAATATGCATAGTGATAGAGTGGTCATGATCAACTTGTCATTTCAGTGTTTGAATGTCATATGACTTCCCAAATAACTTAATGACATGATTTAATATCAAATTAAAATATTATGAGACATTTCTAGTTTATATTTAATTTGTAATAGAATTAATTAGAATAATTATTTCTGATGTCCTATAAACAACAAATCAATATATTTACATATGTAGAACTATTTCCATTATTCTAACAGAATTGCTAAATGTTTTAGAAAAATTCAAACTTGATTTTAAACATATTTAACTGCTAGATATAACTGACAGATTAATGTGGAACACTTTAAATAGTAGTAGTCTTTCTTCCTTACATGTTGCTGGCCTGATTAGTGATAGCTAGCATGGGAATTGAACCAGTGACTTTTAGATTTGTGAATATTTAAGATGGTGCTCTAATCAACCAGGTATTACTTATCTATGAAAATTCTCTAATTTCTTTTGAGAACAAAGTTAATGAGTGATTTATAATAAATTATCACAATAGATTAATTTATAGGATTATTTGCTAATGTCATGTACCATCTTTTTAAAATTTTCTTTTTCTTTTTGCTTTTCAATTGAACATATATTCATTGGTACATGCATGGTCTGTTACTTTAGACATATCTATCTTTTCTCTCTAAGCATTAATTTTATGCTTTTTTACTAGTAATTAAATGTATTTAGAAAAGTGTAAATAAAATTTAAATTTCTCTAAACACAATTAACAAATCAATTAGATGATGGAAATAATCCAATATTCAATTATAAGTAATATGCTGCTATCACAAAACCTTAGACAATTAATGTATTTATGTAAATGTGTAATTTATAATTGTATTTATAACAAAATTTAAGTAAATTTCTACTTTTTATTCAGCTTCCAAAAAAATTAATCATACCAGTGTAACCAGATCAATATTCTAGACCCAATTGAATTATCTTTATTTTCTTGAAGATTTAAGTACAGCTTAGAATTTATATGAGATCCATCCCCATCACAATTAGTATTAAAGGTCGTCAACCTCTATGTTTCAAATGCTCCAGAATAGGACATATAGCTTCACAATGTAACATTGGTAACTGTTTAAGTTGTAGCAAAATCGATAGACTTGGTCACCTTTGTAGTAAAGATAAGGAAAAGTTATCATGGGCCAGCGTTGTTTCAAAAAATTACACTCTCCCATCAACTACAGAGGCAATTCAACTCTCTAATCTTCCCAATAATGAATCAACCATAACTCTCCCTAATCAAGAATTTAATATAAATAACCGTTTGCCTGACATGCATTCACAGCATAATTACCAATCACAAAACTCAATTTCCATTGATGATCCACAGGAACCATTAATGGATTTGAATAACAGTTTGACACAAAGTTCATCTTTAAGCCATAGCCAAGACTCTTTGTACAGTAAAAACTATCCTGAGATAACAGTAAAGCAAAATAGTGTACTAGTAAATTCGGATATCAATCTTACAAATGACAATAGTAAAAAAATTAAAATATCTAATTGTGATACTAAGCACACAAACAAAAAGCGTAAATCAAACTCATTAAACATTGAACATGTCTAACATTAAAATAGCCACAATAAATATACGAGGTATTAACTCATATAACAGACTCTCACAACTGATTCAATTCTTAAATAATCATAATGCTGACATTTTTGTCATAACAGAAACAAAAATTAGCAAAGTAACCAATACAACCATAATTAACACTCTGCATAGCAAATACATTTTTACATACAAGCCAAACATCAGACCAGCTCAAGGTATTGCAATTCTAATAAACAATCAATTTCCAGTGACAAAACTTAAAATAATACTTTTATCAGTTAATTCAATAATTATCTCTTTTTTGTTCCATTCACAGCTTTACTATATTATAGGAATATATTCATGTCAAAAGGCAAAGGATGTTGTTGATACCCTACTGGTTGTGCATAACAAAATACTACATAAGCCCGGTACAGTTATCATGTGTGGTGACTTTAACTGCAGCTACAATGGTTTGCCACTCTCCTTGAAAGCCAAACTTTCACAAGTTGCCCTGCTGCCATTAGCACACCTATATCCAACAAATGCTGTTACATTCATGAGTGCACAAGGATCCTCTCTCATAGATCTATTTTTTAGTTCTTCTATAAACCTAAAAGCCTCAATTCATCTAACTGCAGTCTCATTTTCTGACCACATCTGTGTAACACTCATGCAAAAATGCCCACATAACAGACAAACTATATATAAATTCTCATATAAGAAACAACTCCCTAGACAATTCAAACTTACCATAGATGATTTCTGTAATATATTAATAGTAAGCAACCACCTACATCAGATGAAAAATCTCTCTCCAATTGAAAAATGGTCTCAACTCAAAAAAATACTAAACATGTGCTGTTCAGATCGCCTATCACACTATAACTCTAATAACCTTATAAAACAACGTATTGAAGACATAAATTCAACCCTTAAAGCTATAACAAGGTTTGATGAGGCAAAAGATCTTATCTATAAGCTCCAATGTGAAAACAAACATTTAACTCAGTTATATAACCAGAACAACATGGTTTATAGGCTGAGAAAAATTTTACCAAATCTATCAGCACTAACAAAAACCACAATAAATTATGCAAAATTTCCAATCCCATATGCTTGTGGCATTTCCATTCTATCAAAAGATAATTCTCTCCTCTCTGGTACTTATGTTGATGAGGCACTTCTGCACCACTTGAATATTTCCCTTAAAAAATCTCATAGCTCTTCACAGTTATTTACAAATGAGACAAACTGTACACAAAATTACTACATATCTAAACAACAAGTTTTTGATGAAATAGTGTACTTAAAACAACATATCTCGCTAGCAAATGACCTCATTCCAGCTAACATATATAAGCAAATGGAATACATTATATCTCCATTCCTACAGAAATACTACAATCAACTTTGTTCGAAGGAATATCACATCCCTAACTTATCAACAAATATAGTATTCTGTATAAGAAAAAACTCTAAAAATCCACATCCAACAGTAAATGATTTGCGTCTCATTACCTTAGAAGACATTGATCAGAAAATGTTTGCTAGAATTATACTTAAACAGTTAAATATCTATGCTTTACCTAAAATTTCCCCTTCACACTTTGCAGTCAAAGGGCAAAAAGCATCTCAAGCAATATTATTAGCACAAGAAGCAATACTTTATATTAAACAAAACAAACTAACAAACTATGTGGCATGCCAGGTAGACTTTAAGTCTGCCTTTGACATTGTAAATTGGAACTTCTTATTCTCTGTACTTAATCAAATGCTTGAAAATCATACACACCTTGTTACAGCTATTAAAAACTATCTTAACAATAGAATGATTAGACTAAAAAATTACATGAGACTCTCTCAACCCTTTAAGCCAAGTAGAGGTATCCCACAAGGCTCTCCACTTGCATCATTACTTTTTGCGATATACATAGACCCCTTGATTAAGGACATAGAGCAATGCATAGATGGTATTTTTCTTCCACACTTAGGCACAACTGTTAAGATCATTTCATATGTTGATGACGTTTTGATAATATTCAGGGACCTGCAAAATATACCTATGCTACTTCATAAACTTAAGAAATTTGAAACTATAACAGGATCCACAATACAAATAAACAAATCATCCTTATGGCAAATTGCTACCGGTCGCAGTCTTCCCTCACACTTTACAGGTTCATTTTCTTCATTTCTTGGCATACCTATTAATCTCTCAAAAACACAACTAAGTCATCACTTAAATCTTCTTGTCATGGACAAATTTAATAAAAAAATAAAGTGCTTCAACTCAAGATTACTGTACCCTATAATGAAAGTTCGTATCATCAATGCCATTCTAGGAGGTATTCTTGCCTATTACAGCCCTTGGATGCATCTTCAAAAAAAAAACTATTAAATATTTCATGAGTATAGCAAAAAAATATATATGGGGATCAACATCGCATCTTCTATCAATAGAAAATACCTGTTTTCCAATTTGCAAGGGTGGGCTTAACCTAATAGCTCCTCAATCATTCACCTCCTACATTAGAGCTAAGATGTACATCGTTACCACTACTAATCCCTTTTTAAGGACAACTCCTCCACCTCTACTTCTCCTTGCTATTACTCCATATGCAAATCGCCACTTTTTCACTGATCATGCCATTGAGCATGCTGATTTACTGGACAATTATAATATTAATACTCTAATTGGTTTGTCATACAAAGATCTAAAAAAAATTAATTATCCCGATAGACAACTTTGGTCAACACTATCTACTGCAAGAACACTGTCTAAATTTCAAAATTTGTATGTGCCTCACTCATGGTTAAAATTCCTGTATAATCTGCTACTTGATGTAATACCAACAAAGTTATTTCTCATAAATCGATTTAAACTAAACATTGATCCTACTTGTATACTATGCAATTTGTTCCTGGAAAATTCATCACATATCTTTGAGACATGTCCATTCTTTTCAACCTTACGCTGCTTTGTATTCCACAAAGACACAATTAATTTAAAAAATATCCTAATAAATAATATAAAGAAATTAAAACCATTCAATGCCCTTGTAACCGTTCACACTCTAAGAACAATATGGCTTGCCCGTTGTGCTGTAATATTTGATAACAAAAAATACAATGTACTTAAAAAAAATAACAAAGAATGGTATAACATTTATCTTTATGCTCAGAAATATATACCTAGTAATGTCACAAGAAAAATATGGCAAAGCAATGTATTCCTTAGTTGCTCATTAATGCCATCATAGTAATAATCTTGTTTTAAATCATTATATTCTAAAAACATCCTAAGAAATTAAAAATTAAAAAAAAATGTAAAAAGCTCTTAATGTAAATATACTAATTCTTGTAAATATTTTGTTACTAATAAAGTTAAAAAAAAAAAAAAGTACAGCTTAGAAGTTTAGCCTTTTGCATCTTAAAAATAAATATAAATTCTCATATAAATTGTTACATTTAATCTTTCAAACAATAGTAGTAATTAGTGTTACCTTTTTTAAAAATTAATATTTATATATATATATAAATGATTAAAAATAAATAAATAATTTAATAGTTTATTACTCAAAATTCACAAAAAGTTCCTAAAATTGAAGAAATGAATTCACTATTAAACTATGCAGGACAAACATAGATATGTGATTCATTTTAAAAATGAAATTAAATTCAGTAAAATATGTCAGTAAATCAAAAAAACTTTGAGATGTGAGACTTGAGTTCTGCTGATCAATGCTTAATAGTGACTCAGGGATGATAGTCCTATTAAATAAAATCTCAATACTGGTTTAGTCACCAATAATATGGATAGCTGAAGAGTTGGAGAGTGGAGAGGATTGAAACCTGTCCATTAAAGTTTGAAGATTTGCTATCTTAATATAAACTGTTCACTGATTATATATGTGTGTGGGAGATGATAAATTCAGATCAACTGATGAGTGCTGGTTTATCATGAAATATGTATATTGAAGATCATTTATCTTTTTCACCTAATGTGGTTATGTGTATCGGTTATATAAGATGGAGTGGATGACTGAAGGGAATTTGAAAGTCTGTATTTGAATTCTCTTTAATTACGAATACAAATGTGTAAATAAAAATCTTAAAAATCATAGTCACTGTTATAATGTAGTTATCACATTCTGGTATGTTTGCCTTGATTGGTTTAAATGTTGTAGAATATGTTAAAATGCTGAAAACTATTTATAATAGTTTTTTAACATATTCTACAAAATTTAAACAGATAAAAGCAAACTTAACAAAAATGAAATATCTAGTAGAGAAGTTTCAGTCCTCTAACTTAATGATTTTCAACCTTGCATATGTCTATACCAAGGGGAAGGAATGAGAATATTTATGGGTTTTTGAAAAAAATTGAATAATAATGGGAAAAGCCATAATTCATTAGTGTAAGACAATAAAATTATTGGTTTCATTGTCCTGCATGATTTAATGCAATGGTAGAGTGGCGGACCCTGTAACTTGAAGTTCATTGGATCTTGGCTCCACTCCCTCACTTTCTGTGCTTGAATGTTTCATGAACTTCCAAAACACCATTCAATTTTTTTTTTTATTTGTTTCACTTTTCAATTTACTATGATCTCTAGATATTGGCATAACTGCCTTATTATTCTCAGATACAGAAAATTATTTTTCAAATTTGAGATATTAAATTTTATTTGTTTGATAATGTACACTTTAAGGTGGAATATGTAACTTACAAATTATTCAAAAGCATAATCTCAACAATTTCTTTTACTTATACATCCTCTATAAATAATATATGTTTAAATTAATAATGTTAACACTTGCCTTCATGTCCATAAACAATCATTGAAAGATAATGGTCTAATTGAAACATATGTCATGTGGATGATTTGCATTTTTTCAATGACTTTTACTGTTTATTTATGAAAGTAAGAGTGAATGTTAGCATTGTTAATTTTAAAAAAAATCAAAAATTATGAAATTAATGTTGTGATAATTGATGGAGTGGTTTTTTTCCTTTAAATTTAATCTTAAGAAAAGCTTTATTCTCTCTTTTGATGAAAATTGGAGAGTCCTTCCCTAACCATTCTATTGTGAATATCATGCTGGTAGTATGTCCCTCACAAGCTCAGATTTTATTAGCTCCTGTGCTGTCATGCTAGTATTGGTGTATGCATAGGTAGGCTTCTCAGTCAGTCCTGTGAGAGTGTTCAGTGAGTGAATTCTGAATCTTATTTATATCATTTTTATCTGCTAATAAGTTTTAAATTAATTATTTCCATTATAAAGCTATTATTGAGTTATTTGTTTATTATTACAACATAGGTACTTGAAATAATACAACTATATTAATTACAAACATTTTATTAACACTAAAGATAGAATTTATGGAAATCAGCTGCCAAGGGGAACAGAAGTTTATTTATCTATTTTGTTCATAACATAATGTATAGGAAGTTTGAACTATAAATATTCATTTATAGATAATAATTAAAATAAGAATTCAGCTTAGAATAACATAAATATGTGTGTTAGTAACTTAAAATTCATATATAAGTAGATATGGATATTTAACTAGTGATAGAATATCTTTCAGGTGACCAAAAGCTTATTAGATTGATATTAATGATAGATTAAGAGGGGTGGGTGCGAGAGTGGAATTTATTTTCTAACACATTTAACATTAAAGTATTAATTGACTAATCATATCCTATCTTGCATGAGTGCTGTAATGTAAAACTATCAAACTGTCAACATGTTTTTGAAATTCAGATGAGTTGATGTTTATAATTCATCTAATAAGCCCTAGTTATTCACGAGATCCATGTTTGGTGAGATATGGTAGTCTGAGTTTCTATGCTGATGGGTTGTTGTAATATGATGGATAATAAAAAACAAAATTTTGAAAATATGTCTATGTATACTGTATATGTGTATGCATTTAATCTTTAATTAAATGGCTGTTGAGAAATGATTTATATTTATATAACTAAAAATAAAACTGCGCATATATTTGTAAATTAGAAAGTATTTTTTATTGAATTTTGTTTTTATTTAGAATAACAACAAACACGTTGATTTAAAAGCTCAGGATATTAAGTTGGAAAATGTCATGTTATAAACAGGTGGATTAACCAGAATTTTAAAACATCTAATTGTTAAAACAGCTGAAGGGTATCAACAATTTACAAACATATACAGATAACATGTTTTAACTTTTTTTAAAAAACTATAATAAATTAAATATATAATAAGTTTTTATTATTAATTAATTAATTTGTAATTAATTTTAAAAATATTTTAGATATTGAAAAGTTCAAAAATTAATTTAAAAATCATGTTTTTAAAATAAATATTGTTTAACTTAAACATTGCTGATATTATTACAAAATGAATGTGAATACAATTGTCTGAAGAATATGATTTCTTTTAAAACTAAGAACCTACATAGATAGATATGAATTGCATCACTAATTTTGTATTTTAATGATGATTCATTTCTAGTTGTTCATTGTCTAATTTTTATTTTGTGCTTGTTTCATTTTGCATTGTAGCATTTCTATCAGAAACCTGGAGTTTTAAAATGGCAATTTAATTACAAAGTTTTGCTTTGTGAAACTCAGTAAGGATTATTTTGATAGACTGTGGAATAGTCGTTTGTGTATTAACTTTTGTGTTAATTTTCTTTTTGTAACTACAGATCATTTTCGTGATTTGTCAATCTCTCTTAATAATTATGCAGGTACAAGAAGGCTTCTTTTTTTTTAGATCAATGCAATCATAACGAGGCTTAATCTTGAAACATTAAATAGCTAATCATATTTAAATATCAACATTGTAAATAATTGGGAGCCAACAATTTCACTTCTTCAATCAGTTATGACATTCTTTTTCATGGCTTTGTGTTTAAGATGATTTCTGATCTCTTCATTAAAGTTTTATATGTAAAAAAAAAAAAAAAAGGAATAACACATTGATATATATTCTATTTCTGTGCTACACAATGACAAAAATATAGGACTAATATGAACAAGTGTTTCAGTTATTTTATTCTTTTTATGTACAGTATTTTAATATATTTGTCCTAATGATATTGAATCCCTCTATAGTTCACATTGTAAATTCATTTTTATATCTAATCAAATAAATTATTAAAGGATATATTTGGAACAGAAGATCTAAAATCATAATATCTGTTTTACAGACTCACAGACTTTACTAAAGCATATGTTTAAAGACTTTGTAATAATTCTATCTTTATAAAATTGTCAACCATTAATATATTACAAAATAGACCATTTGAAATTTTAAAATCTCATTTGTTATTATGGGCCATAACATATGTTGGTCTATTCGATTTATTTAGTTTTTAATATTTGGTATTATAAAATATAAAGGCATAAAAAAATTCTAAAGATTCTGATATAGAAAATTATGAAGTCTAGTTGGAAAAACGGGTTTATTTAAATAAGTTTATTAAGTAATTATGTTGATTTTTAATAATAATCATTGTGTGCAGGTCTACTTACTTTATTTTTATTGATATATATTTTTTGATTAAATCATATTTTATCATTGTTCTGGAAATATGACTTCTATTGACGAAAGCAAAAGAGATGTCAGTGCAATTATCTTCTTTAGAAGATTACTATGGTTTATTTGATGTGCCTTAATTTTGGTGATGAAAAACTATTTCATAATTTATTTTAGTGAATTATATTACATTCAAATATCAGCCTTTCAAGCTAATTGAGCATGCGCCTTTTGAGAGTGTTAAATAAATGAATACTTTCCTCTTCAATCCAAGATATAGTATTTATGCAGGAATAAAAAGGATCCTCTTATTCCTACAACTCAAATTCTTTTATATGAGCAAATCTGAAGAACT
This sequence comes from Epiperipatus broadwayi, assembly GCA_028023455.1. NCBI lineage: Eukaryota > Metazoa > Onychophora > Udeonychophora > Euonychophora > Peripatidae > Epiperipatus > Epiperipatus broadwayi. The sequence continues at coordinate 3,877,375 of JAQFVV010012410.1, read as the reverse complement.
GTTGAGGAGAGCGTGAGTAGAATTCTCACTTTAAATTACTATTTACGATGTTTTTTGACTGAATGATGTCGGTGAAATTGCTTAGAATTTACTAAACGTCATTCTTACTGAAACTTAATTATGAGTAAATAAGCAATTATTTTATCTAGCGCCATGTTTACAATTATATTACATTCAAATATCAGCCTTTCAAGCTAATTGAGCACGCACCTTTTGAGAGTGTTAAATAAATGAATACTTTCCTCTTCAATCCAAGATATAGTATTTATGCAGGAATAAAAAGGATCCTCTTATTCCTACAACTCAAATTCTTTTATATGAGCAAATCTGAAGAACTGTTGAGGAGAGCGTGAGTAGAATTCTCACTTTAAATTACTATTTACGATGTTTTTTGACTGAATGACGTCGGTGAAATTGCTTAGAATTTACTAAACGTCATTCTTACTGAAACTTAATTATGAGTAAATAAGCAATTATTTTATCTAGTGCCATGTTTACAATTATATTACATTCAAATATCAGCCTTTCAAGCTAATTGAGCACGCACCTTTTGAGAGTGTTAAATAAATGAATACTTTCCTCTTCAATCCAAGATATAGTATTTATGCAGGAATAAAAAGGATCCTCTTATTCCTACAACTCAAATTCTTTTATATGAGCAAATCTGAAGAACTGTTGAGGAGAGCGTGAGTAGAATTCTCACTTTAAATTACTATTTACGATGTTTTTTGACTGAATGACGTCGGTGAAATTGCTTAGAATTTACTAAACATCATTCTTACTGAAACTTAATTATGAGTAAATAAGCAATTATTTTATCTAGCGCCATGTTTACAATTATATTACATTCAAATATCAGCCTTTCAAGCTAATTGAGCACGCGCCTTTTGAGAGTGTTAAATAAATGAATACTTTCCTCTTCAATCCAAGATATAGTATTTATGCAGGAATAAAAAGGATCCTCTTATTCCTACAACTCAAATTCTTTTATATGAGCAAATCTGAAGAACTGTTGAGGTAGAGCGTGAGTAGAATTCTCACTTGTAAATTATTCTTATTTAATCGATGATTTTTTGACTGAATGACATCTGGTGAAATTGCTTAGAAATTTACTAAACGTCATTCATTACTGAAACTTAATTATGAGTAAATAAGCAATTATTTTATCAGCGCCGTGTTTACAATTATATTACATTCAAATATCAGCCTTCAAGCTAATAGAAAGCACCTTTTGAGAGTGTTAGAATAAGATGAATACTTTCCTCTTCAATCCAAGATATAGTATTTATGCAGGAATAAAAGGATCCTCTTATTCCTACACACTCAAAAGGCACTTTCATATGAGCAAATCTGAAGAACTGTTGAATGTAATATAATTGTAAACATGGCGCTAGATAAAATAATTGCTTATTTACTCATAATTAAGTTTCAGTAAGAATGATATTTAGTAAATTCTAAGCAATTTCACAGACATCATTCAGTCAAAAAACATCGTAAATAGTAATTTAAAGTGAGAATTCTGCTCACGCTCTCCTCAACAGTTCTTCAGATTTGCTCATATAAAAGAATTTGAGTTGTAGAAATAAGAGGATCCTTTTTATTCCTGCATAAATACTATATCTTGGATTGAAGAGGAAAGTATTCATTTATTTAACACTCTCAAAAGGCGCGTGCTCAATTAGCTTGAAAGGCTGATATTTGAATGTAATATAATTGTAAACACAGTGCTAAATAAAATAATTGCTTATTTAGTGAATTATAGAAATACTAATTATAACAAAATATGAGGAGATATACATTGGAAATAACAAGGAAAGATAAAAAGTGAAATATGTGAATGAGATAATAAACAAATATCATTGACATCATTGAAATTAATTAAGAAGCTGAAATTAATCTTGATTAGTTGCATTATAGAAGAGGTAACAATAGATGAATAGTTAATCTAAAATTGGATCTCAAAAGATTATAAAAGCTCTAGGAAAAGATGACATAAAATGGATTGATAAGATAAAAATATTTGCTGGAATGATGTAGAGAAGAAAAACTATGGATTGATAAGTTAGATTAAATATGGAGCAAACCTAGAGGGATTGATAAGTTGAAAATGATAATTTTAACAATTTTATTATTATTATTATGGGCCTAATTTTTATAATGTTTCTATTCTTTTGATAAAATTAATCATTTTTTGGAATCGAACTATTAAAAATATCACTAACAGCTCAGTAATTAATAAGATTTGTTGATTGGATATCAGCTGAAAGTACATTGATTAATTTCTAACCAAGAAAAAAGAAATCTATGTCTGGGTAATTGGTTTTTAAAATAAAAAAACATTATAAATAAATGGATGTTTTAAAACATTAAATGTAAGTAAAAATTTTATTCAAACAATAGATAAACATACTTTATTCTTTCTATTTTTATTTTTTCTGTACTCTAATAAATTAATGTGGTTTTTTGTAATCTAATATTTTAGTATTTTTCGGAAATGTAATCCACTTTCTAAAATATCAATATAAATTATATTTTAATTTCTAATATTTTTATACATATTTATATAACTATGGAAGCAGTCATTTAATGATGATAATAATAAGTAATTAAACATAAATAAATGATTTAAATATAGCATGTTTGGATGCAGACATTTGGTGATAATAATGATAAATAGATAAACATAACAATGATTTTTGGTTTAGACATCCATTACTAATTTGCATAAGTTAAACTTATTTCAATTAAAAATATAGGGATTGAACCTAGACTTTCAAACATCCTTCAACTATCCACTATCTCATATCACTGATACACATGACTACACACATGTAGAAAAGAAAAATAATCACCAATATACATATTTTGTGCCGAATCAGCACTCATCAGTTGGTCCAGATTATTCTCTCCCACACATATATATATAATCAGTGCTCAGTTTACATTAAGTTAGCAAATCTTCATACTTTAATGGACAGGCTTTAATCTCTCCAACCTCCAACTCTTCAATCTTCTATGCCCATTGAAAATCTGATGATGGAAGCCCAAATCCCCTATATTTACTATTAAGCTCCAGGTATATGAAGAATGCCTGTATTTCAAATATTTATTTCAATTGAATGATGTCATCCATGGTTATGAATTGTAGAGTGCAGTAATTGATTATTAACAGTCATTATGTTGACCCTTTATTTTTTTTTATCCTTAGTAATAAATACTCTTCCTATGCATTATATATGTAGAAAAATAATCAAATTTGTATTTATTTCTATAAATTTGTTCAAGCTTAGCAAACAAATAGTTTACTACTGAAAAGGACTGACCAAATGTGCCCTAATTTAATCATTATTGTATTATTAAATAGTTAACTATATACCTTTGTAATAATTATGCATTATTATATAATTGTATATATGTTTTGATTTAGTAGACACTATAAAAAGTTTGTTTTTCATTCACATATCTGAATATTAGCAAAACATATATTTTTTATGGTATAAATATCAAATATTGTCTAAAAAAAGTTGCCCTGTATGGTTTGCTGCAGTGATGGATTGGCAGACTCTGGAGCTCAAGGTGTATAGCTCTCACTTTCGATGCCCAAATTTCTTATCAACTCCCCATCAGTAAACCAATCGATTATTATTTATTTTATATGTATAAAAAAGAAGATACATAAATCATTATGATCTATGTATTGCTTTTCTTGTAAAAAGTCTTTTTTTTTCTTTTACAAAAATATTTAAACTCCCCTTCTTTCTTTTCAAATCATGTTCTTGGTATGGTGCAGCTTCCATGTGGAGAAATGTTTTTGTTCTGTTTTTTAAATTAGCAATTTGTTGACACACAACTATTAGCAATAAATATGTTGCAGTGTAAAATAATCTGTTATGGAAGAATTCAAATTAAATATAACTATTTTAGATCTGAATATAATATTTAATTTGCTGTGGACATGAATGATTACTATTTTTTTAAATTGAAATATCAATTATTTTAATTTAAGAAAATTTCCCAAGCCTCTTTTAGTTTTAAAAATTAGAATACAGATTTACATCCGGTTATAGGTTACATTACGTAACGGTTTAAATCTAATAATATAATTTTTCTTTCTTATAATTCGAAATTATAGGTACTTACATTATTTAATATAACACAAAAAATAAAGTTTATAAAAAGGATTATTACAATAAATTTTGAAAATTAGTTATATAAATAATGCTATTATATACATATAAATGGGCTGCAGAAAGGAGTTTGCTATGAACTGAAAGGAGACCCTTTGATTCCTCTTGGAGGCTTTAAAGGAACCGAGCAGGGCAAATTCCTTAATGTCCACTCCATACATTCTTGTCGTTGCAGCTGTTATTACTGTGTGATTATTCATATAGTTTATGAACATGGCTGGGCTGCTTACCAACACGCATTAGCCAGCGTGGTGAGTTTATTGGCTTTTTACCTCCAAGTTTAAGAATATTTTTTCCATTATATACAATCATGACAGACAAAAATAAATCATGGCCTTATTACAGGAGGCTGTAGAGTCATCAACCAAGGCAGCGGTTGGTGGCCGAAGGTGGAGGGTGCTAAGAATCCTCTGATTGCGCTTCAGGCTGCCATTGCAGATCACTTTCAAGTGAAGAAAGATTGCAAGAGTTAGAAGAAGAACTGTCTTATATTAAATGGGACATTATTGGACTTTGTGAAGAAACAATTGATTTAAAAAGTGGACATATACTCTATTATAAAGGCACAAATATTGGAAATACAAGTGGAGTAGGATTCATTATAAATAAAAAATGGAAGAATAACATTGTGGAGATTGTTGGTGTATCAGACAGAGTGGCAAGATTAGTTTTACAACTTAATAGCAGATATCAAGTGCAGATAATTCAGGTTTATGCCCCAAGTTCTCATAGTGATGAAGTAGTAGAAGATTTTTATATGGATGTACAAAAGGCTTTTGATCAGAGTAAACAACATTTTAAAATTGTTATCGGAGACTTTAATGCTAGAATTGGTAAACAAATGAAAAATGAAAATTCTGTAGGTAATTTTGATTATGATAATAGAAATGAGAGAGGACATAGACTTGTGGAGTAGCAGATAAAGAAAAACGTTATATTATGACTTTTTTTTTTTTGAGAAAAATGTTAAAAGGAAATGGACATGGAAGCATCCAAATAAAGGTTTAGCAGAATTGGATTATATTTTGATTAACAGAAAATACATATTTCAAGATTTTGTAATGTTCTTAATAAATTTAACACAGGAAGTGATCATCGATTAGTAAGATGTAAGATACATGTTAATGCAAAACTAGAGAGACAAAAATTATTAAGAAAAACAATATTTACAGTTAATATTCCTAATCTTCAGAAACATTCTAATGAATTTAAATTAGAACTTACAAATCGGTTTCAAGTATTAGTGGATTGTGAATATGATTCAGATTTGAATGACATTAATAGGAAAATAACTGATACACTTTTAAAAACTGCAACAAAGATAGCTGGTAGAAAAAAGCAGCAATTGACCAATAAAATTTCTACTGAGACTAGAGAATTTATGAAGAAAAGAAGGAATATGAAGATATACAACAATGATGCATTAAAAAAGATTGAATATCTCGAATTTTGTAAAATGGTGCGGAAAAGAATTGAAAATGATATAAGAAAGTATAATTGTGAACTAGCAAGGAAAGTTGTAGAAGAGAATAAAAGTCTCAAGAGTGTAAAACAACATTTTGGTATTGATAGGAAATTTATATCTGCAATAAGAAAAAAAATGGCATTATTACTAAAAAGAGAGATGACATCATGAAATGTGTAGAAGACTTCTATCAAGAATTATATAGTAATAAAGAATAAGTGCCTCCTATACCTATTATATCTTTCGAATTGCCCAGAATTTTGAATGAGGAAGTGAGACATGCAATTAAATTTATCAAGAAAGGGAAGGCTCCAGATAATGACAGAATTATAATTGATATATTAAAAGAAGCAGGTGAAGAAATAGAATTTTTTTTAGCAAAGTTATATACCAAATGTCTAAATGATAAAGATGTACCAGATGATTGGAAGAATGCAGTACTAATATTAATATTTAAAAAAGGTGATAAAAAAGATATTAGAAATTATAGATCTATCAGTTTTATACAAAATTTTTACTAAGATAATTACAACTCATCTACAGAAAACACTAGAATTCCACCAACCAAGAGAACAAGCTGGATTTAAAAGTGGTTTTAGTACAGTAAATCATATCCAGGTATTGAGAGAAGTTATAGAAAGGACAAATGAATATGAGTTGCCATTATGCTTAGGATTTGTAGATTATGAAAAGGCATTTGATTCTATAAATATTTCTTCAGTGATTAAAGCATTGGATCATCAAGGTGTAGATCCAGGGATTGTCATATTTTAAAGAATATTTAAAAAAATGCAACAACAACAATTAGATTACACAATGATAGTAGGAAAATCAACATTGAAAAGTGTGTAAGACAGGATGACTCTATATCTCCAAAACTTTTTACAGCAGTGCTGCAAGAAGTATTTTGTGGATTAAAATGGGAAGCTAAAGGAGTGAAAGTAAATGGAGATTATTTAAGTCATTTAGATTTTGCAGATGATATAGTTGTTTTTGCAAATAATGCTTTAGAGTTACAGGAAATGTTGCAGGAGTTATCAGAGGAAAGTAGGAAAGTATGACTAAAGATAAATGTTAAAAAGACTAATAAAGTAATGTTTAATAGATTTTCTCAAAATATGAAAATAAAGATTGATTATGATGAGTTAGAAGAAGTTAACAGTTACAAATACCTTGGTCAGATTATTAATACAGATGGAAATATAATGGATGAAATTAATCATAGAATTAAGCTTGGTTGGAGTGCTTTTGGTAGAAATAACTTTATACTAAAAGGAAATATGCCTATGTGTTTGAAAAGGAAGGTTTTTAATAAATGTGTTTTGCCAGTTCTTACTTATGGATCTGAGGCTTGGACACTTAATAAAAGAGCAATACAGAGACTTCAGACCACTTAAAGAAGTATGGAGAGATGCATGTTAGGAGTAACAAGAAGAAATCAAAAACGCAATGTATGGGTAAGAGAACAAACAGGTGTTACTGATCTCATTGAAAAAATTAAAAGACTGAAGTGGAGTTGGGCAGGACATATTGCTAGAAGAGATGATAATAGATGGACAATTGAAATTTTGAACTGGATTCCAAGAGATTGTAAAAGACCCAGAAGAGACCACATGTGAGATGGATGGATGAAATAAAAAAGTATGCAGGGGTGATGTGGAGAAGAGAAGCTGAAGATAGAAAAAGATGGATTGAACTTGGAGAGACCATCCTGCAGTGGATTGATAATGGTTGATGATGATGATGATATATAAATGAATTATATTTTCTGTTTCCATACTGCAAATATTTGCCTTGGCAGATTTGCTTTAATCAAGACCTTTTTTCTATTTCTTTTTTCTTATATTCTATATTTAAATACTGTCATCTTGTCAAGCAGTGTTAGCCAAGAGGTCATCGCAGCTGCCTTGCAAGCAAGTAATTGGTTGCAGACGGTTGTAGGTTCGCCTCCCGGCCGATGCTATGACATATGAAAAAAAAAATACTGTCATCTATTGTAAATTTTTCTTTAATATCATTCTTTAGATCAAACTGCATTTTAGTTAGTTTTAGTAGGGAAAGATACATTTAAATTTGTATCTAATAACAAATTCCAAATAATTGTCTAGATATCTACAGATGTTTGCATCTAGTTTCTATTTTTGATTTTTTTTCCCAGAAATTTATATTTGTTTGATATCAGGAACTCTTTAGAAAGCAAAGAGTAAATATTATAAAGGTAGTGATTTTCTAGTAGAATCGAAGAAACTTTTGTGAATACTGTCTTAGTGGTGTTAAAAAGGAAATTGGAGAATGAGTTAGTGAATTTATTAAGATATGATAGTCTTATAAAAAAAGACAATAAAATTTGAGATTATTCCATTATTTTACTCTTTGAGAATATAAAGTAAACTAATAGCACTATAGAATTAGCATAAAGGAATATTGAGATCTCATGGAATATCAAATTAATAGATAACCTATGATTAAATGATTACATTTGATTATAGTTGATAGAGTTTACCATTATTTTGTACTATTTTTATATATCAGAATTTTTAAAGTTGCATCATAAACTTTGATGAGCCCCTTATATTATTAAGATGTATTCATTCACTGATTTATCTTAATTTATTTGTCTTTCTTTCTATCCCTGTGCTTATCTACCTGGATATATAAATTGTAATAGTAGATATATAAATTATGGGATTTAAACAATATTACATAAACTTTGGTCATACACTTCCAAGAATAGGTGCTTCACTTTACTCTAGATCCATTTACTGCAAGCTTAAGTCCGATATAGTGCTATATCATCTGGCATCTATTGACTCTTCAAGTTCACATTAGATACCTAGAGTAGGATGAAGAGAACTTCTAATATGTATAAATTATTAGACTTTGTACAATCAGCATCTACTGGAAATTGAAGAAGGAAGATGAGATATTGCAGAACTGTATAAAAGGAAATAACAGAATAATGGAAATACTATAATTCTCAGGAGGTATTATATAAATGTAGATGATTTTAATAGAAGTAAATAAAAACTACTTTTCACTTTGATTAGATTAGATAGATAAAGACAATTTCTTATATATGTCTACTGCCCTTCTCACAGTGCTAATGTTATTCTTGAAGTTGGAATTAATCAAATTTGCAACTCTGATGAAAATAATAAAATATTGGTTTATGGACTTAACTATTATTAATTTATGAAATCATATTAGCTGACTAGGTGAATTATCTTTGAATTGTTTCTTTTAAAAAAAGGTTTACTGCCCTTCTTACATTGCTAATGTTATTTTTGCAGTTGGAATTAGTCAAATTTGCAACTCTGATGAAATCCAATAAAATTCTGATTTATGGACTTAATAATCACTTAGTCACGCGTTGGTGGCCTAGTGGTTAGCATAGCTGTTTTCCAAGTTGCTGGCCTGGGTTCGCTTCCTGGTCAATGCATTAGACATATGAAAAAAAGACTGAAAAAACAAAACAAAAACTATTATCACTTATGAAATAGTATTAGATGACTAGCTAGGTTATCTTTGAATCATCTTTTTTTTTTAAAAAAAAGTCTTGAACATATTTGTTTAGCCATATGCCCTAGATTAAATCTTTCAAACATAATGCAGCCTCATTGTGTTGTAATCAGAAAATCTACCTGCCATCTTAGGATTTAAAGCTTGGAAATTTTTTAAGATCATTAATTCATAATCAATCTAGATAGCTGATAAATATTGGATAGTAAATGGATATTCAACTATAATTAGCTATCAAGCAAAATTTTTTGGTTATTCAGGATTCATTAAATATCTGCTGACTCTCTTTAAAAATCAAAACTTTTGGGTGTAATGTAATATGGTCTTTCCTAATGGACGGAAGACATGAAAGGCTTATATGTGCTGATCTCATAGTTTACCATTATTATATCATTATATTTTAGAAGATTCTTAACAGTAATAGTAACACAGACAGAAAAATTAAAGAAATATTATTATGTAAAAAATAGTTTTATATTCGGGGTCATATTTGATTATTAGGCAGGCAACTAAATTATTGAGATATTGTGTAATGAAAAAATTAATTGAAAAAATAATTGAATAATGTGCTATAAATGTTATGATTTAACCAAGTTGTTATTTTGCATATGAAACTTCAAAATATTTAAAATTTTTAGATCCTAAGTCTTGGATAGCATAGCAATCGTAAAATGCTGTCGAATGGTTGCTTTTTTTCATCAATAGTTCTACTCTTGGAAACCAGTTGTGGCTGTCTGTAGATATTGTTTGCATTTTTTAATTAGATCTTTGGTTTAATATATTTCAAACAGTGTCAGGTTCAGAAAAAGAATTCATTAAAAGCAGACTAAGGGGCATGTTTAGAACAAGATTAATATTTTTTTTACAAGAAAACATTAATAATTATGGGAGTGAATTTATATTGGGAAGCTTTAGATTATAGAGGCAGATATAATTTAGATTATGTTATATGGTTAATAATAAAGTATGTTATAAAACATCTGCTATATTTTGAAATCATATATCTTGTGCCATAAAATAGTATCTGAAGACTTGTTAGATTTTTAAAAATGCTTTGAATTTAAAAGATACTGCAGTTCAAGATTATACTAGTCATGAAAAAAAAAATCTAAAATGGTTTAGTTCATTCATGAAGTTATTATAAGTTTTAATAGTAAAAAGAATAAATAAATAGAAGGTGTTTTAACATGAATTGAAAAGACCTGATTGATTGGACATTAAATATAGGATGATAGAAGAATTAACAAAAATAGATAAATTTGTTTCATTTTGGAAAGAAAAAAATTGTATTTGAAATAATAATTAGAAATCTACTTTTATACTTCATATTATTTCAAGTTTTTGCAAGATGTTTAATAAAATAAAATCGTTGAGAATATAAGCAAAATTATCACTGCTGCATGGCAAGATTTTTTTATCTTATAGTTCAATGGAATCCATTCTATTTAATCTATTTATGGTATTGCACATGCTATTGAAATGAATTGTAAAATAGGCATTACTTATTTTGATTTATTCAGTCTTCGATTAAGCATAACACAAAATTCTTTTCGAAATGAGTGTACAGAAGTGATTTTGTTTGGAATTTGATGAATGATTTGAATCTTTTATTAGGGAAAGAGCTTATGTCAAATTTTGTCTTTTCTGTTATATGATTGTAAAAATTTGTAAGCATATTTATTGTAGTAAGAAGAAAGTGTAGTATATTTTGAAAATGTATGTAAATATTTTTGTTAAATTATGTAGTAATAAAATGACCATTAAGAATGAAGGAAAAAAACAAGCAAATAGTTTATTGCTTAGGAGTTTATAAGAAGTTTGAATATCACAAATGACAGAACTGGAGCCATGATACATGGATCTTAAAGTCCATTATTCTACCACTACACTATCCAAAAAAAAAAAATCAGGATATTAAACTTTTTTTTATTATGTTAAGAATTATTATAAAATAAATTCAATTGTCATTTAAAAAAATCTTGACTTATTGGAGTTATGGTTTAATAAAGCATTTAAAATTATGAATGTAGTAATTTTATTAAATATAAACTATTTATTATCTTTTTGATATTTTCATTTTGGAATATGACTCAGTTATTTGGAATCCAACTTCAAAAGAAATATTTGCAAATTCAACTAAACTCGATGTAAAAAGTGTCAGACATTTTTCATTCTTATATAAACTTGTCTTCCTCTCTCTCCAAAAATTGATATTTTATATCAGATATTGTCATGTATAAATGTAAAACTCATATTTCTAATAATTTCTTTTGTGTTAAAGTTTGTCATTTAGAGATTCTAAAACTTATCTCCGAAGTTCAATTCTTTTAGGTTAAATTTAATTAATATTAATATTTGATGTAATTATAAAAAAAATTAAATATATTTACAAAATATAATTTATAGATATTATTTCTTTTTTATATATGTATTTTCTTCATATATTTTATAATAAAATATAAAACTCAATGCAATTTTGTAATTGACTGAGGTTTATAAATAATAGTAGCTGGAAGAAAGTCCAGGGGCACTTTTCCAAGATCCAAAGCTCCTTGCTGATGAAAAGAATAATGAAACTGGTCTGGGGATATTGGATAGGATAACACAGGATAGGGATTTATTAAAAACTATTATGTGGTATCTACTATTACTTACTAAAGCTTATAATAAGTGGCATAGAGATGGTGAAAAAGTATATTGCTAGTTGAATTATTATTAATAATTATAAAATTGCTGAATATGGAGATTGTAAAACTATAGATGTCATAAAAATGAAAAAATCTTAGGATTTAGAAAGATTCTAGTTGATGTTCTAAAAAAAGATCTAGAGCAAAAAGTCTTAAAGAAATTGATTGCCACTTGTATCACAATTTATGAACTACATGAATAGAAAATGCAACATCTTGAACATCTATTGGATTATCAAATTTTATAATCAGCAATAAAAACCAAAGGAAGTTGATTCCTAATACTGTTCTACAATCATTTTATGAAGTGTATTTTTTTTCTCGTACAGGTTTTATTCACACCTGCACTTTTATATGTAATATATAGGGGGTTTGAACTCAGACTTTCACACGACCCTCAACCATCCATGCTATCTCATACCACTGATACACTTGATCACACACATGTTGAAAAGATAAATAATCTCCAATATACATATTTCGTGCTAAACTAGCACTCATCAGTTGGTCCAGATTATCATCTCCACACATATATACAATCAAAGCTTATATTAAGCTAGCCAATCCTCATACTTTAATGGACAGGCTTCAAACCACTCCACCCCACAACTCTTCAGTCATCCATTTCATTGAAAATCTGATGATGGAATGTTCAAAGCCCACCTTAGTGCCAACCTTCTCATTCTACCCATGTTGACCACAAGTCATTCTGACCCCTCATGTACAGGACATAATCCATTTACATGCATATGCAAGGGCTGGGCAGACCTTAAAGCACTATATTTTGAAATGTTTTTTTTTCTTAATATAAGCTGAGCTTTGATTGTATATATGTGTGGAGATGATAATCTGGACCAACTGATGAGTGCTAGTTTAGCACTAAATACGTTTATTGGCGATTATTTATCTTTTCAACATGTGTGTGATCAAGTGAGTCAGCGGCGTGAGATAGCATGGATGGTTGAGGGTCGTGTGAAAATTGTACTTGTAAAAAAATTTGAATATGTTAGAATGCTATAATTTAATGTTTTGTATGCATGGCAATATTCTTCATACATATTTAAATGAATAACATTAAGTTTATATTTTTTTTTCTGATTAAATTGAATTAATATAAATAGTTAATCTATTTAATCTATGAAATAAATATTATCTAAAGAAATTTAATGTTATTTATTTTAATGCCCATGTAGAATAACTGACCATTAACTGTACACACACACACACACACAAAGTTATAATGGTAGTGTGAATATATATATATTAGGAAAATGAAAATATGAATACAATACATTTGAAATTTATAATAAAACTATTTGTTTGTTGATGTTTTCAAAGTGTCTTATGGTAATTATATTTTCCCTCAGCTGGTCTAGAGAGGTTTAAGCATGTTAAAAATTTTGTCTGTAAAACTTGCTTAAACTTGGATTCTTTTGAATGTGTTTTTTGCTAGAGGCTGTAGATTTGAATAAATTTCACTATAATGATTTACCTAAGTTAAAATTATGTTAATTATTAGCTACAATAATAATTTTTGACTAGTTGTTTTGTTTATTAAAAAAGTAAATAAATCAAGTTTGACAGTACTTTTAATATAAATAATAATTTATGGATTTACAATTATTTTTACATAGTTGGTGGTCATAAATAAGGAGCTTTTTTCAATTTATACATTATGTTTGTATGCATATATATATAAGATTCAAATTATACAGCACTAATAATAAGAAATATTTTGGAATGATAAACGTACATGTGTCACCTATATTAATACAACATCTCCTAGTATTAAAGAAATCCAAATTACAGATAAAAATTGATTCTGATATCCATAATATATGTCGTTAATAAATTAGACAATGGTATATGTTAGGATGAATATAAATTCATGGAATTATCCACCTAGCATTATTCAAATTGGTAATGCAGAATTAATTTCAACCTATTTTTAACCAATCTTATACCAAATATTAAATAAGTAAATTATAAATTATCATAATAGATATTATTGTCTAATCCATTATCCATATAAAATCATATATCGTAGATAGAAGTGGATTCATTTTTCATCTGCAATGTGGATTGCAATAATATTAGTAAATGTTGCATTAACATACCCTTGTACTTGGAAGTTAGTAATATATTACTTATATAGATTCATACATTGATAAATATCTGCATTCATCCACATTCGTAAATTTATTAGATAATTTGGGTTGGATGGTGATTTATGTTTTCTAAAAATTTATAACTCCCAAACATAAGGAAAGTATTTTATTTGAAAATGTTATACACCTGGGTCTCGTTTTATGCGATAGATAGGTTCCTCAGAAAACGCGCGCAAACGAAATCGCGAAAAAATAGACGTAACTTACATTGAAAAGGGGGGGATGCGGTCTGTGATTTTTCAAAATTCGTGTAAAAGCAAAGCACCAATGTAAAATTACTTTAAAATTCGCGCAAAAAAAAAATTAGGAAATAAAATATGACTAATAAAAAATTTCAAATTTGAAAAAAATTGATACAAGACAAACTTTTTTTAACTATAATATTTAATTTTATTCAAAATAATATATTTTTATGCATAATTTACAGTACAGTAATTTACATTTTTTTTATACACGTTTTAATTATTATAGCTATTCGCCGAAAAACACGTTCGTTTGCGAACAACTAGCACCAACTTCACACTCATGTTGTCAATGGTTTTCTGGTGACAACGTAATTAGTAATTAATCTTTGAGATGATGATTTTATTAATTGTTTATGAAACTAACAACTAAAAATTAAATTCTTATTTTTGTCTTTAATTTTCAATTCCATTTAAAAATCAAATTTCACATCACATTATTTCAAGTCGCCGTAAGTAATTTTTAAATTGTTAATTAACAATTAAAAATCAGATTTTAATTGTCAAATTTAATTGTGCCCATTGCTATTACTGACCTTTTAAAAATAAACTTGTGGACACTAAATGATTAATAATTGATTACGTTCTTTTTTAAAAAGCAAAAACAGAATGTGATTTAAAATTAACACGCACAATGTTTGAACAAATTTACATTATAATCTTGTAAAATTTAATGGGTGTATACATAAAATGTGGAAATCATGATTTTAATTTCATTATTGCATAAAATCTTACTATTATAAAGCACTGAAAATATTGAAATTACTAAGTTGAAAGTCGAATTCCAATAATGTGCTATTACTTTCAATATAACGTAAGTGCGCAAAATTTATTATTTAAAGTAATAGTGCAATATCGGAGTTCGACTTCCAGTGAAACACGAATCGCGTAACTTCAAAATCGTGTTAAATAAGTCTGCGTAAAAAGAGACCCAGGTGTATATAGAGCTCGCAAAACAAGCTTTCAGAATAACCTCAACCCCAGACCGGTTTCTGCATCTAGCATCATCAGTGAGGTGCCAGGATATTCATTAGATTAAAAATACTATGACAAGCCCAGCACTTTATCTAATGTTTAACTATTGAGGAGAAAATCTGAAATTTTCAGATATCCATATGTCTAAAAATCCAGCTATCTAACTCAAATAGCCATATGGGACTGAACTAAGTTCAGATAAACCATATATTAATAGCTTTAGCAATACAAAATTGCCAAAGCCTTAATAGCAAAAAATAAAAAATGAAGTCAGATGTCACATGACCTAATTTTAATAAAAACTCGTATTTACAAATGTTATATATAGAACCTGCAAAACGAGCTCTTAACAAGCTTTCAGAATATCCTCAATCCCAGACCGGTTTTTGCATCTAGCATCGGCAGTGAGGTGCCAGGATATTCATTAGATTAAAAATACTAGGACAAGCCCAGCACTTTATCTAATGTATAACTATTGAGAAGAAAATCTGAAATTTTCAGACATCCATATGTTTTTATCATTTTATTTTTTGCTATTAAGGCTTTGGTAGTATTATATTGCTAAAGCTATTATTATATGGTGTATCGGAACTTAGTTCAGTCCCATATGGCTATTTGAGTTAGATAGCTGGATTTTTAGACATATGGATGTCAGAAAATTTTTAGATTTTCTTCTCAATAGTTATACATTAGATAAAATGCTGGGCTTGTCCTAGTATTTTTAATCTAATGAATATCCTGGCATCTCACTGATAATGCTAGTTGCAGAAATCGGTCTGGAGTTGAGAACAGCTTGTTTTGTGGGCTCTATATATAACATTTGTAAATACGAGCTTTATTAAAATTTGGTCATGTGACATCTGACTTCATTTTTTATTTTTTGCTATTAAGGCTTTGGTGATTTTATATTGCTAAAACTATTAATATATAGTGCATCTGAACTTAATTCAGTCCCATATGGCTATTTGAGTTAGATAGCTGGATTTTTAGACATATGGATGTCTGAAAATTTCAGATTTTCTTATCAATAGTTAGTTATACATTAGATAAGAGCTGGGCTTGTCCTAGTATTTTTAATCTAATGAATATACTGGCACCTCACTGACAACACTAGATGCAGAAACCGGTCTGGTGTTGAGGATATTCTGAAAGCTTGTTTTGCGAGCTCTATATATAACATTTGTAAATACGAGCTTTATTAAAATTAGGTCATGTGACATCTGCCTTGATTTTTTTATCATTCTATTTGAAAAGTAAATCTTCAGAATGATAATTTGAAGACACATGAATACATATCAACTCTGGAAATTGGACAAATTTTAAGAAATATTATGTTGGTAAGAACCAGCTATACTTTTTTATTTTTAGGAAAACAATGAAAATATTTTTTTTTTTGCTTAAATATGTAAGCAATACTATTTTGATATAATATTAATCCATATATCCATGTGTTGATTGTATCTCAATGAGCTCGATTTTGTGCAAGAATAATTAATTTCTTTTGGATAATGTCTAATAAAAATTTTCATTTTGATTGAATTACGAAAATATAGCTGTTGTGTGAATTTTAATGAAAATACAATTGTTACATGACTTTTAGTCTTAAGTGGTTGCAATAATTATTTCCAGATAAACTCTTTAGTGCTAATTTCTGTAAATTTGAGAACATTGAATTAATTCTTTTTCATCTTTCTAATAGAATAAATGATGTGCTTTATGGTGCAATTACAGCAGTATTTTATAACATGAGAAGTACTTTCAAGTTCTGCAGTTAATTCATAATGACCTTCATTTGTACACAAATAAATTTGTATAATTTTTTGTTACTAGATGGAGACTTGTATTTTGAAAAACCTTGTTTTTACAATAATTATAATAATATCATTAGATATAGCTAAATCTCTTCAGTAATTTCATTTTTTTATTTAAATGTTTTCATATGTAATTTGAAATTTTGTTCCGACAAAAAAATAGCATTAGCTTTTCACATTTTTTTAAAGCAGTAAAATTACAAGAATATCAACATTTTAAGTAATTTATTCTAATTCCTTTCTTCCATGTAGTGTTTCAACTATATGGATCATAAATTTTTTGTTTAGTCTATGCATGCAAATATAAATTTTAACAAAAAGACGAAATAAAACATAGTATTAAAATCTAGAGCATATTTTTATTATGATTTTAAGAAAACATTTTTTTATATATTGAAAGAAAAAAATATCCTTAATGTAGAATCTTTAATAAAAGACTTTTACAATTAACTAATGAATTTATATATATACACTAATTTCATTTTTTATATTTATTATATTTTTAACAATTTTACAATTGTCATTATTCAAAGCTACTTTTAATTATTTATTTTTTATTGAAATAATAACTTGTATTAGTTACATTTTTAAATATTAGTTTATAAAAGAAATAGGCCAAATAATAATATAAACAATATATTTTTATTTAAATATATTTTGTATAATTGATTATTAATTTAATAACTGTTAAATGCTATATTCAATTTGGCTAAAATATTAATTCACTCTGAATTGTTAGTGTTGACAAAGCTATGCTTATACACATCACTCTTAAAAGTAGATGGATTCATTTTATTCTTGATTAGAGTGTTTTTAATTCTCAGCTTGAGGAAGAGTGATTTATTGTCTTTATTTACATATATACATTGAACTGTTTAATTTAATGTTTATATATTAAGTTTTATTTAATAATTATAAACAAGATATTAGAAGAGACATTCCATCTCCAGCCTTGTATAATTAATTATTAGTTTAATGACTTAAATTCCACATCCCATCTGGATCAAATATTAATTTCATTCTGAATTACAGTGTTGATAAAGATATGCTTATAACCATCAGATTTTTAAGAATAGGTGGATTCATTCTATTCTTGATGCTTTATTCAACATTTAGAGTTTTTTTAATTCATAGCCTGGGGTAGGATGATTTACTCCCTTTATTTACGTGTATGCATATTGTAATGGTCAGCTTATGAAGAGATTGAAATTATTAGAACTCTCATTAGAGGGCCCAGTATGTTCACAACCTAGACTACTATTTTCCTTACTTTTTAGTATCTACTATCTAAATTAGTACTTGGTCTTCACATTCAACTTAAATCTAGGCTACACATGAAACTCCAAATCTAGATTCTATTCTGCAAACATATAGTCATACATATAAACTCCAGAATATAATGAAATTAAACTAATAATTATTAATAGATTAATTAAACACATTTTTTTATTCAATTTGATCTTTCTTTCTCATTAACTTTCAATATTATACTAGCTATTGTGTATGACATAAACACGAATATAAATGATACACAAGATTTAGGATTAACCTAAAAATTTATAATAAAGCCAAATTTTAAAGAAATTTTGAAATTAAATTTAGGGCATATAAAAATTGTTGAGTTTTTATCCCAAGATTACAATAAAAATCTACATAATGTAATGGTACCTAGTAAAGTTAGCAATCCTAAGAAATAGGGAATGATGATCCAACTCATATGTTTGCGCAACATATATAAAACCATATATAAATCGTACCACAAACAATAAAAACTAAAACGTCATTACCTAAGGCTCCCTAGATTTCTTCACTCAGCCATCACATTTGATGTTATAAGCCCATTTTTCTTTTATAGCCGTCTAAGTCTAGGAGATAAATGAAAACTATAAATGCATCATATTATGAAAAGAATACCAATATGCCAAGCCAGCGAATATAATAAGATTTTATTAATATTGTAAAAAAAATTAAATAAATTTATGTACACACTTTATATGTTTAAAATAGTTATGGATGACCTATAACATCTGTGACTCACAGATACAATTAACTGAGATAAATTATTTGGGGTTCAAACATAGGATAATTCATAATAACTTCATGTATTTCTATGACCCATTTTATCTCATTAGCATTAGGCTGTTATATGTTTTCAGTTTAAGATCTTTAATAAATTTCTTAAGAGTAACTAACATTACTCTCACCTTGGTCTCTCTTAATTTTACATTCTATGATTCACTACATGTCTGAGACATGGACATTCAATTATTTATATTATCTCATACATATTTACTTACATAAGTATAGCCAAGTCATGATTCGGCATTTGCTTGTAGACTTCAGGCAGAGGAGTGAAACTTCAATATATATAATAATAAAATAACATAAATGATTCATTGATATCCTAGACTGTAAAAGGGAATACCTGTTTAATTAATGTCTCTCTCTATATATAGGGTATGCCTGGTATGATCCTACTAGAGAGCAAAACATACCTAGAGTATATAGCTAAACATACACTGTAGTAATAACTTGTCTGCTCAAATCATTAATATGGAAACATAGAATGATAACCTAGTTAAAAAAACATTGATTAAAATCTTTTATTATTAAATCTGATAAGGCATAAAAATGCCTTCTTCACATGTCATAACAATGACAGCATGCAACATA
Source organism: Epiperipatus broadwayi (assembly GCA_028023455.1). Lineage (NCBI taxonomy): Eukaryota > Metazoa > Onychophora > Udeonychophora > Euonychophora > Peripatidae > Epiperipatus > Epiperipatus broadwayi. Next base: position 3,857,648 of record JAQFVV010012410.1, on the reverse strand, counting down.
CAAATATGAATCACCATCTAGACTAATGCTAGCACATAACTATTATTAAACCGGCAAAATGCTCCATACAGTAGTGCCACCCTGTGACAACCAGAGTAATCAATGGATGGCAGAAAGCTTGTACATAAAATCCCCATCTAGTGCCTACTCATCCAATATACCCAGACTAGTTTCTGACTTGTGGCCTTCATCAGTGAGGAGCTTTGGATCTGAGAGCACTGCACCTAGATCTTAGGATCTAATGCAACCCTCCAGAAACCACCTTTTATCTCTACTTAACTACAAAACTATGAGAATGAAATTGAAAACACTATATTTTCAATCTAAACTCAATAGCTTATATAGTCATGTGGGTCTGAACTCAGTTCCGCACCCATACATTTTGATGTCTTTGGCTCTTTAACAATCATAGCCACCACTATCCTATTAGGCAGGATTGGTGTTAATCCACTAAACATCACATTGTCACCATCTCTAATGCTTGCACATAAATTGTTATTAAACAGGCAAAACTCTCCATACAGTGGTGCCACCCTGTGCCAACCAGAGTAATCAATGGATGCCATAAAGCTTAAGTAATAATATATTAAATTCTATTATTGACAAAGTAATACAATCTATTACTTAATAATAATACATCAACCATCTACATAGACACAAAGTTAATTTGTGCATGAAAAATATTTATATATATGTATTCAATATCACAAGATAAAATATTAACAGGCAGATCAGAAATGGACTCTGATCACATGCACAGAATAATAATATTCTTGTGATGCATCTATGTTCAATATTCTTGCAAAAAACACAACTAGTAGCTGAATCCAGAAATAAATCATCATGGAAAACTGTATTTGTATCATAGTGGCAGTCAGACTTTTCAATTTCTTTAAAATTTATGAGCAGGGACTTCATTTTTATTATTATATATGAATTAAGCATGTTTAACAGATTTTTCTTTTATGTCCAATTCATAACCGATTATACTATTGATCATATATGCAAACAATCTTATGCACTCCTATCTCAATTTCAACTTATACATATATTGCAGACAAAATTCTTACTTTCAAATTTGATAAAATTTTCAATAAACTATGAACAACATTAGAGGCGAAAAAAAGCATTTAAAATAGCTTTATAAATTGTATGTTGGTGACCATTAATATTTATAAATATCGATTCTATGCAACATACATCCATGTATTTTGTTTTATATTAAGAATTCATGGAGAACTACTAATCTATCCTGTAGGATTATTTGAATATAAAATATAAAGTCTATATCTCTCATAAAAATATTATGTAATTTGTTTTTTCGATTGTTTTTCATTAACACTAAACTTCTTTGTAGTGCTTATTATTATTTTACTCTCAACTTATTATTTATGAAACTATTATTATAAAGTGCTGAAAACTTTGAAATTATTCAAACGGAAGTCAATCTCCGATATTCTATATACACCAACTTTTACATACCATGCTTAAATCAGGGCTTGAGTGTATTGTGTGCCTTATGTTATAATCAAATATTTACTTGTCTAATCATAGGTGGTTAAAAATGAGACACTGTCTTTCTCCTGTGATGGGTTAAATAGATTTGTATTTTTTTATAATAATCAATCAATTAGTGTGTAAAAATAATCAAAAATACTTTATAAACAAGCAAAAATTCATTTTAAATTATATTTTAAAATCTCCACATGAAAATGACCAGAAGAACACGATTGCCCTCTGGATGTTTTCTCCTGTGAAAAAAGAGTAAAGAAGACATCTTGATGTTAGCTGCTGTCTGTAAGATGCTTATCTTTTCAGATTTTTTTCTCAACTTTAACATAAGAGCATTATATCAAAAATCTACTTTTTAAAAAAAAAAGTCTGTCATTATCACTTAGGATAACCTTAATATGGTACTACAATGTAAAGTTATAGGACAGCAGCACTTTTTCTGAGGAAACTTTCACTGATTTTCAACAAAGATGAGGGATTACAACTTAATGTCTTTATATCTCTGTTCTCTTTATATGTGTGTATATGTGTATGCACAGGTACATATCAAAGTATGTTTAAAAAATTTTTTTTAATAATTGATATGTAGTGCATAATGAGTTTATAAGAATTGTAATATTTGATGAAAAAAGAAATAAACATTTAGAAATCATTACAATGAAATATGTTTACTATTTGTCTCAATATTTATTAATCATAATTTTAGTATTTCTCTCTATATATATATATTCTGTTTATCTAAAGTCTCTTAATATTAACTAAACATAGTTTCTATTAGTTTTTTGTTATTTAAGCTTTTTTTAATTTTCATATTTTAGAAAACCACAAATCAATTTTTGAATTTTAAAAATAACTTGTTAAATTTAACTAAATTATTGATTATTAATTTGTTTTCTAATTTTATGCTAAAATTGAAGTGATTTCTACTAATATTAAAACTATGGAGGGAGATTACATTATTTGCTACATAATAAGCGAAAAAACATTGATTGATAAAATAAAATTAATTTTATTTTAAATATTAGTACATATACTTTTTGTTTATTTTAAATAGGTTTTTTTTGCAATTTTTCCAATTTTTATTTTCTACACATCATTTATTAGTGCATTACTTTAAAATATGATTTAATTTTTCAATAGCTACATGTATAATTCTTCTGTATTTTTTATTGAAAAGATCTTGAAGCTTAAATTTGAATGATTTAGTGGTGGAACTTATTTTAAATCTTAGTTTTTATTACAACAAATCTATCTTAATCCATTCAATGTGATTTTTTTATGTTTTCATTTTATAACCACCCACCACCCCCAATATTTTCAATAAAATAATCTGGGTGTATTTATGAAAAATAAAAACATTTTATTACAATTTATATACATAACTTTTTAAAAATAATAAAAATTTTAAAAATAGTAAATTTTTAAAAACATTATAGCTATTAAAAGATAAAAAAAAGAAATATCACTACACTTTTATTACTAAAAATATATATATCTGAATTTAGATAATGCTATGATTGCATACTTTCCAGTTTAAACATATGTATATTGTAATACATATTATGACTTATTAAATGTTTCTTATGGCATTCATTAAAGTTACTTATTATCTTTGCATATATTCACCTTTACTACCATGCAAATACATTTTTTTTTTTATGTACAATATAAAAGTATTCATTCGTTGATCAAAAACTATTATTAAAATATAATGTTTTATACAAATAAATTCTTGAACAACTAGATATAATTATCACATTGCATCATATTTCAGGTAGCACAGCCTATGATACTGCAGTACCCTCACGAGGCATCTTGCAAAGCCCAAGGGAATGGTTAAACATTTTTTATCTCTACAGTTATGCATTCAGCATATTTTAATTACAATAAACTGTATGCAATTAATTTTTAGTTATTAATGTTATTCTATAATTTGTGACTAGTATTCAATTGTTTTGATGCCAGACATTTAAATATTATTTTGCCTTTCTTGAGCTATTTCAATAATTATATATGTTTTTATACATGCATAGTAAACATTTTTTTAAACATATTTAATCTAAATCCTTAGTTTTTACTGGCATAACAATCTGTATAATTTGCCATTGAGTGAGAATGATCGATTTAGCACCTAAAAATTACTCAATTTTTATTTGGAGAAAGTAAAAAAAAAACTCACTTTGATCAATTGAATATAACTATTGTATTCAGCCTATTAGTTTGATTCTTAAATGTTACTTGATCTCTTGCGCAACTGATAATGTGACTAATTTCATTATTGCTTCCAACAGTTTTCAACATTTTCAAAATTATGCATCTGCTTTGGCAAAGCACAGTTCTATGGAAAGATGGATCAAGTATGTATATGTTATTATTTCCTGCTTTAAAGACATTGATTAATGAATATTATTTTAAAAATATATGTGATAAAGAATTATAATATAAATTGAAATTCTTGACATGTTATAAAATAAAAAGAATAAACACATATCAATTGCTTATACATAATAAGTAATAAATAGCTTAACATCTTGAATTAGATGTAAATAAATTTGAAGAGATATCAGCTCCAATCATTATGCATAATATATTTTTTACAGCTCTAGTAAAATAAAGTAATATGATGATTGGAGTTGACATCTCTTCAAATTTATTTAAAAAGGAATACAGCAAGTTTTAAAAAAATTATCTTTTGCACCAATTTTTGCAACAATAGCCCTACATGGCATATTTGATGCTAATATAGATGTTACTTTATTAGTATTGATTTTCAGAGTTTTTAGACAAATAATATTTTAAATGTTTATTGTATATTGATTTAATCCTTAAATGTAAATTATTGCTGTAATTTTTATTTATGTCATCAGTATGCATAATAAAATTAATATATTTTATTAATAAAGAAATAGGAAGCAAGGATATTTTACTAAATAAATAATTGAATGCTTTATTCATGAGTTTGTAAGAAATTTGAATATCTGAAGTGACAGAGCTAACATAATATCACATGAACTCTGTACTTTTAAATAGTTAATCTATTCCTCCTACTCTAGATCTGTTATCTAGTTCTGGTGAAACCTGTAAGTTAGAAAGAAAGTAATGTTTGGATGTGGCTAGGAAAGCACTGGATAGGGATTTATTAAGCACTACATCTGACATTTGTTTGATTAATCAAGTTTTCGCTAGATGGCAGAATTTGAATAAGAAAAATAGATTTGCTATAAAAGTGATATAATGGGAACTACAATCTATGCATCTTGAGCTTTAGACTCTGCCAGTCTACTTCTGCCCTAAACTATATGGGCATTTTTAAATGAATCAGATTGTTATTTCTCTTTAGAATAAAGTATGTTGACTGTTAATTTTTCTTATTCCTGATCAAGTAAACAATTAATAAACAATATATTTAAAAAAAACAAAAACCAAAATAAACATAATGACAGAGAGTTCTGAAGAAGGTATCACAAAGTGGCTTAGTCACAGTTTTCGAGATGAACCCACAAGTTGCACAATCATCAGTTGATAACAATTGGCGCAGTGACAGCCGTATAGGTCAGAGTCAAACTAATCGAATGTTGGCGCGAACAACTTACACAAAAAAAATTTGCTAATTGTCAAATTTGCTGAAAAGAAACCAGCAACAGCAAAAGTTGACATGAGAGAGGCAAGTGAGTGGGCCTTCAATGTCCATCAAATCGAGAAACTTCTAATTATAAAATGGTAGAGGATTTATTTAAAATAGCAGCATTTATTATGTTTTGCAGGAAAAGGGGTCATTCAAATAGTAAACAGCTCTGTGAACCCCAAACTCCCAAGGAGTTAATATTCAATCAGATCAAAGATCATTTGTCCAACTACTATAACTCTTGTCCAGCTAGATACATTGCCATACTCCATTTTAGAAAGCGCCGACAAGGCAAAAATGGGAAAACTCAAGATTACAATACAGCCCTTTATGAACTCACAAAAAATTGCATTTATGACTCATATGTAGAGGAAGCCCTCCTCGAACAATTCTTATGTGTAATGATTAGTAATAGTCTTAGCAGTTATTGGTTGATAAAGATATTAGTTATAATGAAGTTATCAAACATGATATAGCTCACAAATTGGTCTTAGAGTAAGCGAAATAATTTGCTGATATGAAAATAGGGGACAATGATCAAACAAATCTATAAAGTTGAGAAACATGAGAGAAAGGGTAGTCAAATAAGGGAATTAATCATAGAAATAAAAAGTTGAATAAGATTTTTTGTTGTGGCGAGCTAGATCACATTGTTGGTGAGTACTTTTATAGCATATACACAATTAGCTTAAAAGGCTGACATTTGAATGTATACAACTGTAAACATACGCTATATAAAATAAATGCTTATTTACATAAAGATGAACATTGCAAACACTGCAACAAAGTATGGCACATAGAAAAAATATACAAAAGCAAGAAATTTGACCAAGAAAAGAAAAAAAAGCCACAAGGATACTAATAAAAAATTTAAGCAAGAGAAATTTTCAGTAATTAATAAAATGCCAACTGACCAATTGCAAAAAATTGTAATTACTATAACATTTATGGAAAAACGTTATTGGTGGAAATTGATAGTGGTAGTGGGGTGTCATTGGTTTCCATCAGCGATTGGAAAATCTATCATGGTTGATATAAGACAGCCATGCATGCTGATGAATACTAAACTCAAAGCTCTGGATGTCAATTGCAATGCCATAAAAACCAAAGAAGTAACCCAGGCCCCAATTTCTACTAACCATGGGAAAATAGTTAAAATGCCATTTATATATATAGTGCATGCCCCTATAAACCAACTCATTGGCCATGACTGGTATAATCAACTTGGAATAAAAATCTCTATGATCAAAAATATGACATTGAAAGACACATTAAAAACTGTTTCCCTAAAATTTTTGATGGGGAACCGGGAATAATTAAAACCAAACCAGTGTCATTAGAAATTTCACCAGAGGCAGTGCCTTTAATTTTTAAACCTTGGAAGATCCCTTTTACTCAGAAAGAAAAAGATAGCAAAAGAAATCATTGAATTAGTTGAGACTGGCATACTTGAACTGACATAGGAAGCTGAGTGGGCTACTCCACTGGTGTCAATAACGAAACCTAATTGTCAGATACAATTGTGCAGTGATTACTGTGTATCCATTAATAAATCGATAAATAAACATGCATACCCCCATCCCAAACTCCAGGGAAAATATCGCATTGTTACAGAAATCTAAATATTTTGCAAAATTATATCTGAATAAGGACTTCCACCAAATCTCAGTTACTAATAAAGCTGCCAAATTTCTTAACTTCACTATTGTTTGGCAAAGCCTCAACACCCAGTATATTCCAATCAAAAATTGAGACCCTACATAGCGGACTCGAAGGTATCATTCCTTATTTTGACTATATATATCAATCACTACAATTTCAGAAAATAAATTGAGTAGTCATCTTATAAATGTGTGCTGAAGACTGGAGGAATTTGGGGCAAAATTATATCCAGAAAAATATATATGGAAGGCCATGGAAATAAAGTTTCTAGAACCCATTGTCTCAATCTCAGGTACAAGCCCCTGTCCTGAAAAAGTCAAAGCAATATCCGAAGCTAAAAGACCTAACAATGTAAAACAGCTTAAGGCTTTTTTGGGTCTTGTGAATTATTTTGAGAACTTCTTGGATGGCAAAGCGCACATAGCCAGTCCATTGTATGATTTATTTTTTAAAAAAAATAGAAAATGGAAGTTAGAAGTGGCACAAGAACAAGTGTTTCAGCATACCAAAGCTGTTCTCACATCAAATAAACTTCTGCCCCACTATAACAGTGATCTAGAATTAACCCTAACAACCGATGCATCAGAATTTGATATGTGGGCAGTAATTTTTTACCCAGCCTACTCGGGTGAATGTCCAATAGCATATGTATTGTGCACCTTGTCCAAGATGGAAAAAAATTAGTCAGCTGGACAAGGAAGCACTCACCATAGTATTTGTAAATTTCACCAATATCTGTAAGGATGCCAATTTAAAATATTGGGCAATTACAAACCGTTGTTAGGAATTCTGGGCACTAAACAAATTTCTGAACTCTTAAGTCTTTGTATGTTGAGATGTTTAACATATGCGCAGACTATGATTACAGCTTTGAATATAAAAATGGCAAGAGAATTGGGGATGCTAATGTGATATCATAAATGTCAGACCAGTTAGAGAAAGGACAAAATGATGTAGAAATTAATTACATCGACACGCATAAGAGCCAGACCCTAAATAGCTTAAAAGTAGCTTCATGGACTACTGAAGATGCTGGATACAAATGGATTACAGAAAAAAACCATTAATGGTTGGCCAAAACAATGGGCATCTTTCCTGCACATAGAGCTATGGAAAGCTTGGGAATAATTGTCCATCTGTAAAGGGTGCATACTTCAAAGTGATCAAATCTTAATCCCAATAAACAGCAGATCCCAATTACTTAATTTATCACATGAAGGTTATCCAGGCATCATTAGGGCAAAAGCTTTAGACTGTAGTTATGTCTGTTGGCCAAAATTAATAGTGACATCAAAATGTTTACAAAAAAGGTACAAGCTCAACTGCACCCCCATCCAAATTAGAGTTCTGGAAAGAAGCTGAGAAACCATGGTAAAGGATACTCACTGATCATTGCAATTCAATCCAGACCAATTATTTCTGGTAGCTGTTGATGCCTACGCAGGATGGTCTGAATATAAACCAGTCAGAAATACGACTTCGAATGAAACAATCGACAAACTGATGGAGATGTTTTTATACCCATGGCCTTCTGGAAAACCTGATATCCAAGAATGGTATGTGGGCTTCTGTCTGAAAAATTCTCATGCATTATGCATAAATGGGGAATAAATTTCATATTCACTCGACTGTACTACACCCCTGAAAAATTCCCAGGCTTTATGCATGAATGGGGAATAAATTACATATTCATTTGACTGTACTACTCCCTGAAAAATTCCCAGGCATTATGCATGAACGGGGAATAAATTTCATAATCATTCAACTGTACTACCCCCCAACCAAATGGACTGGCCAAGAAGGCTGGACAAAACTTGTCAGTCATCAACAAAATGAGAAAACAAAGATTGGAAGAAGTGGTTTTCAACATGCTTTTATATCAACATTCTTAGTCTACAACTAAGTCAGGCAAATCACGCATAGAGAAATATCTAAGTCATAGTTTGCATAACAAGCTTGCTAAAATTATACCATCCAAAGATTATGAAGCACTTACAGTCGTAAACTACAAATTTGTATGAAAGAGAATGTATACGGGTCAGAAATAACCTTAACAGATTTTGGACAAAGACTGAAATTGTACGCTATTTAAGCAAGCAAGTAGTGACCATCTGATTTGCAGATGGAAGAGTTACATAAACACATCAGTCAGTTGCGGAAGGATGAAAGAATAGAAGAAATGCCACTGCCATTTCTGAAAAGTGAGAACATTAATGCAGTCCCATATGACAATACAAAAATAGAAATGAAAATCACTCCCACTGCAGACGAGTTACTTGGTACACAGAAACAAGAAAATACTACAAATCTTGAAACAAAATCCTCTCAACATGAAAAGAGGGGGAAAAAATCCTTCTCACCTTAGTGATTATGGTTTAAGTTCAGAAAAGCAGAAAAAAGTAAAATGCTTGAATCTCTGAACTTGGGGAAGATGTGTTTAATATGTGTGTATATTTATATACATGTAAATGAAAATAAGAATAAATAAAAGTAATATTTATTAAAAGGTATATTATATGTATAAAATGCATGTGCATGTATAGTATTAATTAAAAGAAGTAAATCGTATACCAAAGGTTAGCTATACTGATAAAATAATCAGTAATAGCAAATATATAAATGAAAGCTAAATAAAGAAAGCTACTGCAACTATGGAATGTTAGTTCCTAATCAGTTTCGATGATAATGAAAACTGATGGCTAAAAATATAGAAATGGAATTTAAACGGCTTTATATGATCCCAAGAATTGGATAAGGGTTAAGTCGAAATACAGATCACCACGTGGACAGCAGATGGCAAATCAAAAGAGACAATGGACTACGCCCAAGTATGCAGGTAGAAGAACCAGGGAAAAAGAGTACTCTTGAGGTGAAGCTTTTGATATGCAGATATGCTGTTCAACAGGTGCTGCAGACATTCTCTCCACCTACATATAGCCTCTCAGAGAAGTTTACCTCTGAATGTTCCAAAGTAAACACAGGGTCTCATTACAGGTCATATAGATCTTCAGTATTATTTTTTAAGCCTTCAGGCCCATGTAATTGTGTTATTAAAGTATTTATATAAAGTGTGTAACTTTAGAACATATAAGAAAAATACTATTTGTTTATAACCCCCTGACTCTATATTAATTAAACTTTATTCTAACTACTAGCCGTGTGCCATTTTATTCAGAGTATTTCTTTTATTATTAATTTATGCAATCCAGAGTGCAACAGTTTGTCTCTGGACACAGTACAAAGTTTAATTAATTCTGCATATAAGATGCCATTTTTGAGGATTCACCATAATGACTGTCATCACTTTGTACTCACTACTTCAATTAACAATCAGCTATTTGCTATAGCAATCTTTAAAAAAAAAAAATTAAAAAAAAAAGTGTCTGCCATTTTTTTTAAAGAAATGGCCATTTTGTAAGACTTAATGACATCATGGGATAATTGTGTCTTCAAAACAACATTAATTTTTAAAAAGTAAAATGGCTTGTACTATACTATAGCAAGTCATTTCAATAAAACTAGAGGATAGATAGTAATAAATAGAACATCTATTTTAACTAATTTTAATTCAATATGATTCTACTGAAGTCTATAACAGGATTTTTGACCCATTTGTAGCTAAAAAAAAAAAAAAAATTCCAAGTTTTATGCAGCATATAATTAAAAAAATAAATTTTCATTGTATACAGAATTAAATTGAACTAAAATTAAAAATGTATATATTATTTAAAAAAAAAAACAATTTTCACTTAATTAATTTTTATTTAATATTCTCATTCCAGTGGACCCCCCCCCCCCAAAAAAAAAAAAAAAAAAAAACATGTTGATCTTACTGGAAAAAAAAAGATTCAAATATTTATGTTATTAAAACTATAAAAATTATATTTTTTAAATGTAATTTTGATTTTAGAATGCATTTTTATTAAAAAAAAAAAAAAAGATGGACAATTATTTTTTAAAATGTTGCTTAAATAGCATTGGAAAATTATTTAGTTTTATTGGTTAAGTAATTACAAAAACAAAAAAACATTAATAATATAAGTTAAGTAATTACAAAAACAAAAAACATTAATAATATAATATAAATCATACTAAAAACAAATTTTAAAATGGTCATTATGTTAATTTAATGCTTCATTTTAATTTAATGAATCATGGTTTATTGGAATATAAACCTTGTTTGACATTGTAAATTTAAAATGGCCAACATAAAATGTAAAATTATTATTACTATTTTAAAAAAAAACACAGCAACTAAAATGTACTTCTTATTCACTATATTTATTTATTTATGCCAATTTATAATAAACTTCATGTGAAGAAAAAAATCACATGTGAGGTTAAAAATATAATAAATTAATATACAAATATATAAAACTTATTTAAAACAATAAAATTAACAGTTAAAACAAACAAATAAAAAGTAATTGAAATATAAGTAGTTATCATTTAATAATATAAAGATATACATTAATAAACATGTATAAGTTAATAAGCATATGTATAAAACATATAAAATGTTAAGATTAACAATTATAAGTATAATAAACTATATATGCAGTCCTAAATTACATCATTTAGTTACGTTCTAGAATTTAATAAGATCAGTTCAATCTTATTCTTATTAATTATTTAATTTAAAATGAAACTTAAACAAAAATTATAATTTTGCATACTTTTTACAATGGAAACAAAAAGAAAAAATCACAATTGAAATATAGTCAGTTATAATCAAATATTAAATTTAATCCAGTTATTAGTTGAAGTTAATCATAAAACTATTTTTTTCTTAAATCTCTTTATTGAAATATTATACATATTTTCAGGATAATACTGCATTAAAATATTGAAATACTGTACATTGGACCAATATAACATATTTGATATCTGCTGTGGGTTTTGTTATAATGAGGATAATTAATGAAATTAAATTTAGACATTCTAGTTTTACTTCTTTTTTAAGAAACAATACCTTGGAATGATATAATTTGAAATAATGATATAAAATATTGACTACAAATAATTTTTTGATTGATAAAATTCCTGATATATAAAGAGTTAAGACAATTTATTTAAAATAATCTAAAGAAAAATATTTGTTTAAATTAATAGTATGCTTAATAAAAAAATTATCTTTATTCATTAATTATTACTTTTTAAAATACCTTTATTGATTTTGGAAAATCTGTTTATTTGTTTGTTTGTTACCTTTTAATCTTTTTTAAGTTAGAATGAAATTTGAAAATGGAAGTTTAATATATTTAAATTCAATTAAATAGCTTGAAAATTGATATATAACTAAGTTAAAACATCCTAATCCATTTGAAACATATCTTTTCAGTACTTCAACTAGTTTGGTAGATATGGAATAGATGGTGGGCAAATATGAAAATTATTCAATATTTTCATTTTGCAGTTAACATTTATTTTTAGAATTTTCATTTGTTTTAAATAATAGTCAAAAGAGGGCAGTTTAAATGTTTTTTTTTTCAATTTAATAACATTTTAAAAACCATTTTAAATTCTTAATGTATCATATTTAGTATGTAAACCTTCAACTATCTGCTCTCTCCTATAACTGATACACATGACCACATATGTGAAAAAGATAAATGATATCCAATATATGTATTTCATGCTGAACCAGCACTCATCACTTGGTTTAGATCATCATCTCCTACATAGATATATATAATCAGTGCTTGATTTACATTAAGATAGTAAATCTTCAAACTTTAATTGACTGGCGTCAATCTATTCCATCCCCGAGCACTGATTATACATGTGTGGGAGATGGTCTGGATCAATGGATGAGCACTGATTCAGCACAAAATATGTATATTGGAGATCATTTATTTTTTATGTGTGTGTGATCATGTGGCTCGGTTATATAAGAGTGAATACCTGAAGGGAGCTTGAAAGTCGGTGTTCAAATCCCCTACATTACATTTAAACTCCATGTATATGAATTATGCTTGTATTTCAAAAATATAATCAGTGACCAAGTTTTTCATTTAAAAGTGTTTCTATCTTTATTTTAAAACAATTATTTTTTTTAAAAAAAAAAAACAACTAAAAAAATTGTACTATTTACAACAATTGCTAAAAGTTAAAAAAGATCTTTAGTATTTTTTTTTTTTTAAAAAAAAAAAATGTTCTAAAATAAAAATAAATCTATCAATTTAAATAGAGAACTTAGTTACTGATTTATTATACATATGTAATTATGTACAGATAATAAATATAATATATATATATTAAGAATATAAAATAGAAATTCACATAACGTTAAGAATATATATTGTACATTTTGGGTAAGATTTAAAAATTAAAAAAAGTAAAATTTAAAAATCATTAATGGACATAATTTTTTTTTTTTATTAGTTAGTATAATTTGTTTTGATATGTACAATGAATGCTATTTTTGTTTAAATTATCTATTTAATTTAAATAATGTTAATATTGGAAAGAATGTAAGCATATATAGATTACTAATCCAGATAAGTAAAAGAAAGTACAAATGCAACAGTTTACCATCAGAGTAAAATCTTTTAATGATAATTAAAGATGGCTGAAATAAAATATAAAAAAGATAACTTTGTACTTCCAAAGTAAAAAGGAATGTAGAAAGTTATTGAGTGATAATAATAAAACAAAGGACGAGAAGATATGTGCAGAAATTTCCAAAATGATCATCAATATAAAAGAAGTAGACAAATTTAGAGAATGGTCTTTTTACTTGTATTTTTCTGGCTGTTTCTTGTGTGCAGCATTTTTGAAGCTGTAATAAAATGCTCCCATTCAGAACTACTATGCTGAACCTAGTTGACATGCCTGAATAGAAACCAGATTGTTCACTGACACATTGCAAAAGTCACCAAAAACTTCATCTAGCCTTGGCCTAAATATGGATCAGAGATGCGAAAATATTACCAGAATGAAGCTCTAAATAATTACTATGGACTCCTCATAAAAGGAATTTACCAGTATGTTCATGTCCATATCATAACTCATATCTAAATCAAAAGGATTAAATTCAAATGATAAACTTATAATTTAGATTTAAAAAAGGAGAGACATTTGCTATTTAATCCTTAAACTGTTTGAATTAAGTAGTTAATATCATTATCTGAATATATATGTGCGTGTTTTTTCTAGTGCTATAAATAATTCTTAATAACTGTTTAAATATTTAATGTGTCTTAATAAAACTTTTATTACTAATATAAACCTTTCATTGTCTGTGCTTAATTTTAGTTATTTAGATTTTATTATCTAGTTCAGAGAATTGTGTAAATTATCTTTGTCAATATACTTGAATAAAGCCTGGGGAAAATTCATATAATAAATTAATTAAATGACATGAAAACATAATTCCCGATCTTACTTTTAGTTATTTGCTCCATAAGCCTTGAGAAAATGAGGTGAGAGTTAATGGGTTTACAGATCCTGGCGCCCTCTTAAATAAATTAAAACTAACTTTACCAGCGATTCGAGTTGTAATAAATATTAGGTCAGTTAATCAGGAAATATAATTATATTCTTGAAATATTCGAACTCATACCTGAACATAATATTTTCTTTCAATAGTTTGATTAACTAGCACTTTATAGTGCATAAAATAAAGACCTAAATCTAAAATGTAAAATATTACAATATTAACTTACTGCAGAAATATCTAATGACTTATATATACTATATGCGTGATATTGATTTAAATGTAAAATTATATGTATTAAATGTTCATTTACAATATATACACATGTATTATTATGTACACATAATAAATATGATATATATATATAGGAGTATCACATTTTAACTTATAGCAGAAATATCTAGTGATATATATATATCAGATATGTGTCCAGTCAATTTAAATTACACTATAGTTTTAGATTTTTATTTAGTGTACCATTATTAAAAACTTAAAAATAATAGAGCAATTTTTTTTTTTATTAAATGCTTTTATTGACTGCCTACTAAAAAGAAATAAAATAATTGTTTCTTCAATTAATTAAGTCTATCCCTATTTTAGGGATTGGCTTAATTGATTTTTGCCCCCCTCCCCATTCCTGTTTTTATTTCTAGTTAAATCTAAAAATTGTGGTTGAAGAAACAATTATTTTATTTCTTTTTAGTCCACAGCCAATAAAAGTATTTAATAAAAAAAATTACCTATTATCGTCAATTTTAAGTTTTGTTTTGTTTTTTAATCTGATTTTTAATATTTATTATATATTTTAAATAGTTGGTAATGTGTTAAATATGAGTTAAATATTTCACCATAGGAAACCATTATATTTAATTTTTTTATATGGGATTCTTGATTTATGAAGTATTTTGGGAATTCATATGATCTCATTATCTAGGATAAAACTGTACTTATTACTTTGTTTGAGACATTTAATGCAACTATTTATGTGAAATTCAATATTTAGTTTAAGGGAAAAGAATTGACTTGATATATTATGTTTAAATAAAATTTGAATTTTAAATAAAATCAAAAAAATCATAATGTAAAATAATAAATGAAGTATAGACTTTTAGAACCTTGTCATAAAATGTAGTATGAGAATAAATATGAAGTATATATGTTTGCTTATTTATAATTCTACTTTTCACTTTTAGGAGAGAGGGGAGAATGTTGCTCTATTTGCAAATTAGTTTCAACTTTGTTATTGGTATATTGAGAGAATATTGATTTAAATTCGTAATGGATGAATAGTGAATTGATTTAAAGTTAGTTTAGTTTATAAAAATGTCTCACCATCAGAAATGTTTAAGGAATTGCAGAAAAAATTAAAATAAACATATACATTAGAGAATTACAATTTTTCTGAAATTAATTTTTATTTAGAATAGTTTTTAAAAATCTAGCTTCAGAAAAAATGGGTCTCAAGATAAATACATAAGGATTACAAAAATCATCTTTGATTTGTAGGTGATATTGTTCTGTTTGTAAAATGAGTTATTATAAATTGGTGAATAAGATTTATCCAGCTTGAAGATAAGTTTGAAACTAAATTTAATTAATTTATTTTGCCTATAGTAACTGTAAATAGAAAAATAATTGAACTATTTATATCGATTATTTGTCTTATGGAGTCCTGCATGATTTGGTAGAGTGGTTGGCTCTAGGATTCAAAGTTCACACTCTTTTATTTCCAGTATTTAATTTTCTTAAGAACTTCTGAACTTATATTTTATGTTATCTTCTAAAAATAATGAGGGAATAAACAAATTAAAAGTAGTTTGGAAAGCAATTGGTAAATCAATATTTTATCTAAATGAATCAGAGTTACTGTGAATTTTTTTGGTATCCTAGACAACCTAGATATTTGGCAGTTTTCTCTCCCTTCATTGCCATGTAGGGAGTATGCAATTGGCCCATACCTAGTGAATGGGTGAATCTTGCATGTTTACTGATAAAATAAATTTTAAATAAATTCAGAGTGATTCAAATAAATTAGCATCAAGGGTTTATTGCAGTATTGCAATATATTCACACACGTACACCCCTCACTCCATTAATCAGTGCTTTAGACATTTGCCTACTTATCTAACCTAGCTATACAGTTCTGAAAATAATTTAAAGGAGACATTTTTTATTAATACATGTAGCCTATTTGAATGTATGGTTGTAAGCATGGGATTCGGGTTCGCATCATTGCTGAGGAAAATAATATATTCAGTATGGCCAAGAATGAAAAGAGAGATTACCAAGTTTACTGGCCATTAATGACTAGGAAAGGTTGTGATTGATATTAATCGAAAATATTAATGAAATTTTTTATGATGATGATTGTAAGCCACAAGCAAAATAAAATTGATCATATTTATAAATTATTTTTTTATGTTATTGCTTTACTGATGTTTATTCTCATAGAAAAAAACTTTATTTTATGATTTTTTTTTTCCATCTCTCTAAAACAGTAGTTACATAATATTGAACATTTGCAAATACTTTACTAATTGTAAGCAAAGCAAATAGAAATTTCTATGTATAAATCTGAAAATTCCAGACGGCTGAGCAATTTTGAACAGATGCTCTCAATACAATAACGGAGAAATAAAATTATATAATTATTCCAAAAGTGCATTCAGGTATATAGAAAACTTTTTAAAAACTAATTTGCTAGTCATTATGTTAATTATAATGTTTAATTGATTTTATTAATAAATAAAAAGTGCATGCTTGTCAAGAAAATTATAAACATTCAAGCTTTTAAATAAATAAAAAAATATGTGCTTAAGTTCACTATGTATTGTAATTTAGTATTGTGTTTACTAATTTTTTAAATTAGTCAATCACACGATTTTTTCCACACACCTAAGTATATATGCATTTTCAAATTTTAGGTTTTTTTTAACCAGTGTGTTCCTCATCTCAACTGCCGCATATTGCAACCATCCACCATCTCATACAAAAATTTTAAACCATTCTCTCACTATGCATATTTTTCACAAAAAAAAAAAACCATCATTCTTCGGGTGAGCTAGTGGTATCAAGATCTGAATTGCTATTGTAGTAAATTTCATTGCATCATGCTTACACAAAGATAGGGACTGATTTTCATGCAATGTTTAACACCTTGTGGAAGGGCACTCATTGCAATGTAGTATATATTTTCATAAAAGTTTTCATTAGTGCATCCCTCATCTCAACTCTTCAATATCCTGGGATCCACCAGCCCAATCAGACTCATTCTCACTAAAGATGAGCTGAAAAATAATTTAATAAGTAAATGAATGGTTTGTTATTCTGAATTGAAAGTGATAGAATTAGTCATGAGCCGTGGACTTTTGAGTTTCAGAATCCACCATTCCATTATTACATTAAACTATGCAGGACAGTTTTGAATGGTTCAGCAATTAATTTTAAATTTTCACTAATCTATGGTTCAAGTTCTGACTATATTATATTTTTAAAGTCAAAGTTATCTAACAATTTAAATTATTTTTCAACTCATTATTTTTATGCTATTAAATTGGAATAGCAATCTAAATTCTGCATTTTTTGTCAATCAGTATTTAAATTGTTTGTTTTTTCACATTTTGGATACTGATTTCTGACTATTTAACATTTTTTAGATTCATTGAGCCCTGCTCCAGCTAAAGATTTTTAAGAAGTTCTAATACAATATAAACTTCTTTTATTATTAGTATTGTAATATATAAATCTAGATTGACAGTTTTTTTTTTTTTTAAATTATCTTTAGCTTTCTTTTAGTTATCTAAAGTAAGAACTAATAATCATCAACAATCATTTTTTAAAAAAACTTTTAAGTTTATTTAAAAATAGCATTTATAAAATATTTCTGTTGTAGGTTCATCTTAATTAAGTTTAGTGTCAATAATGGACTTGTCCAAACTGTGAGCTCTCTAAAATGGATTCTGAATGCAATGCAGTTGACCAATGAAATAACAATGATGCAAATAAACAGTCAGTGGCACAAACAGATTAATTGTATAGCTAGATCAGTAAACCCAATTGTTCATTGTAAGATAGGAGAACTGATGTAAAATGGAAGTCCACTTGAGATGCAAGCAAAGAAGAATTGTGGTATCATATTCAGAACAAAAAATTATGGTCTGAAATAATTCTGACAGTAATGCGCATTCTTCATTATTTTCTAGATCATAGCTAGACACACTCAAGTTCATCATTAGGAAGCTGCTAGTATCAAATAATATTACACCTTTCATGAAGCAAGGTAGAAGATAACATAGCTGAAATTATTAGGTTTTTAGTAGAAAAAGTTAGGTCTTATTGTAATCTGCTGGTTGATTACTGCCAACAACTGCATTTGTAATTCTTCAACCATAATCAAATATAAATTTTGTTTTAACTATTATAAATATATTATTACTGTAAAAAGATCACTAAAATGTTCTGATATTTTAAGAGTAGCTCATTTATTTATCAGCTGGAAAACATTTCCCCAGAAGCATTTGTTTTTGTATAATTTTGGGTAAATAACCCAAAGAATGTTGTTTGTAATGCAAAGTATATCCAGTTGCTCAACTAAAATTGCATCTTTTTTTTTTCCATGTGTCATAGCATCGGCCGGGACGCGAACCCACAACCGTCTGCAACCAACTACTTGCTTGCATGGCGGCTGCGATACCTCTCGGCTAACAACGTAAGACCAACTAAAGTTGCATCTTTATGTGTGTAATCATTTATTTTTGTTACATATATATACATAAAGTGTACATTTTTTTTTTTTTTTTTGCATAATAAATAATTATTGGAATTTACCTTATCATAAAATAATGAATCTTACTGTGTATGCTAAGTAACTAAAAATAATTTCAAGATAAAAGTAATAATATTTTTAATTAGCATTGAAATATGTTTTTAATGAGTTTGTGCTAACATTGACATTTCATTTTACTCTGAATGTCTATTAAATTGGAATTTGTTAAAAGTGTGTAATTAAAACATTACATTTTATTAAATTTTTCAAACTAGAAATACATTTTTTATAATTTTATAACTGTAATAATATTAATTATTTATTTATTAATAATTTTAAATTTACTTTAAATCTATAAACATTATAATACACATTTTCTTTCCAATTTTTTTATTATTTTCAGTCTGTATTAGTATCTAATTTTTTATTTATTTCCTTCATTTTATCACTATTTTATAACCATTATTAATGTCTGTTGTATTTATAAAGTACTTGCATTGTGTACCCTTTCTACCTTTTATTTTAATTAATAATAGACAGCTCTTAATGACTTTAAAATACGGTTGAAACTTAGGAAATAAAAAAAAAGTTGTTGATAATTTAGTATACAGTCTACCCATTAATTACAATTACTTAGTAAAATTAAATGACCCCCAAAATAATTAATTAATAAATAAATAAAAATATCATTTTTTTTTTTTAATTTAAAGCTATAAGTATTTATTAAATAAAATCAAGAAAATTATATATTTTGTTTGCAATAAAAATAATTTATTTACTAAAAGGATATAAATTATTTAACAAAAAAAATATTGATAATAAATAATGGATCTTTATATAGTAAACTTCATAGTTTTTGAATCATTATTAAATATTATATACTGTATTTTTAATTAGTGGGCAGATCCATAATTTATTTTATGATAAAGTCTGTGCTCATATATCCTATATATTACATATATAGACACAGACATATAATAAGTCTGTGTTTCAGTTATGATTATCAATGTAAAAGTGAATTAGCATTCGTGCAACATAAGCACTTTTATACTGCCTTCAAGGAAACTAAACTAATATCTTAGTTGAGATCCTACCGGAGAAAAAAGACTAGTATTTTCTTCGTTTCAAACACAAAAATAAGTCGGTAAATGCTCATTATTGGCTGATACAAATCAATG
Organism: Epiperipatus broadwayi; assembly: GCA_028023455.1. Lineage (NCBI taxonomy): Eukaryota > Metazoa > Onychophora > Udeonychophora > Euonychophora > Peripatidae > Epiperipatus > Epiperipatus broadwayi. The sequence goes on along the minus strand of JAQFVV010012410.1, from coordinate 3,837,468 downwards.
AGCTGCGGGGGCCATGTTCTTTTATCAGATGAATAGTTAGTTTCTTGGTAACAATAGGTGCATTGTCAGTAACATATGGATAGGACATTAGTAGTTTTCTCTACTTGGTTCTTTTAAAGGCTCAAAGGAGGATCAAAAGGTTTTGTTTGAGTTAAGAATAAACTCCATTTTGCACTTGAACCTCATTCACCTATATCTTGTGCTGGGCCTGTAGTCTGTTTATTCGTGATATTGTTTTTTTACTTTTTCTACAGCATTTTTTTTTTTTCTGAAAAACTTTAGCATCTTGTTGAATTATGTTTAATGTAAACAACTTTCCATTCCAGATCAAGTTTGCCACAGAATATTTGTATAGTAATGCTGTTATTCTTTTATTCATTTTATAGTATAACTCAATGAAGATGTACCAATTGTAATTTCAGTATCATTACATAAAGCTGAAGAATATGCTAATTGATCTTATGATCTTGCCATCATATTTTTAGAATACTATGGAATATTTTTTAATATTTTTTTCCCCAGTGCTTTCATGATTTTTCAATACAAAATCCGTGGTTCACTTCCATACAATAAATTTGGCAGAATAACAACACTATGTACAATCAATTTAGTCAAACTCATTATATTCCTATAATGGAATATTTATCTTTTCTCTTAAATGCAATACAATTACATTACAGTTTGCTGTATCTCAACATCCATATTTTAAAATGCCAACCATCAAAGTCAAAAGTGGCTGAATCCCCACATCCCCTAATTACTGAATTAAGTTTTATATAAGTTGCATTCAAAAGATTTTGTAGATCATTTTCAAATAATATAACCAGTAATTTGATTTTGCTCTTAATCAATTCAAATTAAAAACCCAGTCATCGAAACTATATCACATTTTGATGGCTGTTCTTATAAATTGTACCAAATACTACTATACTAAAATGAATACACAGAGTTGGTGCCTATTCTTGTTTAATACAAATTTCTATTTTTAGAACGGAGTAATAGTATTACCATATGACCACATAGCAAGGGTATAATATGAATAAACTAATGTTGTCAAGCAATATCTTAACTAAATCAAACACCTTAATAAAATTTTAAAAGCAATATATAAACATCTTTTTTTATTACAATTTTTTTTTACATTTACCTACTTGTGCTTCTTGATTTTCTGAAATCACATTGAGTCTCAAATCTTTGAAAGATTTGTTTTGAGATGAATATCAATGATACTTGATAAAAATTATTGCAATTTTGATTGCTCTTTTTTTTTTTGTAAATTAATAAGAATAGGTCCTTAAAATCAGTCAATAAATTATTAGAGGTCTTTAAACCTAAAAAAAATTTCATTAATTTTGAACAAACATATCACTTTGTATTTTAAATTTATTCAGGATGTCTTTAGATTAGAAAGAATCATTTTGATTTTATATAATTAGTTATTTCTGTCTAAATCTAAATGATTTTTTTTTAAGATGGTTATATCATTAAATACAAATATTCCATTTTTGTATTATTATTCATAATAAAGTAATATTTTCAAGTTCATATGTTAAGTACATTGCTTCAAAAAAAAAGATGCAAAATAACTAAAGTGAATAAATTACCCTATTTTCTTGTCAGTTATTGAACTTATGCTTATAAATCTTCTATGTTGTTTATATAGTTCCATATCTATTTTATTATTTATCCAAGCAGAGAATTCTTTATTTCTCTTTAATCTAGTCATTAATAATGCATAATTGTCATGGATTAGTGAAAATTATATTTTTTAGTTAACCAGAGAATATTCCTACTTATATTCGCATTAGAAATTTTAAAATTTTTCAATAACTTGATCTATCTGATGCAAATTGGTAATTTTAGTGATTAACAATTATTGAAACTTATTGTGAATAGTTTCTTCTAGGGAATGCACATCAAATGTTTCATCATTATATTTAGAATAGATTTTTTTTTTTTAATCCTATAATAATTTTTTATTGTTGTCTAAGATCTGCCTAACAATCTGCTTTTTAAGTAGCATAATACTATTGATTTCATTTACTTTCTAACTAAAATGTTATCCAAACATGATATCATGTGGCTTTCTCATGTACTGACTCATATATTTTACTATATTCTGCATAAGAAATGGGATTTTTTGAGCACTAAACGAGCTAATATTTATTTATTACCCAAGCTTACAATAGATGGCTCTTGCATAAGGTGAAGATAATTGTTCTTTTAAATAATTTTAAGCATGGATTCATTCATTTTCCTTTATAGTGATTTTTCTATTTAAGCTTGTGATAGTCAATTCATGTATTGAGCACAAATTCATTAACAATAGACTATTCTTGTTTATATAGCCATTCTTTTCACTAAATAAAATTAATAGAATTGTTTATCACTTCAGAATTCATAAGAAGTTTGAATATTTTAAATAACAAAGCTCAACCACAATTCACAATCTGCCACTCTATCACTGCACCAAACCATACAGAGCATTATTTTCATTCCAACTTTTGAAGTTTGCCTACTTAATATTAGAATAAGCTATGATAAAGAAGGCACCGACAAAACATTATTTAATATTATTAAGTAAAGATAACCATGCGCATAATATCTAAAAAATATATCTCTTTCACTGTTGATGAAGATACACAATTTGACCAACCCATATTAATTGATTTTAAACCTCTAATCAACAGAATAGTTAAATATCCATTTATCTAATATTATTGAATGGTTTGCGTGCTTTGAATTTGAATCTGCTATCTATAAGAGAGTTCCTAAACTTGATCTGAAAAAAATTCAAGTGGCTCATGATCAAACTCCAAGTTGTAGGCATGATAGGCACATTTTTTACTATTATATCATAACCCCTGCCATAGCAATGCAAAGAGTACATGATAATATTTTGAGAATAACGTGTGTGTTCTTTTATGCATATATATATATGATTGAAGTAAAGAAGGGAAGAATGAAATATTCATGGGTATAAAATATTATGTAAATAAAAATTATTTATTTTGTAAATATGCGCAGATAAAATATTCCCATTATTAGAAGAATAGATTACTTTAGAAATTCATTTAGGTGTCTGTCTCAAAAGTAAAAAGGAGATTGTATGCAAATAAAGCTGGTCGTATATAAATGAGATACTTTTTTTTCACTCCCGCTTGTTGTTGAAGGAATTAGCTTAAAAGGTTAAACTAGGAAAGAGTATGTTGATTCGCAATTATTTGGATTTACTAGCTCATAAAGTAGTTAGGAAAATATTACATTAATATACTTTTTCGGATATGGAGGGCTAGAAAGGAGGGAATAGCATATTGGTTTCTACCCTAAGCACATTGCCCAGTTCTTCATATCAACTATCATAAGCTGCTAGCAAAGAAAAAAACAACTATGCAGATAAGGAATGATAATATACTAACACCAAACATAACTGTATCCAGCACTTGTTGATTAGCAATAATACTAAAATCATTACCAGAAGAAAAGACATCTAAAAGAAGATGAGAGAATTCAGGGACTAAAATGGTAAGATATTTTGAAGAAAGGAAATTCAGTATTTTACTTTATTTTTTGTTCCTTTTATATTTAAATAATACCAGAGAATTAAAGAATAAAAGTACAGTATTTAAATTAAAAATATTTATGGAATGAATTATGTTTTAATTCACATTTACAAATAGGAATGAAAGTATTACTATAAAGGCTGTATAAAATTTTTTTTTTTTATTGACATACATGAGAGGCTCTTTCTAATAAAGAATTAGAGGAAGTAAAAGATATGAACTTTGATTAAGATATTTATGCAAGAGGAAATCTACAAAATAAGACTATATTTTATATACCGTTTATTGCATTAATAAATTATTTTATTATTTATTAATCTCTTTGTTTGTCATTTTGTATATGTATTGAAAATAAGTATTGTTATAATAAAAATATAGGCTGCACATGCGATTTTGAGAAAGAAAGAACCCTCCATAGCTCTGCGAACATGCCCACTGATGAGAAAAGTATCTGGATGTTGCAGTAATAAAAACATTTGATAAATAATAATATTATTATTGTAAATAACTTTAAGTAAACATTCCCATTTAAGAATGTTTGCCATTTAGTGTTTCAATAAATAAAAACAAAAAAATAAATAAATACAATAACGTAATTCTGATGGTAAAAGTCATCATTATTTTGAATTAATTCTATTTTATTCATAGGATTTATAAATAAATGTTTCTATATTTTTCATAAAGTAATACCATTACACTTTACCCCAGTAAAGAAATGATATCATAAGTATTGATGTAATTGGTTGAGCACTCATTAGTAGTACTATCAAATAATTGTTTATATCCTGGTTACCATTACATAATTGGTGCCAACAACATTGAGGATTCAAACATCCTTTTTCTGATAAAGAAGATTGGCAGACAACTGTGTCTGGTATATATGTATAAGATAAAAAAAAAAAGTTTTTAATGGAGAAATCTGAAATTAAAAAAAATATTAGAGTCAAATGAAGATAGATCTGAATAACATTATGCTGGGATAGAGTCTGATGTTACTATTAATTCATGAAATAAATTGAGAAATCATGAAAAATAAGATAAAGTAAAGAAAGAATAATGAATTGAAAATTTTTAAGGATTTATATAGAAGATACTAATGATTAAATAAAAAAATTCACTCAGTACAACAGAAGTACAATTTATGGAGTCAGAACCAGGGATTCATGAGAAAAGTTGTCCATGCAAATGCAAGAAAAGCAGAAACCAGCTCCAATCATATTGGTATTGCTAGCAGCAATGAAAAAAAAAAAAAAGAAATAATTAAAACACAAGAAAAGATGGAAGAAAAAATAGATCAAAATAAAGAGAAACCCAAGAAAAGATGGATCAAATTAAGGAAGAAATGAGAAAAAAAAACAAGAAAAGGTGGAAGAAAAAACGGATAAAAATAAAGAAGAAATAAAGAAAGTGGAAGAAAAAATGGATCTAAATAAAGAAGAAATGTATGTTTAAAAAAGAAATGAAAAAAAAGTTTCATAGTATGGGCATAATAAAATCACCCTGAAGGAAGATATAAGAAAACTAACAAGTACAGAAGATGAAGTTTATAGAAAAAACTTTATATCAAATGTACATAATATTGTTCAAGAAATCATGAAAATACATTAAGGTCAAGTGAAACAGTTTTAAGCATCGGTGAGAGATTAGAACGATCAGAATTGAAAGTTGAAGACAAGGTGGCGAGACTTCATATTGAGGATTTTTCATTAAAAGAAGAGCTTTTAAATACTCAACACATATTACAGAAAACTCAAGAAATAGTTGTCATTGTGGATCACATTAAGGCTGATCATAATAAATTCAAAGAGAGTACAGGAAATTGGTTCATGGAGACCATAAAACATTGTAAAGAAGAGAATAAATAAAATAGATATGAAGTTTAATGAGAAGTAAGAAGATACAATGGTTATAAGGGAAATATCAACATTGCGAGAATTTTAATTATATTTATCCAATTTATAAAAATCCAAACTTTCAGAAGCCATGCAAGAGAGTTGCTGATGAAACATCTGGATAGTCTACAAAGCTATTTTGATTTAAATCAACTGGTAAAAAAGAACAAGTGGCAATCACATATAACCATTTAAACAGATCTGCTGAAGAGTGGTACAATTCATTAATAATTAACCAACTACTTATGTGGAGTATAAAAACAAATTCTGAGTAATTTTTGGTCAGAAGGGAGATAGGAAACTATCAAGTATCAGATCATGCAGGAGAAGTTTCATATTAAAGGGCACGAAATGTATACCCAGTTTTTTAGAAGACAAGTTGTCAAATTACAAACGTTATCTGCATGCGGAATCACTGAAAGCTAGATTAAAATATGTAATTTACCCATTTCAGATAGAACAGATGGTCATCAGTATAGATAGGAAGACAGTTGAAGAGGTTGCTCATTTTTTGAATGCATTGAATATGAGCTATCATAATCAGAATGCAGAAAATAAGCTTCCTACGATAGGCCAGCAATCATCTAAAAAGAGTTATGTGTTGTAACGGAATAGCGTTACATAGGGTTTGAACCTAGGAAAGTTAGATATATTATACCGAGACAAAGTCGGTATATGTAAACACACTTACACTCAAGCAATGTAAAATACTCTATTTTATTTTCTTACAACTTATGATAAAAAATAGATATAGTTTTCTTTCCATACTTTCTAAAATACACTTATCAAATAAAATATTAATATGTCTAATTAAATAGTTTAAGGCTTTAACATAATGTACTAAAATAATATCCTCTAAAATGAAAAATAAAATGCCACTATAAATATCAATAAATAATTTATACTTGTATATGCCGTGGGGGTAACTAAAAAGGGATATTTTAAAATTATAATTGTAGTAAAAGTAAAAGCTTATAGAAATGATTTTGAGAAAGATTAAATGCTCGACTTTTAGCAATGTAAATTACATTGTTCTCGTAAACACGCACACACGTATGCATCCAAGGTGTGAATGAATATAAGTTTGTTACTGAGATTGCAATATGAGATTGCCTAAACATAAGATTGCCTTAAGCACATGGATTGAGTAGGACACGGACCCCAACGACAACTCTAAGAACATGGAACTCTGGGGGGAGATTCGATCCTCAGATAAGATCCAACCCATATAAATATCAAGCAAAAGGGTTGTTCAAATATATATATAAAAATATAAAATGTTATGTTAAGAGAAGCTAAGTCAAATTATCAAATTTTTGTTCAACTTTCTCAAAATTCAATTTAATTCAAAATACTTCGTTTGTGCTATCCGTTTTCAAGATGATCGATATGAAATTAATATTTAGAGGTCGACTGTCATGAGGGTAGAAACCCTTCAGTGATTGATCGCGCTCCGCCACCAGAACATCTCCGTCGCTATGAATATTTAATAATATTACCATCTAAAATTAGTGCTCCAACCAGTTCAATAATGTTCCGTGAAATACATGAATCATCCTGATTTATTACGCTCAACTTTAAAAGAAATGAACAACCTCCTTATGGAAAACATCATCTCCCATGTTCAAACCTCCACTTAATTAGAAGCAGCAGAAGAATAAGCCAAAATCCTAGGTAAACACTTTATTTTTTTATGCTTTCATTCATTCCATACGTAAACTTTTAAAAAAGGCAATCTCATAATTAACTAACTTTGATTTCGTAAAGTAAACTATAAAATATTCCGTAATTCATTATATTTAAAACTTATTATAGTAACTTATTATTGTAATCTCAACCTTCGTAAAATCAAACACTATGAAATTCCTAAAATTTAACTCTCAGGACTTTTCAAATATGAACTTTGACCCTAATTATTATCTTATAATTTATAACACTTATCTTCAAAAAATGTAAAAAAAAGGAAATTTATATTCTATCATCCATATTTTATGATATATGATATGTTCTTTTCTGTGCGAGTGCGTAAATGCGTGTGTGTGCGTGTAAATAAAACTTTTAACCAATGTGCTTTTTTTTATATTCAATAAATTTGTTCAGTATTTAAACAAGTCGAGCATTTCTCAAATCATTTCCTATAATTAAATCTTTATTCTATTTTTCGTCTTGATTATTAATAAAGTTAGCATTTATTCATATAGTTAATTATATTACTTTATATTTATCTTTCTTAAACCTTGTTGCTTTTTAAAATGTCATTTACAAACATCGTGCCGTAAGTCACGATGTTTATTTATTTATTTATTCCATAGTTAAGATAGATGTAAGAGTTGGGAGGGCCTCTTATAAAATATATATAAATGTCAATAAGTTGTAAGTATAGCTGGAGTAAATAATTCTATCGGACGTATGATATAGGGGGATGATCTTATAGCTTCTAATTGTTTAGAGATATAAACGAATAATCGTATTGGTCCCAAATAACCAATGACCCGGTCCAATGCTTGGATCGATCAGTTAGTTAATCAGCGTCTTCTCCATTGGTTATCATAGCGTCTTTTACCAGAATAGTAATTTTGAAAACAATTACATCGCGACCCTGAGCGACCCTATTGGTCCATGCTGGGAGTTGGAGCTTGTGGGCGGGATTAGACTTCGAAATCGTTTTGATATGACGTAAGGTGATGCGAGAAGTTAAATTATAATTAAATCATCGTATCTGGCGCCCCCTTGTATTGATAGTGAACAGTTATCGATAGAAGAAAATAAATAAAGCTTTACGTTATGTCATGTTAATTTCGGAGTTCTCAATCCCTATATGATCGGAGAGAAGAGCCCGGTTACAGTGTTTATTGGCAGTATTAACATCAGGCAGAACCAAATATACAAATCCTATAGATGGTGGAAGAGAAAAAGAATAAACTCAGATAACACTAATAGAACTAAAGGGATATATCGCCCTAAGAATCAATCTACTCCACAAAGGGGGGTTGCTATTAAGCATTCACCATCTTCATCACCTATTTCCATTGCAAGTGAGATACTCACCAAATCTGGAAAGGTACAGCAAATGAAAAGAGATAGATCTAGACAGCATAGAGGATGTAATGTAAATCAACAGAAGACAGTTAATAATGACCAAGAAAATGGAAAAAGCACAGGTAAAATTTAAGAGGTTTCCAACTCCAGCTCCACTGAGGGCATATTTTGGAAGATGCTGAAGTTGAACTAAGGAAACAAAAGATGGCTCATTTCCTATCAATCCTAGATCTGTTTAAAATGATCAAAATTGGTGAAAATGAAAATGTATAATGATTTTGTAATGGAAAGATGAACATTAAAATTGTTAAGACCCTAATAAAAATGTATCGGTTTGTAGAAAGGCAAGAGAGAGATTAGAAAATGTAATTAAGATATATTGTAGATGATATAAAGGAATACAAATTGATTTAAATTAAAGAAGTCATCATATAATTCAAACTCACTAAAAATGATATTAATATATGGATTTGGCAATGCAATAAGAAAGATAAAATTATAATGCTTTATAGAGAAGTCTTTATATGTTAAAGAGAAATGAAAGTTCCACTTTCCCATGGTCTTCCTTTAAATAGAGGGGATGTGTACCTCTTGTCATAGAAATGCAAAGGCTACATGATAATATTTTGAGAATAATGTGTGTTGTTTTACACATATATGATGGAAGTAAAGAAGGGAAGAATGAAATATTCACACTTATAAAACTGTTATGTAAATAAAGATTATTTATTTTATTTTGTAAATATACAAGAATATATTCATTTAATTAATATTCTCTTTTTTAGAAGAATATATTCCATATTCACACTTATAAAACTGTTATGTAAATAAAGATAATTTATTTTATTTTGTAAATATACATGAATATATTCATTTAATTAATATTCTCTTTTTTAGAAGAATATATATTTTTTGAAATTCATTTAGGTGACAGTCCCAAAAATTCTTGATGAAATAAAAGGGAATTATATGCAAATGAAGCTGGTGATATGCAAATTAGATACATTTTTGTCTCACCCCCACTTGTTAAGAGGAAGAAGGAATTAGCTAAAAAATTTAAACTAGAAAAAAATGTGTTGATTTGCAATTAGTTGGATTTACTTAACTCATAAAGAAGTTATGAAAATATTTATTACATTAGGATACCTTTTGGATACGGAGGACTAGAAAGAAATAGCACATTGGTTTCTATGCTAAGCATATTGCCCTGTTTTTCATACCAACTATCATAAGTTGCTAGCAAAGAAAGAAATAACTATGTAGATAAGTTGGACTGATAATATACTAACACCAAATATAACTGCATTCAGCATTTATTTTATTAGCAGTAATATTAAAATCATTAAGAGAAGAAAAGATCTAAAATAAGATGAGAGAATTTAAAGACTAAAACAGTAAAATATTTTGAAGGAAGGAATTTCAATATTTTACTTTTTTTTCCTTTTGTATTTAAATAATACTGGACAATTAAAGGGTAAAAATATTTAAATTGAAATTATTTGAAGAATGAATTATGCTTTAATTCACATGTATTAAATAATGATTTTTTAAAAAATTTACATAGTGAGAGGCTCTAATAAAAAATTAGAGAGAAAATAAAAGATATGAACTTTTGATTATGATGTCCAGCTTGATAAGTTTATGCAAGAGGAAATCTACAAAATAAGATTATGTTGATTTTATTTACCATTTATTGCATTAATAAATTATTTTATTTATTAATCTTTGTTTGTAATTTTATATATGTCCTGAAAATAAATATTGTTATAATACCTTTTTGTTTGTGTATAAAATATCCTAATAAGAAAATATAGGCATACATGATTCTGAGAAAGAAAGACCCCCCCCCCCAGATCTGAGAACATACACACTGATGAGGAAAGTATCTGGATGGTACCATGATAGAAACAATTGATAAATAATGATATTATTGTAAATAACTTTAAATAAACATTCCCATTTAAGATTTGCCACTTAGTGTTTCAATAAATAAAAACACAAAACTAATAAAATACAATAAAGCAATTCTGATGGTAAAAGTTATTATTATTATTCTGAATTAATTCTATTTTATTCATAGGATTTACAAATAAATGTTACCATATTTGTCACATATTATTGGTGAGGATTTAAACTTGAAATAATATAATAATACCATTACATATTACATCAATAAAGAAATGATATTATAAGTATCTATATAATTAGTTATAACAAATAAAAATCTTCCACCATTCTTTTTAAAAATATATAGTCAATTCATATAATTCTTTAATCAATAAATCTTCACCATAATCTTTTTAAAAACTTTTATTTTCATCATATATATTTAAAATCCTTCCAAAACTCCATATTCCAACGTTTCGATTGTTTTTTAAATTACAATCATTTTCAAGGCAAAACTACAAAATACACAGAAACAATTGAATAAATAAAAATACATCTTATTACTTTACATAAATACAAAAATTGTATTATAACAATTCAAAATAAATAATCATACATATTATACCATTAAATAATACATTTACTTTCTATTTCCTTATCCATTTTTTATTAACTCCTATTACAAATCAATTTCTATAAATTATTATAAAAACAACAAATAAAACAATCTTAAATATTACCTATAAACTTCTATTTCATTTATATCACATTATATTTTTTTATATTTTACCAATGCCATTTTACCAATTCCATTCCAACAAAATACCTTAAATCATTTAAATATACTTCTATTTAAATACTTTCATAGAGCTTTTAAAACTCATTGTTTAATACATTCCTTTTAACACCTCTATACACCATTTATTTTATTTAACACTGGATTTAATTTTTTTATATAATTACATTCTTTAATTATTCTTTCTTTATAATTCCTAACCTTTTCTATCATTTTAATACTAAAATTCCTATGTTTATATTTTTCTTTATGAATAAAAACACTAGAATTCTTATCTTTTAAATGTTGTTTAAATCTAGTTCTTAATGTATTCTTAGTTGTTCCCACATATGATACATTATTTCCTTCTTTTTTACAATCTTCACAGATAATAATATATATCCCATTCATTTTATCTTGTTCACAATTTATACCATTATTATTATTTATTAAATTTCCCAAACTACATTTTTTCTTATATACAGGTTTAACTAATAAATCAATCTTATATTTATATTTTAAATTAATATTTTTCATAATTTTTTTAATTTCTTTAAAAACCTCTTTTGATACAATATAACTATTATAAATTACTTTATTATCTATATTATGACTAAAATTTTTATTATAATTATTTTTTCCTTTTATATAATGATTATTACAATTTTTCCTTATTATTTTACTAATATTTTTCTTATTAAATAAATTATTAATAATTTTTTCCGGATATTCATTCTTTAAAAATTCTATTTTAATTTTATTTAATTCTTTATTCAAACCTACATTATTGGAACACAAATTAACTGCTCTATTAATTCTATTATTTACAATATTAATCTTATGTATATAAGAAAAAATGTAGTTTGGGAAATTTAATAAATAATAATAATGGTATAAATTGTGAACAAGATAAAATGAATGGGATATATATTATTATCTGTGAAGATTGTAAAAAAGAAGGAAATAATGTATCATATGTGGGAACAACTAAGAATACATTAAGAACTAGATTTAAACAACATTTAAAAGATAAGAATTCTAGTGTTTTTATTCATAAAGAAAAATATAAACATAGGAATTTTAGTATTAAAATGATAGAAAAGGTTAGGAATTATAAAGAAAGAATAATTAAAGAATGTAATTATATAAAAAAATTAAATCCAGTGTTAAATAAAATAAATGGTGTATAGAGGTGTTAAAAGGAATGTATTAAACAATGAGTTTTAAAAGCTCTATGAAAGTATTTAAATAGAAGTATATTTAAATGATTTAAGGTATTTTGTTGGAATGGAATTGGTAAAATGGCATTGGTAAAATATAAAAAAATATAATGTGATATAAATGAAATAGAAGTTTATAGGTAATATTTAAGATTGTTTTATTTGTTGTTTTTATAATAATTTATAGAAATTGATTTGTAATAGGAGTTAATAAAAAATGGATAAGGAAATAGAAAGTAAATGTATTATTTAATGGTATAATATGTATGATTATTTATTTTGAATTGTTATAATACAATTTTTATATTTATGTAAAGTAATAAGATGTATTTTTATTTATTCAATTGTTTCTGTGTATTTTGTAGTTTTGCCTTGAAAATGATTGTAATTTAAAAAACAATCGAAACGTTGGAATATGGAGTTTTGGAAGGATTTTAAATATATATGATGAAAATAAAAGTTTTTAAAAAGATTATGGTGAAGATTTATTGATTAAAGAATTATATAATTAGTTAGTACTTAATAATATCAAATAATTGTTTGTACCCTGATTACTGTTACATAAGCATGATATTCCATAAAATATTATTTGCTCTTTTTTAATTTCCAAAAAAATTTCAAGAATAGAAAATACTGAATTAGGTATCTAGTGAATCTAAAGTCAAGCAGTCTTACTCAGTAAGCTATTATTACAAATAAATTTATAATCATCTACCCGCTTATTTTTTATTCTTCTCAAAAACAAGTTTCATTAAAAATAGCTTTATCTTTCTGAAATCATTGTCATATCATAGCTACAGTCACTAGGCCATGTTCAAATCTTGAAGAGATAACTTCATACAACTTTGTATTTTCAATATACGTACATTGGGGAGGGGTGATGAAATAATCAGCTTTATTGTTGCTAATAATTGACCAATTATCATTAATAATATTAGTGATAATGCAACTGATTTCTATTGCTTAAATGAGCAATTGGTCAGGTCATAATGACATTTAATTTTGCAAGATAGGAAATTTTTAAATTTCTTTTTCTAGATACTTTCACATTTATAATGGACAGGGGATATCTTAGTAAAGCTATCATTAAACAATTTTATAGAAAAAATTAAATTAAAAAATAACTGATATTTTCACACAGTTATGAATGCATCTTCAACAGACTTATTTTTCTTAATGGAAAAGTTTTGAGTCAAGTTCATATGGTGCAGTAAGGATTTATATTGGAGCAGTATTTCTTTGAGGCATTCAGGAAGTTTAATCAAGATAATTTTAAATTATATACACTTTTATCCAGCTTAGTGAGGATGACTGGTTTTCCAAAGCACATGTAAAGCAAAGTTATTATAAAAAGTGATTATAATGGTTTTCTATGGGGAAAATTTTAACTTGTTCCTGCTGATAAAAATTAAATCATAAATGTATTAACAACTAATTTAACATAGTAAATTGTAAGGATAGCTTACAATCCTATTGAAACCAGCCTCTATTTATCCATCCACACTACCCAATACTACCATTTAAGATATAAATTTAGCTAACAGGTAGTTAAATATGCAATATCATTTTTTTGCAGACATACGCCCATAAATGTTTGTCTTAAGTACAAACTTCAACAAATATATTTCCCTTATTAAATGAGAAATAAAAAAAACAAGTTAAGTAAATCATTTCTATATATATAGACCAACAATGAGTTATTTATGTTAAACATCACTAATAAAGACTTAAACCTAGTAAACAGTATGAGGACCTAATGTCAAGCCAATCACTAGATAACCAAGTATGGAAGGTAAAAGTAGAATTCTATTATGTAATTTTATTTTTATTTACAATCAATATGATATGCACAACAATAGACAGCTACAGCCATTGAAAAAGAAATGGAAATGCTCATATACTAAACACTGAAAACTAAGCCCAGTATAAAAGCAAACCCAATTCATTTCCGTTGTCTTTTGTTATTTTACAAATGCTATAATAACTGTACAAAGCCAACTTTTGAAGATCAAATGCTTGAATCCAACAGAAATGGATGTCTCATTCGAACATTTCAAATTATTCGTATAATCTTCATAGCACAAAATTATAAGAAACTATAATCAACATTTAAACAAAGAAAAGTTTGATCAATTCATGCAATTTGGCAAAACTGAATTAATTTTAAATTGATATTTAAAAATTAAAAACCGCATTATTATTTGAACATGGAGAAAAGAGAAGCAAAACATCGTTAGCATATATACATAAATGATGAAGCAACTTTTTTCTTATTAAATCGTTAAATGCCAAATATTAAATTAAGAAAAAATAAATCTATTATGAACTGCTACGCAATGTATTCTGGCTGAATTAACATTGCCATAAGACTAGGTTGCTACAGTCCTACCGTAGAAGTGCAATGGTTTAACCTACCTGCCTATACAATGCCTAAAGTAACATCAAAAGTTCTACAATAAATGTTTAAGTGGATTTAGAAGGAAAGCAATGGCAGAAAATGGAAACACCACCATTTCAAATGTGTTTCCAAAGAATTCTTACAGATGATGAATGATTTACTGAAGGAAGATCTGAAGGGAAATAGACTGTATCCATAAGAGATATTATTACTAAACTCATGGACAATAATCAAGTTGAACTATTGAATATTTTGATTTATTATATATATTTGTAAAAATTCGACTTTTATTTATCTCTATACTTGGTAGCTTAAACATGCTTAGAACTTGGAAGATTTCATTATGATTGAAAGCAAAAAAATAAAGGGGGAAAATTTTTTTTATGATAAATAAAGTTTAGGTCAGCTCTCCCTTCATAATGACTTAATATTTGATCATCACCACTATTATGATATGGAATGAGGTAAGATTTTTTTCGGAATGAATGATAATCTTCTTGCATGGATGCTCTTTCCTATCAACTTTAGGGAATTGTACATACATGGGAGGGGGATTTTCCAAAGAAGATGGAACGTCATTAACTGGAATTGAATGACGAGGCTATCATGGACATAATTATATAATATAAACTAGTTAGTCAGCTTCGTGGTCAATTTGATACAAGATTTTTTAAAATTTATTTTGCTTTGTAAATAATTAGTGCCTTGTTATGTACTTCTCCTATGGGTTAAGGGTTGCAATAGTAAATATATTAATCATTAATATGGTAGAAATATATTCTTTACACATACAATTATAATTTTTTTAAAAATCATATTGAAGAGTTTTTGAATTTTATTTTGTTATCAATAAATGTTGTTAGTTTGTTTTTCATTAAATTGGTTTCTAGTTTATTAAAATATTTTACATCTTCACTCATCAACTTATAACCGGATATATATATACACACACATACATTTTATTCTTATATAGTAATATAATAATATAAATGGATGGATCTTTAATTGGAACCTATATAGAAGTTTAGTAGTTGCTATCTAGTGTAAATTCACCTCTGAAGGGAGCTGAAGGCAAATTTCTCAGAGTTTGAATACTGAGACATAATGGAATCCGAAAGAGGGATGAGGTATGGATGAACTAGCCCAAATTGTATCTAAATTTAATGCATAAATTTAGAATTATCCTATTGGAGGTAGAGACAATCATAGGTTATATATTTAATTGCGTCATTCACAGC
The DNA here is from genome assembly GCA_028023455.1 of Epiperipatus broadwayi. Taxonomy (NCBI): domain Eukaryota; kingdom Metazoa; phylum Onychophora; class Udeonychophora; order Euonychophora; family Peripatidae; genus Epiperipatus; species Epiperipatus broadwayi. The sequence continues at coordinate 3,821,456 of JAQFVV010012410.1, read as the reverse complement.
ATCCTACCTGAAGACTAGGTCCAACCATAGCGAGATGCATTCCCCATCTTCTGGTGGAAAGCCAGACCATTACAATATATATATTAATTTTTAAGACCCTAATGTATAATATATGCATGTTAAAACTGCGATGTGTGTGCTATGCAGGTATGCACTTAAAATATATATGTATATTATAAGATAATGCAACTTAAATTCATGTAAAAAGAAAAAAAAATACTCACTGTCATCCAGTTTTCTGAATCACCAGTTGTTTATTCTAAGGATCTATCATTGTATTTTAAATCCTTTGATGGTTTTGGGTTTTTTTTGGAGGAGATACAACCAGGTGTTGATGACTGAAGATCTTTTTAGAGAAAAAGTGTAGAATGTATGATTGATTGTCTTGTTCTTTGATTTTTCTTTTTGTACAAGATATAAAAATTTATTTGACTTATGGCATATTTGGATTTAATGGAGCATTTTAGGGTCAAATTCTTTGAAAATGCTGGTTATATGTGATAAGAAATCAGATCCTTAAGTTATTTGATGTCCAGGTTTGTTAATTTTCTTCATCTAGTTGCATTAATTCCTTGTTAGTTAATTCTTTCATGAGTGATTACAAAATATTTTTAATATTGTCATCATCAATTTCTTATCGGCTTCTTTATCCAAAGTATTGACAAAAAGTTAGTACATCTTGAATATTGTATGATTCTTCAATCCATAGGTTGAAGAAGTAATTTTTTCAGTGGTATTAGTTACAGCTATGATTCCAATTGAAAACATATGTAGTTGTAAACTTTTTTTAAAAAAAGTCAATATCATTAAAAAAATGTTTGATTTCACTAACCAAATGTACAAAAAAGTGGGCTAAAAAAGGGAAAGTAAGCTCGCAATTGATAATTTGTTGTGCTTCTTCGTATAATTATAAATCATTGCACTGAAAACTGTACTGAAGTTTTTTTTTTTTCAAATTCATAGTCTTATTTATATGAAATTATTTAGAAATTTAAAAAGTAATGTTTAACAGTATCTTGTTAACTGTACTGTTGTGCTCATAAGGACTTCTTATTTATCAACAGTATAAGGGTAGGCAATTTATAGAACTGCTCATTATCACAACTTAATCGCACACTTAACTTTGGAAAAAATAAAAAAATTGACATATTAAAAAAAGTAAAAAAATATATCTAATGCATTCTGTGTTTGCATATTGTAATAAATATTTAAGATTTTTTTTTTATAGTATATACAAGCAGATCTAAATAAACAGCATTTTATATACAAATACTCTGCCTGTGGTTTTTATGGCATGAGATGTTCCATTTTATTATACATGATAACCATTTTCTTGAAATCATTTTTTAATTTTTTGAATAATATAGTATGTTGTAATGACAGATACAAGCCATTTAAGTAAAAATTAAATGGATCAAACTTTTTCAATTTATTTGTGTTGCATTTTCATCATATAAAATTTATTATTAAATCCATAATGCTTAAAATCATCTCCCTCCCTATTTCTTTTATCAAAAATACATTTACAATAAGTTAGTGTTCATAAATGTTTTAATTTTTAACTGAATATTTTACCTAATACATAATAGTACTCAATTTAAAATTAATTATTAATAGTGTATAACTAAAATTTATTTTTAGTCTTGTGTTGAATGAAATTTATAATTTTTTTTACTACTATAATTTTTTTAAGTTTAGTATAATGTATAGTCATTCCACATGACTGAAGCAAATTAGGAGATTATGATTTAAAATCTAGTAAATAAATGTTATTTTTTAACTTAGATTTAGTAATTTTTGATTATATAAAGTAGATTATTTATTATATAATTCATAAAATCATTTTCTTCTCCCCTTTGTGTGTATGTTTATGTTGTTGTTTTTTTTATTACTAAAAATGCACTTCAAATATAATAGCAATTTTAATTTGACTGAAAAGTTTTAATTCAAAGTTAGTTGATTGGATATTTTGGCTAACACAGTACACAATTTAAAATTAATTATTAATAATATCGTATATGATCAAAATTTATTTTTAATTTTATATTAAATGAAATTTGTATTTCTTCCCCTCCCCCCAATGTATAAGTTTGGGATGATGCCTCCTTTTGGTTTTGATATCTCTGAGACAAATTATGATATTATCATTTTAAAAACAAGCAAATACTGTACAGTAAATATTTTATGCTTATATTTAATGATTTTGATTGTATTATATATCAAAGTCATTTTTGTTTCTCAAAGTAACCAAATTTTACAATTACTGTATAATAATCATAGTTTTTGTTGCAAGCAAAATGTTAATAAGAATTTTAATCTATAAAAGTGAGTGAATACACTGTTTTTAAACTAATGTATACATTTTAATAGTTGTATGACATCAAAATAGGCTTTGATGATTTATTCTGCTGAATGAAACATTTTTTTTTATACTTTTGTAGTCATTATACTTTAATTTAGTTATGTCATTAATTAATGTATTGTTTGTCTTGCAAGGCCACTGGTGAAAATTAAATAAGATAATGTACATTAATTGTATGTTTATTTTATAATCAAATTGCTGTATACTGTAATATTGTATACACCTGGGTCTTGTTTTATGTGGTAGACTGTTTCCACAGAAAACATGCATTAAAAAAAATTGCACAAAAATAAACTTAACTTACCTTAAAAAATGGGGAATAGATTCTGTAATTTTCAGAAATCGCATAAAAGCAAAGCAACAGGGAAAAATTACTTTAAAATTCGCATTAAAAAAATAAGGAAATAAAGTATGATAATAAAAAATATCAAATATTTGAAAAAAATTGATAGAAGACAAACTTTTTTTACTTTTTTTTTTATTACTACAGTATTTAATTTTACATTTTTTCATACATATTTTAATCATTATCGCTATTTGACAATATGCAGTTCGTTTGTAAACTGGTAAGAAATCAGATTCATCACAAGAGGAAGTACAACTACCACCACTTTCAGTGTTGTGCTGTGTTAATGGTCAGTGATTAAACTTTGAGATGATGATTTTATCAATTGTTTATAAAGCTTGCGATATCCAGACATATAACTAATTTAGCTCTCATTGGAATTTAAGAGGTTGTTCATTGCAGCAATCTGTCTCAGATTTCAGCGTTTTCTGACATTGTTCTTTGTCTCACACATCAACGTAAAATTTGTCTTTATTTGATAGATATTTACAACTGAAATAAATTTTAAATGTTCACATTTTGTTTCTATATTAAAAAAATGAGATCTCAATCAAAAAAAAAGATTATACATTATCGGTAGAAAGATTATTTTCACTTTACAAAACTTTCTTAGTTATTTTAAAAATCTAAAAGAATATTTATTTCTGTTATATGTAACAAAATATGTTTTAAAAGTTTAAAATTTTTGAATATTTATTGCAATATTTTTATACTCATACGTATAAGTCTATTATTATTATTATTTACTCATAAATATAAATAGGTTATTTATGTAGAAGCTAAGATTCTAAATACAGCTTCAGGTCATATTCACGTTAGCTGCTAATATAACATTATACTTTTGAAAAAAAAAAAAGTATTTCAAGTCAAAATAAGTTATTAATAATTTAAATTTCTTGATATCTAATAAATGTAGTGAAATATGATCTTCTTTATCACATAAAAGAAAACCCACATAAAAAGATATTAAAAAGAAACATGAATCGCATTAAAAAAATCCGCATAAAATGAGACCCAGGTGCACTGTACTATATATAATGAATAAACTATATTGTACAATTTTAGCACGAACATCATAATTTTTCTTTTCGATGACATAAAATCACTATCCTGCAATGTCATCAATTTTACCAACAAAAAAAAAATTCTATTTTTTTTAATTTTTATAATCGTTATTGCAAATAGTCAGTTATAAATCAAAATATGGGTTACAAATTGATGATCGCTATAGTGAATCCTTACATAATGATCCCACATTAATTGATGTATAGCTGCACATGAAATGTCTTGTCAAATAATAAACAATCATCATTTTCCATAAAATATTCATATTAATAGGCAAATTGTATGATATGAGATCCTGTCTTTTTTTTTTTAAAAGACGTAATATATATGAACTCCTTGTAAATTAAGTTAGTTATAATTATGAGATTAAATTAAAATATTCTCTTGTTTTTTATTATAATCCTAAAATTATTAGATAAATTATATTTGTATTTGATGACAACTTTTTACTTAGGTACTTGCAATTGCAGTCACTTTCAAGTGAAGGAAGATTGAAAGAATTGAACAAAAAACTGTCTCATATTAACTGGGGCATTATTAGACTTTTTGAAGTTAGAAGAAAAGATGCAGTAACTATTGATTTAAAAAGTGAACATGTACTGTGCTACAAAGGCACAAACATTGGAAATACAAGTGGAGTAGGATTCATTATAAATAAAAAGTGGAAGAACAGTATTGTGGGATTAATGGTGTATAGTACAGAATGGCAAGATTAGTTATTCAACTTAATAGCAGATACCAAATGCAGATAATTCAGTTTATGCCCCAACAAGTTCTCATAGTGATGAAGTAGTAGAAGATTTTTATATGGCTGTACAAAAGGCTTTTGATCAGAGTAAACAACATTTTAAAATTGTTATGGGAGATTTTAATACTAGAATTTGTAAACAGATAAAAGATAAAAGTGCTGTAGGTAATTTTGGTTAGGGTGGTAAAAATGAGAGAGCTCATATTAAACTCAAATGGGCATGGAAGCATCCAGATGAAACTGCAACAGAATTGGATTATATTTTGACTAACAGAAAGTATATATTTCTAGATTATAATATTCTTAATAAATTCAACACATCAATTAGTGAGATATATGATGCATGTGAGAGAAAAAATTATTAAGAAAAATAAGATTCACAATTGATATTCCTAATCTTCAGAAACATTCTAATGAATTTAAATCAGAATTTGCAAATCATTTTAAAATATCAACAGATTTTGAACATAATTCAGATTTAAATAAAATCAGTAGGAAAATAACTGGTACACTTTTAAAAACTGCAACTAAGATAGCTGGTAGAAAAAAGCAGCAGTTGATCAGTAAAATTTCTACTGAGAGAATTTATGAAGGAAAAAGTAAGAAAATATATAAAAATGATGCATTATAAAGGATTGAATATCTCAAATTTTGTGAAATGGTGCAAAAAGAGTTGATAATGATACATAAAAGTATAATTGTGAACTAGCAAGGAAAGCTATAGAAGAGAATAAGTCTCAAAAGTGTAAAAAAACATTTGGATATTGGCGGAAACTTATTTCTGCAATAAGAAAAAAGATGGAACTATTATTAAAAAGAGAGATGGCATCATGAAATGTGTAAAAGAGTTCTATTAAGAATTATATGCTAATAAAGAACAAGGAAAAGTACCTCCTACAACATCTTCTGAATTGCCCAGGATTTTAAATGAAGAAATGAGATATGCAATTAAATTTATGAAGAAGGAAAAAGCTCCATGTAATGATGGAATTATAATTTATATTTTAATAGAAGCAGATGAAGAAATAATTTTTTTGGCAAAGTTATATACCAAATGTCTAAATAATAAAGATGTATCAGATGATTATAAGAATACAATATTAATATTTTAAAAATGTGATAAAGAAGATATTAGAAATTACAGTCATATCAGCCTTTTATCAATTTTTGTACAAAAATTTTTACCTAGATAATTACAACTTGTCTACAGTGAACTTTGGATTTCAGTCAACCAAAAGAACAAGCTGGATTTAAAAGTTACCATAATGAATCATATCCAAGTATTGAGAGAAGTTATAGAAAGGACAGTAAATATGAATTGCCATTATGCTTTGAATTTGTATGTTATGAAAAGACATTCATTTCATTCTATAAGCATTTCTTCAGTGATTAATGCATTGGATCATCAAGATATAGACCTGAAAAATACTTATAGAAATGTAACAGTAACAATTAGATTACGTAATGATACTAGGAAGATTAACATTGAGATGGGTGTATGACAGGATGACTCTATATCTCCAAAGTTTTTTATATCAGTGATACAAGAAGTATTTTATGGATTAAAATGGGAAGCTAAAGAAAAATCTTCAAGTTATCTGGATTTTGAAGTTTATATAGTTGGTTTTGCAAGTAATACTTTAGAGTTTTTAGAAATGTTATAAGAGTTATCAGTTGAAAGTAAATAAGTAGGATTAAAGGTGAATGTTAAAAAGACTAAAGTATTTAATGTTCGATGGATTTTCTCAAAAGAAGAAAATAAAGATTTATAATTATGAGTTAGACGAAATTAACAACTACAAATACTGTGGTCAGATTATTACTACAGATAGAGACATAATGGATGAAATTAATCTGGTTGGAGTGCTTTTGGTAGAATTTAATATTAAAAGGAAATGGGTCTATGTGTTTGAAAAGGAAGGTTTTTAATTAATGGGGGTTACGAGTTCCTAACTTATGGATCTGAGACTTAAACACTTAACAGAAAAGTAATACAGAGACTTCAGATGACTCAATGAAATATGGAGAGATATATGTTAGGAATAAGAATATCAAAAGTGAAATACATGAGTGAGAGAACTGTGTTATTGATATCATTGAAAGAATTAAAAGAGTGAAGTTCGGCTGGACATATTGCTAGAAGAGATGATAATAGATGGATAATTGAAATCTTAAACTGAATTCCAATAGATTATAAAAGGCCTAGAAAGCGATCACATGTGAGATGGATGGATGAAATAAGGAAATGTGCTAGGTTTATGTGAAGAAGAAAGGTTGGAGAAGTGAAACTAGAGATCGGAAAAGATGACTTGAATTTGGAGAGATCTTCATCCTGCAGTGGATCAATAAGGGTTGAAGATGATGATGGTGATCTGTATTGTAAATTCTATAAAAATTCTAATTTATTTAGTAATTTAAATAATAAGTATTTAGTAAGTGATATAAATAACTGACAGTTTTGCATAAATAATGAAAAAAAAAATGATTAAAATGTAGAAAAATGTTTACAAGTTTCATAATTCGTTTTAATTTGCTGTAAGAAATACATTAATTTTTCATTTTAATTAAATAGTAGAAACTGTTAAAAGCTCATTTAGAAGTACAATTTGTTAATGAGTATTTTGAGAATTATTATGATTGATAATATTTATAACTTTTCATAAATCATAATGCAGATGCATGTGGTTTTAGAAACTTTGCATAAATCATAACAATTATTGCAAGGAAATCTATTATATATAAATAATAACATATATGTGTATATGTTTAGTTGTTTATTTTTTAAAAAAAAGGTTTTATTTCTGGATAACCTCTCTCTATATACTTGCATTAAAAAATAATCAAACGGTTTATTGATCTTGAGTTTATAAGTAGTTCAAATATCGAAAGGGTACTGTTTTTATTCGAGATCAATGATCCTTCAGCACCAATGTCTGCCAATCACTGGATTAAACTACACAGGGCTGAATTATCTGTAGAATCTATTAACGAAATTTTTTTAAATGCCAGACTTTTTAAAAATTAAATTGAAGTATTAATTTTTAATAATTAAGGTGAGTTGTTAATAAATTATATCATGATTTTTTTTTATTATAATTAAAAAAAATTAACAACTTTATGTGAATTTTTACCATTTATAATAAAAACTATTGAATTATTATGTAATTGATCATGAATAAGGTATTTGTATTCAAAAAGAGTGTTTTATCTTAAAAATAGAAATAAAGTACTTTTACTAAGTTTGAAAATCATGATAACAGAGTGTATAAATGTCAATTCAAAGGATACATTAAACATCTTGAAATTGGAGGGAAAATATTTATCTGGTTTTTTGTTAAAGATTGAAGGTATATATATATATTTTTACAAATATAAATATATGCATGATTATTTTTTCTTTCAGAATGTATCTTATAAAGAATCTATATTGATAAAATCACATTAAAAAAAACAACATTCTTTTTAAAAAACTTGTATTTTTTTTTATATAAACAAAAATTGTATCTTATGTTTTCACCATAAATATATGATCAGTATCAGTGATTTGTTTATGAATCAAAAATTATCTGGAAAAATAAAATGAAATATAAATTAGATAATTTTTCATAAAATATAGTCCAAATATAAGCTAATTTTTTTTTTTAAAAGTTATTTGATTAATATAAAATGGAGAAAGAAACTCAATGGACAATTTTTATTAATTACTTTATGAATATTCTATGATTATATATATTGAGAAATTTTAAAGCAAAAAAAATTAATTGTAGAAATTAAACTAATTTTTTTTTTTAAAAAAAAAAAAACAATTCTTTGAAAATCAGTAATGTAAGGTAAGAATATGCATTTAAGTTAGTAAATATAAAGACAAACTAAGAATATGTTAAAATACTGTTGCATATTTTATAAAGAACAAACTTAATCATTAAAAATATTAGAATTACTTGTGAAAATATGTATTAAACAAGGAATTACATTAATTTCTATATACACAAGAACTTGGAAAATAAGTGATTACAAGATAAACTGTGATTGCTTATTAAAAATAATCTTTATTAATTATTGTTTATAAGTCCTATTCTATTTGGTTAATCCAGATTTTTGAAAGATATGAATAAAGCCAAAGATAATTGAAGAGATAGAATGCTAAAGGATTTGTCAGAAGAAATTGAAGTCCCAAGAAATCCATTTCTGTAGATAAATAAGTGGATATAGGTTATATGGATCTTAAGTATTATTTGTGCAAACCTTCAGGTTATTAATATGATAGATGACTATATGTAATTGTATTATCACCATATATGAAGGTAGCCTCTTGTATACAAAAAAAATATTGAAAGTGAAAAGGACATTTTCCCAAACATTTATCAGAAGTTAATCCTAGTGAAAAGTTAAAAAAAAAAAAGACTTTAAAAAAAAAAAAAACAACAACTTTTGAATATGAAAAAAAATAAAAAGTGTAAAAAATCTTCTGTTGATTAAATCATACTTAAATTATACCTTAATAATTTTGAAACAAAATCATAAATTGACCAATCTTATATATATCTTATTATTATTCTCTTTGCTTTTTAGCTGAAATCATTCTACATTAAGTCAGAAATCACAGATTTTTAAAAATATTTTTTTTAAATATATATATAAGTTTATTTAAAATGTAAAATCTAATTTTTATATGGGATGATTTGATGCATTTGAATACTTTGTTCATAAGTTATTGGCATTAGTTCCAAAAGTGTATGCTTCTTTGTACCAGCAGAAATTAACTTTTACTTATGCACATTTTTATTTTAAAAATTGCAATTGATAAAAATATGATTTAAGAATATTTGTTATAATAAAAGAATAAAGTTTTAATAAAAAATAATTATCACATAGTTTATAAGATTGAGCACCAGAAAAAATAACTGGAGCTATGATCCATGACCTTTGAACTCCAAAGTCTGCCACTTTTCCATTGCTCAAACCAGGTAGAGTATAGCGTTTTAATTAGAAGAATAATATTTAAAAATTTGTTACACTGTTGTAATTTTTTTTTTTTTTAGTTATTTGTTGTTTGCTATTTTTTTAGTAGAAGAAATTAAATATCTACTTTTAAAATAAATACGAATTTAAACTGATAAAAAAATTATACAGAATGTTACAAAGATGATAAAACTAATTTAAGTCTACCTACAAAAATTAATTTTGCTTTTTTTATGTTTTTATTTTTGACTCTACATTTTATCATGATTATTCTATTAATAAGTAAAATAAAATCCATCTTACTCATTAATTGAATGTTAGTTTAAAAATGACTGTTGTATTTAATTTCATTTATTTTGGATTTTATATATATAAAAGACCTTTTATTATTGTATTAATTTTTGTTATTGTTGTTTGATTTTTATAAGTAATAATTGTTCAATTGCATACATATTTTTGGTTTTTAAGTTACTAAAATTAAATAAATATTTATTCACAAATTTTTATGTCTATGAACATATAAATTTTAATATAAAACTATCCAAGATATAGACTATTAATACACACATGGAAATTATATACTGTATATATAAATGCTTTTAGTTGAATAGATTTTATCGTAAGGAAAACTTTTGCTGTGAGTTTAATCTTGTAAAATTGATTGATTTGATTTACTAGTAGGAAAGATTTTAAAACTAAAATATTTTAGAAAATATTCATGTTACATAAAATTGCAAAAGCAAAGAGTTGAAAAACAAAGAATTAGTAATGAAAGTGTGAAATATGTTGCTTTAAAAGGTTTTATTAACCAAAAAAAAAGCACTGACAGTGAACCGATTTTTTTTAAAAAAAAAAAAAAATCCAGAAAAGTACAAAAAAAAATAAATTTGAGAAAATCAATTCAATTGGGGGGGGGGGGGTCACTTTATTCTTATAGATTTTCTGACAAAGAGATGTATGTTTACATTTGTATTGACAACACAGATATGTTGTAGCTTTCTGGCAAATACTGTATTTGTAAAATGAAACTAACAATGGATTGTAAAAAATTACTTTTATAAATGATATTAATTTTTTGTCTGATTGAGTGCGACAATTATGGTAAACTTTAGAGCTAAAATTTATGGATTGCAGCTCAGCTTTGCTGCTTTCAGTGCTTCAACTTCATATGACTCTTGAGCAACAAACTATTTGGTTATTTTATTTCATTTACATTCATGAAAATTAATTATATATTTCATTTAGCTCAGTGTTAGAGTGATGGATTTGGGAGGTAATCTTTCTGGATTGTAACTCACTTTGTCACTTCAGCACTTGAATATTCCTGAGCCATTAGTCATTTGGACAACTTTCTAAATCAAATCATTGCTTATCAGAAAAAAAGTTATTAGATTTTCAAATGTCTTCATGACATTAATAAGGATACATGTCTTACAAATGTGCATTATTATGTATTCTGTGAATTTCATAATATTATTTTAAAATATATTCCATGAATACAGAAGAACTTAAGCACTACTTTTAATTTTTTGAATTTAAAAAATATATTTTTGGCAGGTTCAATAAAAAATTGTAATCCAAATTAACAAATATTTAAAGTTCTTATCCATGTAAGCATTACATGTGCATCAGAAATTTTAATGAATTTGTCTTTAAATATAAGGAAAGAATGTTATTTTGTGCATATGTCATCTTATAGATAATTCTTTTTTTAAAGTGGCAGTAAGTAATATAGTTTTTTTTTTTTATGAATTTTTTTATATAAGTTGTCTAATTTGCCAATATATATTTTTATAGAAAAAAAAAAGAAAGCACAGAGAATTCAAGTACAGGATTTTAAACTACTTTTTAGAAGTATAGTACTAAATATTACATTTTCAAATATTATACAATATTGAATTGTCTCGATAAATTATTTTGAATTTATTTTTTAAAAAGTAAAATTACTTATTATTATAAAAATAAAATTAAAAATTTATCATAGTTTATAAAAGAAATTAATAATATATATGTGTGTATCATCAAAAATGGAAGTTAATCAGGTTCATTGTGCTATCCTTTAATACAGGAGTGGGCAAATAACAGCCCGCTAAGAGTTTTTATGCAGCCCGCCAAGACAATCAGAAAAATCTGTCTTGAACTGAGATTTCCTTACAAAGCGCAACTGAAGATTTCAATCGTATTTTCCACTAGGATGGCCACGTCAATACACATGTGCTGTGTAGATACGATATGCAGTGCTTTTCCAATTGATCTGGTTAATTTCAATTTTTGTCTTTGCATTAGCAAACATATACATTTCAAACTTTAATGAAACCATGAACCCTCCAAAAAGTGTAAAATCGGTGATGAATCTCATGTGTTTAATGAAGAATGGACAAAAAAAGATTTCTTTGGTAATACAAGGAATAAAGCAGTGTGTTTATTGGGTCATGAAAAAAAGGTGTGGCCCTCTGCTAACCTTTGCTTCCACAAAGTGGCCCCCCGATGCAGCCCTCTGCCAACCTCTGTGTTTCCCAAGTCAAAACAATTGCCCATCCCTGCTTTAATATAAATTATAATAAATAATAAAAATTACATTCAGCAGCTGTATATTAATAATAATTATAAATAAAAAGTGTTTTCAGCACATGATTTGATACCCTTTTTCAAATATTAAGAATATATTTGAATGTTAAATTATTACAGATAGAATAACATCTAGTGTTATTATATTTATATGTGTGCATGTAATTGTATCCATGTTTGTAATTATATATAAATTGTTCATATGCAGTTAATATATACACCCGGGTCTCGTTTTATGCGGATTTATTTAATGTGATTTTGAAGTTATGCGATTCATGTTTCTTCTTAATATCTTTGTATGCAGTTTTCTTTTATGCGATAAAAATTATTAGATCAGAAGTCGAGCTCCGATAATGCGCTATTACTTTAAATATTATAAATTTCAAGCACTCACATCATATTTAAAGTAATGTGCATTATCGGAGTTCGACTTCCATCTAATAATTTCTATATTTTCAGAGCTTTATAGTAGTACTGTAATAGATTTTATCCAATAAAGAAGTTCGTAAGTCACTTAAAACCAAAATTTCCCCATTTTATATACACACATTAAATTTTACAAGATTATAATAATGTAAATCTGTTTAAACGTTATGGATGAAAAATAGTATGTATGATGTTATTTTTGCATTTTAAATCATGTTCTATTTTTGCTTTTTAAAAAAAGAGTACGTAATCAATTAATCATTTAGTATCCGCAATTTTATTTTTGAAAGGTGAGTAAGCGATGGCATAATTAAATTTGACAATTAAAATCTGATTTTTAATTGTAATTAACAATTTAAAAATTACGTAATGTGATTTGAAATTAAGGTGATGAAATTTGATTTTTAAACAGAATTGAAAATTAAAAAAACTAAAGACAAAAATAAGAATTTAATTTTTAATTAAATTTTGCCCAACAGTGGTGAGTCGGTGTCTTTTTATTATTGTAAGTCTAAGTTCTATTTTTATTTTAAACTTTTAGTTTACTCTAACAGAGAGAAAAAAACACCCAAGAAAATGAATTTCTTTGTAAACAAAAATTTCAATTTTAGATCGCTTAGCGAAATGGGAAGGATCAACAGCGATTACCGGAAAATGTTTTAGTTGTATTTCCTCTTGACTTTGTTTAAAGAAAAGCTACAGTACTTCACATCACATCACATCATGACGAATTTGATGTCTCAAATAGCGATAATGATAAAATACCATACATGTATGAAAAAAATGTAAATTACACATAAAAATATATTATTTTGAATAAAATTAAATACTGTAGTTAATAACAAAAGTTTGTCTTGTATCATTTTTTTTCAAATTTGAAATTTTTTATTAGTCATATTTTATTTATTTTTTTTTTTTATGCGAATTTTAAAGTAATTTTACGTTGTTGCTTTGCTTTTATGCGATTTTTGGAAAACTGGGGTACGTATCCTCCATTTTTCAAATAAGTTAAGTCTATTTTTGTGTGATTTCTTTTGTGCACATTTTCTGACATATTTAAATATGTTATTATTAAATAAATATTTGAAAAATTATTACATAGTCTATTATTTATTTTCTTAGGAAAGAAAGTTTCCTTTAAATGATTTTCATTTCATATTTTGGATTAAAAATGAAATAATAAAATCTGATTTTTACAAAAAAAAATTACTAAAAATATAACCAGCATTGTCATTTTAATTACAATTTTATGAAAAATAATTTAAAATTATTTTTAAAAATTCCTATTTTAAAACTTTCCAAAATTTACAATTTATGAATAAATATAAAATTAATAATTAAAAAAATTTTTATTTTATAATAATGATTCTATTCTCTCAGCTTTATTTATTTTATTTTTTTTTGGTATGTTAGCTTTCCTGAACATATATTTTATCTATTATTCTAATATTATTGTGAAAATTGCATCTTTAATTAAATGCATAGAAAGTCAATATGACAAAAATAATAGTATAAAACTTAAAATTGTTATTTTACTGTTATATTTGTTTTATGCTTTGAAAATTCTCATGGCCACAAATGGAAAATAAAGTATGGGTATATGATTTATAGTTTTAAATTTCCATGTATAAAATCACACAAAGAAAAAATAGTTTTCTGGATAATTATAGTAAAATAATTGTTTTAATTTCTTGATATGCTTTCAAAATTTGGAAAATATTTATTTTCTGATTTATCCAAATAGCAAAAAAAAAAAAAAGTTAGTAATAAAGTATTGCCATGTAGTAACTTTGTTTTTAGATTGTTTGAATTCTCTGGGATCATCTGTGTTAGTACTGATTTTTAAGGAATACATTGCCAATATAATGTGGTTTTATCTGCATTATAACATCAAGACTGAGGTTTTCATCAAGTACAAGCTTAGATAATTCATCTGCATACTGTCAACTATTTCACTGATCTGCAGACTTTCTTTCCATACTTTATGCAGATAAATTTTGCAATACTTGAAGCCATCTTTTTATTATACATTTACATGCATTGTATTTTAAGTTTCTTATAAAATGTGTATTCCCTCATTCTGACACATGTTAAAACATTCAATCATCATTACATCATGTTCACTGTTTTTGCACTCCCACATAATATCCTTTTCATTATTTCTTTTGAATACAATTGCATTTTTTCTTCTGTTTGCTAATTTACATCAAAAACAGCTCACACAAAATTTTAAATGCAAAAGATGCCAATAAAACTTCATGGGGAATAATAGCATTATGCAAGTCTCATTTGATCAACTTATAACCAACTGCCTATTCAATGAAAATTTTTTTCTTTCACTGCAAGGCAAAATTTGACTAATAATAGTTGTATCATCGTTAAATCTTAACAATTTTTCAACCACAAATATTGTGTTCAGATTTTAAAAATCAATTTTAAGAAAAACTTATTAAATTTCACATATCTAAAATTAGAAAAAAAAATTGATTTTTTTTCTTCAAAAATCATTATTACCATCACTATCTCTTGATTTGTCATTGTTATCATTTTTCATATTTGTTTCACATTAAATGAGCAATCTGCCAAACAGAATGATATAGCCAGATCATGAGATTCCATTTTTAGACCATCTCATCTAGATCTTTCTATGTTTAAAGGGGACAGGTGTTATTAAATAAGTTTCTGAACCATTTTACTATAATATTTGGAAATTAAACTGTTATCCCAAATCTATTTCTTAAAGACTTTTACTAATCATGATGCCTTTTTCTGAATCACCATTAAGGACTCCTACTATGCTAAATTTTCTCCCATTACTAAAAATAGTCAATAAAAAAATAAAAAATCGAGTCATATATCACATGACTCCACTTCTTTTTTAAGCTTGTGGAATATAAACAAAGAGCTTTGCTAATTGCTCAACAAGCTTTGAGATAAATGCTTAGCAAAAGAAAGCATTTAAAATATCTATTTGAAAACCACCCCCCATCACCTGACCAATGGTTTCATGCTTTTAGCACTCCTCAGAGAGGTGCTAGGGTAGCTTTCCTTTATTGTTTTGTTAATGTTGAAGGATTTGTGCACTTTACATATTTATACAAATACACACACACAAAAAAAACAATTTTTGAATTGTTATTAAAGAATGAAAATATTCTATTGTCACACTAACTGCAGAGAAATGACTGTCAGACAACACAAGAAACTCTTTATGATTGGCTCTACTTTATTATCAACCTAAGTGATGGACAACAATAAGATGAAAAATAAAGTGAATGAGAAAAGACTGGAAAGATTGTTTGTATCAAAAATGAGACCTAGCCTTTGATGATCCAACATTGTATCTCATAAGGCAGTTGGAAGTAATTTTGATCAAGCATATATTTTAAATTATTCACTATTAACTCCTCATATTTGTGGACAATCTTTAATTCTAGTTTAATAACTAACCAATATATATATATATGTATTTGTAATTACATTTCCAATTTTAATTATATAATTGTACTGAGTTTACTTTTGACATGAAAATGTCGAAAATATACTCAGTACAATTATATTATTAAAATTTTATATTTAAACTCTGTATAAGTATTATTTTACATTAATATATGTATTTGTATACTTATCAGATTTATTATTATATTATGAATGAGAGCTTTAGTTGTCCTTTATTAATTTATTAACTAAGATGTAAAATGGTGTCTAATAACCAAATTCAGAAATATGAACTATGACAATCCAAAACTCACTGGACTGGTTTCATAGGACTGCATTCATCAGTTGTGTCAAGTCCAATATAATTAACTACATATTAAAATAGGCTTGGGTTTTATTCATATTAAGCAAACTTCATTTGCTTTATTCAAATTGTAAAAGATGAATCACATAAATATTAAATGTAATGCTTTTTATAGTTAACAAGTATGTAATTATTTTCTATGTAAACAGAAATTATAATCAATTGTTATATATATACAAATAAAATGTCTGTTTATTAAAAACTATTATAATAACAATAAAAATGTTTTGTTTTTAATTTAATGGCAGTTGGGGAGGGTTAAGGAATTAACTGAAAGTACTTCTGTGGATTGAAAGACTGTATATAATAGTTAATTGCCGTTATATTTATTATTTTTATTATTACAATATATTGTAATGGGCACATACGCTGCTGTTATATTATTTTTTTTTTTATTAAACATGAAATTAAAATAAAAAGTTCGCATTTAAAAACTTCTTTTTTTTTAAGACAGAAAAATTGAAAATTAATTCTATCTTAAACTCGTATATATATAAAATCACATAGATGAAAAAAAAAAATATTAAAATAAAACTTTATTAAAAAGAGAAAAAGTATTTTTCTTTAAATGTCATAGCATCGGCCGGGACACGAACCCGCAACCTGCACAACTGCCTGCAAGTGCAAGGCAGTCACGCTGACCCCTCGACCACCAATGCAAGACAAGAAAAAGTATTTTAAAAGCAAAAGCTTAAAAAGATTTAGAGATAAAAATCTATCTTTAAGTTTGCAAAGTAATTTAATTAATTCTGTTGTATAAAATGGAAATGATTATTTTAATTAGTAAAAGTAAACCAGCCCTTGGGCATTTCAAAATGCATAAGCAAAGGTCAGATAGGAGAGGAAAAACAATAGGAACAGAATGGCCAATGAAAGAAATCCATCAGGGAATCGGACTTCAAATGAAGGATCATCATCATTGATGATGTAATGTCCATTGGATCCGAAAGTTACATATAAAAGAAAAAGTTTGGAAATAAATTTTTAGTGAGTGAAGAAAATTTAAGGGAAGACGCAGATGTGTTAAGTCGGAGAGTTGGAGGTGAAGGGATTGAAAGACGCACTTTCAATTCCTTCAGTGGTTATAAAAAAAATGAAACATTGTTTTTTCTATATTGAGGACCACAGGATCATTGGGGGATTTAATGCTGGATTCCAAATGGCAAGCAACTGTAAAGGATGAACTTTTCTAAAACAGTAAGAACTATATAACTAATGAACATTTCTAAAACCGTAAGAACTTTATGAACTCTAAGGAATATTAATTTGAAAACAATAAGAACTCTAAATTCTAAACCTTTCAGTAAATAATACAAATAGAATCTTATCTGACCAATGTAAATTAATATTAATAATGTTATTTGATGTATTTTTTTTAAATTTAAAATCATAAATTCATCTGTGCGAACTTCAAAATAAAAGTTAAAAATGTAGTTAAATGCTAAAGTAAACATACTAAAATAATAATGCTAAATTTTATATATATGTGCGTAAATAAATGTTTGTGTGTTAATTACTGGCAGTGGCTTATTTTATTCTTTTTTTAAAAAATATTCTTAGATAAGAATTTATAAAATATAAATCTCTGCTGTTCCACTGAGCTAGTGACATTGGGCTAATGGTCGGAATCAAAATATATAAAATAAAAAAAAATTTTTTTTAAACTTACGTATCTGCCTACTATATAAATTTTCTAGGTTCAAATGGCCTAGTGGCGCCCTGTAGTGTAGCTACATTAAGACTCCTATTTACCCCGACCGTTATAATTGGACTCCCAACGTGGGCCAATCATGTAAATAAACCACGAATACCCTGAGCAAATAATTTTTTTAATGAAATGTTTTATCTACCATATATGTTAAATCTTATAAAAGCATTGCCAGAAAGAAATAGCACATATATTAAAAACATGGAAGAAAAGATATTAATAATTTTAAAACTAATTTTTTAAAAAAAAAGTCAAAAGGTTGCAATTAATGTTTCATTTTTTTTAAATGTGTATAGGCGCGCACAGCCACGTAAGTTATGATTGTAAATGTGATACCTTACGATGAGTACTTTTTGGGAATTTACTTCATAGTAACCCTATTTAAGCATTTCATTCAGTCATAAATAAGTTGGTGGTATTTATAATTGTGCTGCAAATATACACATATAAACCCATTATTTCTTAAAACATATTTACCTCAATGCAACCTCCTTAAATAAATAATTTATTTGTCATGCCATTAGTTAGAAAAGAATATATAGAGAAAATAGAATTCTTGGGGGGAGGAGGCATAAATGTAGATGGTTTTTAGGAAAACGATAGTAAACATTTTTTTGTATATATAGTCTTTTTGTAAAAATTACTAACCGAATGTTTTTGTAAATGTCTTTATTAATCGTGTACCGTAATCACTAACCCTAAGTAAAAAAATTTTTTGTTAATTTTTTTTTTTAAGCAAGTTTACTGATATGTAACGGGCACATACGCCGTTACATTATTTTTTTATTAAACATGAAGTTAAAATAAAAAGTTTGCATTTAAAAACTTCTTTTTTTTTTAAGACATAAAAATTGAAAATTAATTCTATCTTAAACTCATATATATATAAAATCGCACAGAGATGAAAAAAAAAATTATTAAAATAAAACTTTATTAAAAAGAGAAAAAGTATTTTAAAAGCAAAAACTTAAAAAGATTTAGAGATAAAAATATATCTTTAAGTTTGCAAAATAATTTAATTAATTCTATTGTATAAAATGGAAATGATTATTTTAATTAGTAAAAGTAAACCAGCCCTTGGGCATTTCAAAATGCATAAGCAAAGATCAGATATGAGAGGAAAAACAATAGAAACAGAATGGCCAATGAAAGAAATCCATCGGGGAATCGAACCTCAATGGAAGGATCATTATCATCGATGATGTAATGTCCATTAAATCCGAAAGTTACATATAAAAGAAAAAGTTTGGAAATAAATTTTTAGTGAGTGAAGAAAATTTAAGAGAAGACAGAGATGTGTTAACCCCTAGAGACCTGAACGGCCATTTTGAATTCCCAGAAAAAATTACAGGACATACAATTTTAAATGAAATGTCTAATTTATTACAATAAATAACAAATATATATACATTTTTAGAAAGTGCAAATATGAAAGAATGTAATGAAGCTGATAAAATAGTCATTACCACAAAAAAATAATTAAAAAAAGGAGATTTTTCACATTTTTAAATATCTTTATTTTTACATTGGTTCACAAACTCTCAATTTTGAAAGATATAGCCTAAAATGACAATTTCATAGACAGCTTCATCACATTCGTCATAAAATGCAGAAAAAAATAATATATAACATGACCTACCTGAGTTACAGATTGTTGGTGTAATGTGGCAAAAGGTGATCATTTCAATTTCGTTTTTGACACTCTGTATGTTCTATTTTTGCAAGCAGTTGTTTTTCTAGGCCCTCTATGCGGGATATCTATTAGAAATGCAAGGTTTTAGTGAGGATCAAAAAAAAAATAACAGTAATAACTTTAGTAAATTCTAAGTTATGGGGGTAAAAAATAATGACTATATTATTGAAAAATCAGGGTGGGGCGAGATAAATTATGCATTATTTCATGGCAAATCATAATTGCCAAATATGCAAATAAATAATTTAAAAATTTGTTTCTAAAATAAAATGAATAACAACATAGTAAATTCTAAGTTATGGGGGTAAAAAATAATGACTATATTATTGAAAAATCAGGGTGGGCGAGATAAATTATCATTATTTCATGCAAATCATAATTGCAAATATGCAAATAAATAATTTAAAAATTTTTTCTAAAATAAAATGAATAACAACATAGTAAATTCTAAGTTATGGGGTAAAAAATAATGACTATATTATTGAAAAATCAGGGGTGGGCGAGATAAATTATGCATTATTTCATGGCAAATCATAATTGCCAAATATGCAAATAAATAATTTAAAAATTTGTTTCTAAAATAAAATGAATAACAACATAGTAAATTCTAAGTTATGGGGTAAAAAATAATGACTATATTATTGAAAAATCAGGGTGGGCGAGATAAATTATCATTATTTCATAAATCATAATTCAAATATGCAAATAAATAATTTAAAAATTTTTTCTAAAATAAAATGAATAACAACATAGTAAATTCTAAGTTATGGGGTAAAAAATAATGACTATATTATTGAAAAATCAGGGTGGGGCAAGATAAATTATCATTATTTCATGGCAAATCATAATTCAAATATGCAAATAAATAATTTAAAAATTTTTTCTAAAATAAAATGAATAAAAATATAGTAAATAAAATAAAATAAATAATAAAAGGAATTACAAGCAATTATTATATATGAGTGGGAGATGATGATGACTGTTGATTAGCATTGTGAGGTATTTATTTTTCACTTTTAGTTTACAGAACAGAGTGGATAGTTTGAAGACAGTTTAAATTGTTGAAAATATAAATGCATGAGCAAAATCAATTTCAAAATAACTGATGATGATGATTGGAGCAACTGGTGATGATACATACATATATAATGTTGATTCAGCATTGTGAGGTATTTATTTTTCACCTTGTTAGTTTCACAGAACAGAGTGGATAGTTTGAAGAAGTTTCAAATTGTTGAAAATATAAATGCATGAGCAAAATCAATTTCAAAATAACTGATGATGATGATGTGGAGCAACTGGTGATGATACATACATAGATGATATGACTGTTGATTCAGCATTGTGAGGTATTTATTTTTCACCTTGTTAGTTTCACAGAACAATGGATGTTTGAAGACAGTTTCAAATTGTTGAAAATATAAATGCATGAGCAAAATCAATTTCAAAATAACTATATGATGATGTGAGCAACTGGTAAGGGTGAGCTAAATTATGCATTATTACATAGGAAATCATAATAGCAAAGTATGTATCAAATGAATAAAAGTTATCTAAAGTATATAAAATGAATAAAAAGTTATCTACAATGAAAGAATAAAATCAGTAAATTCTAAGTTATCTGTAAAAAATAATTACTACATTATTGGAATATCATGAGTAAGAGGAGCTAAATTATGCATTATTACATAGGAAACCATAATAGCAAAGTATCTATCAAATAAATAAAAAGTTATTATAATGAAACGAATAAAAAGTAGTAAATTCTAAGTTATGCTGTAAAAAATATTACTACATTATTGAATATCATGAGGGTAAGAGTGAGCTAAATTATCATTATTACATAGCAAACCATAATAGCAAAGTATGCTATCAAATGAATAAAAAGTTATCTGCAAAGTATGCTATAAAATGAATAAAAAGTTATCTACAATGAAATGAATAAAATCGTAGTAAATTCTAAGTTATCATTAAAAAATAATTACTACATTATTGAATATCATGAGGTAAGAGTGAGCTAAATTATGCATTATTACATAGCAAACCATAATAGAAAGTATGCTATCAAATAAATAAAAAGTTATCTATAATGAAACGAATAAAAATGTAGTAAATTCTAAGTTATGCATATAAAAAATAATTACTACATTATTGGAATATCATGAGGGTAAGAGTGAGCTAAATTATGCATTATTACATAGCAAACCATAATAGCAAAGTATGCTATCAAATGAATAAAAAGTTATCTGCAAAGTATGCTATAAAATGAATAAAAAGTTATCTACAATGAAATGAATAAAAACGTAGTAAATTCTAAGTTATGCATGTAAAAAATAATTACTACATTATTGGAATATCATGAGGGTAAGAGTGAGCTAAATTATGCATTATTACATAGCAAACCATAATAGCAAAGTATGCTATCAAATGAATAAAAAGTTATCTGCAAAGTATGCTATAAAATGAATAAAAAGTTATCTACAATGAAATGAATAAAAACGTAGTAAATTCTAAGTTATGCATGTAAAAAATAATTACTACGTTATTGGAATATCATGAGGGTAAGAGTGAGCTAAATTATGCATTATTACATAGCAAACCATAATAGCAAAGTATGCTATAAAACGAATAAAAACTTATCTACAATGAAATGTATAAAAACAGTAAATAAAATAAAATAAATAACCCAAAGGAATTACAAGCAATTATTATATATTAGTGGGAGATGATGATGATGAATGTTGAATACTTACAGGTAATGGGGAATACGAAACCTCAAAATCAAACACATCAACAGAAAAGTTCGTTAGAATCATAATAATGTTTAGCGGCGAAAATAATTGTTTTCTCTGTATATTTTTTTTATTAGTTGATAAAATCTAGAAAGATAAAAAAAATTACAAAATTTTAAAAATGTACTTTACAAAAATTGCTATAAAAAATCTAATTTTCATCGCACAGAAAAAAATTTTAGACGTACAAAAACATAGAAAAATGGCGGAGAGAAAGAAAAAAAAAGCGTAACTGTGACGTTTACGGTTTGCACGCTATTGCGGTCGAAATTGCAAACTTTTTTTAATGTGTAAAAAAGCGGTTTTCGGTCTCAAAGGGTTAAGTCGGAGAGTTGGAGGTGAAGGGATTGAAAGACGCACTTTCAATTCCTTCATTGGTTATAAAAAAAAATGAAACATCGTTTTTTCTATATTGAGGACCACAGGATCATCTGGAGATTTAACGCTGGATTCCAAACAGCAAGCAACTGTAAAGGATGAACTTTTCTAAAACAGTAAGAACTATATAACTAATGAACATTTCTAAAACCGTAAGAACTTTATGAACTCTAAGGAATATTAATATGAAAACAATAAGAACTCTAAATTCTAAACCTTTCAGTAAATAATACAAATAGAATCCTATCTGACCAACATAAATTGATATTAATAATGTTATTTGATGTTGTTTTTTTTTTTATTTAAAGTCATTTCCATTTTTTTTTTTTTTAAGTTTTATGATTTTTGTTTTTTGTTAAACTAAACTTAAGTTGGGCATGAATGTCTGCATAGATTTGTAAAATTATATATGTTAGTAGTTTAAGGAAAGGTAATCTTAGGTTATTTGTTTTGTAGTTAAATTGGGTCAATGGATTGGATATATCGGTGTAATTAGTAGATGTAGTAAGAGATTCGCTACTTGCAGGATCGATTTATACGCCGCACCCCCCCTTTTTGCCTATGGAAGGGATAGTAAGATGGAGAACGCAGTCCCTTCCTATGGAGTTTTTTGTTTAGTGTTCTTGCCCAATAAATGTAGCATTTCTTTTTGGTTGAGAGTCAATGTTGTCCATTAACCATGCTGTTCAGATGGACATTCCTGACTGTATGTCATTTTGGTGCTGTCGTATTCATGCGACATTGAATACATCGATATGTCAGATAGATTGACGTTGGTTTGGCTGCGAACTTTTGGCCTAAGGTTAAATCAGGGATAAAATATTTTTATCTTCAAATGCAATCTAGGGAGTTTATTCATATTTGACACTTAAATAAACTATTAAATTCATCTGTGCAAACCTCAAAATAAAAGTTAAAAATGTAGTTAAATGCTAAAGTAAACATACTAAAATAATAATGCTAAATTTTATATATATGTGCGTAAATAAATGTTTGCATGTTAATTACTGGCAGTGGCTTATTTTATTCTTTTTTAAAAAAATATTCTTAGATAACAATTTATAAAATATAAATCTCTGCTGTTCCACTGAGCTAGTGACAATGGGCTAACGGTCAGAATCAAAATATATAAAATAAAATAAAAAATTTTTTTTTAAACTTACGTATCTGCCTACTATATAAATTTTCTAGGTTCAAATGGCCTAGTGGCGCCCTGTAGTGTAGACACGGTAAGACTTATTATTCCGGACCGTTATAATATATATATATTAAAATATTAATGTTGATGCCTTTATCCCTTCAAAATATATGTAAAATTTAAATTTGATATATATTAAATACAGTAATATTAATATATTTCAACTTATTCTGTTAGAAGTACTTTTGACTATATTCCTTTTAATCTTTGTCAACTCTATAATGATATAACATTGAATAATCAAAATGAGATATTATTTTATAACTACCATAATTCTATTCAGATCTCCCACAATTCTGTTATTTTAATGTTTGATAACTACGTGACAATTTCTCAAAATTAATATAGCTTCTTTTTTCCATTTATTGTGGCAACATTCAATTTGTATAATATTTATGTTTTTATAATCAAATTTAAACCCATATTTACAACTTTTATTGTGACCAAATATAACAGGTGCTGAAGATCAATTTTCATCTTTTACTAATTGCTTATCTTTTTGAACTATTTTATATAAAAGCGTATGTTCTTTTATTCTTTTTTTTTTTTAACCATCTAGACTCTCTGATGTATTGTAAGCCACATTTATACATTAATTTATATATAATACAATTTTGATTTGAATTTTTGCTTTTAGAGTTGTTAATGTATTATTTGTCAAAAAAAAAAAAGCAATTTGACACAAACCATTATAAATCTTTTTCATAAACTTAACTTGATCGTCAGATATAAATGGCATTGCAATCCATTTCTTCTTGATATTATCTTTAGTTTTATTATATTGTTGATTCTTTTTAAATTTTTTAATGAGTAATAATATTATAACCAATTTTCAATAAATCATTAACAAATAAATTTACATTTTTTATTTTATCACCAGAATACTTGCACAATTTATTATTTCGAAATAAGAATGACTTTAATCCAGACAACTTATGACTTATAGGTACATTTGATTCATATGGGATAAATCTTAGTTTCAATCGGTTTTATTGTTATAAAACAATCCAAAATGTATCCATTATGTATAACTTTAATATCCAAAAATTTTATAGCATTACATATTTCTTGTGTTATAACCCACTTTAAGATTGTTTCTAGATAGAGATTTTTAAATGCTTTCTCTTGCGGCATTTATGGTTTGTTAGAGCTATTAGCATGCACATTATTTTAGTTTATAATTACAAGCTTATCAAATTAAGTCACGTAATATATGACTTTGATTTTATTTGCTATGATAGTTTTGCTTTTAAGTCTTGGGCAATATCATATTGCTAAAGATATTAATATATGGTGTAGCTGAAAATTATTCAAGCCCATATAGCTATTTAAGTTAGCTTGACTTGAAGATATATAGGTGTCTGAAAAGTTCCGATTTTCTACATAATAGTTAACTATTAGATAAGTGCTGGCTTTGAGTTGGTATTTTGGGTCTAGTGTCTGGAATATTCTAGTGCCTCAATGAAGATAGCTAATAGCTTGAAACCGGTTTGGGAATTGGGATGTTTCTAGATAGAGATTTTTAAATGATTTTTCTTATGGTATTTATCGATATAGCTT
This sequence comes from Epiperipatus broadwayi, assembly GCA_028023455.1. Lineage (NCBI taxonomy): Eukaryota > Metazoa > Onychophora > Udeonychophora > Euonychophora > Peripatidae > Epiperipatus > Epiperipatus broadwayi. Next base: position 3,795,848 of record JAQFVV010012410.1, on the reverse strand, counting down.
GTCAGAACTATTAGCATGCTCATTATTATAGTTGATAAACAAATTTATATTTAAATTTATTTGATTTGTTTTTAATACTTTGTTTTTAAAATAAAGTACTAGGTTATGTATGTACATTTTGTGATTTTTCATTTTTATAATGATTTATAATTATATTAAGTTTTATAATTTATGTTATTCAATTATTCATAATTCATTTCTGTTTGATAGGATGGTTTGGTGCGCAATAACATGGATAAGTTGACATTTTATGCTTTATCCTCTCCAGAAAAACTTGACCGAATTGGAGATTACTTAGCCCAAAGATTAAATAGAGATATTGCAAGGCATAAACTTGGGTATGTATTAGTCATTACATCTTTTTTTTTTTTTTATAATAATTTATAATTTTGTGAATTTAATGAAATGGTATTCATTTAAATTTTAAATCTCTATGCATAAGACAATAACTGATATTCATATTCAAAGAAAATTTAGTAAAAAAGTAAGGCCCCCAAATATAATCATTTGAATGTAATTTGAAAAAAAGAAAATAAAGATAGATAGATATGATCAAGTAGATTTAATTTTTAGATAATAAGAAAGGTTCCTTTTTAGGCTTATTTGATGTTTATTTTAATCTACTTATTTGAGTTCATTTTTGAAAAAAAAAAAGAGAGATTGAGATATGGTTTCTAATTATTATTGATTTATATATTGCAATATTAGAATGACAGTTTCTGGAGTTCAAGATCCATGAATCACATCTTCAGTTATCACTTTTGATGCTTAAACTTTTTATAAATTTCTCAGGGATAAACCAATTGATTTGTTTATTTTTAATATTGCATTTTTTTTTATCTGTATTAGTTAGTAAAATTTTAATCAACTTTATTCCTTTCAAACACAGTAGATAATATATAGTATTTTTGAATAAGAAAAATTAAATTTATTAGTGACAACATTACTCATATCCGTGGCAAACAGAATTTTTTTTTGTAGGAGAATTATTATATTTTTAAATGATCGAAACCATTTAAGAAGTTATATATGGTTTTAAAAGATGAGTAGTTATTTGTTCTTTTTCCGAAAGAAGGGGGAAATGCTAATATAGTTGTTACTATATATCTACATTTTTGGGGGCCCAAGTCTTTGCATAGGTATAAAATTCGCAGGTAATAATAAACCCTATATAATCTGCATTTGTGATATATATAACAAAGATATTTTTGACATGTTTATAAAGTATTCGTGTAAATATATCTTCAACAAAAATAATTATTAAAAAATAAATAAAATATTATATGTGATTTTTGGATAAAGACATTTTAAATATACATGCTGTATATCTATAGTGATTACAAAACTTATTTAAAAAAAAAAGAAAAAAAACTGTTGTATTTTTCTTCTTGATTTGCCATGTATTGAAAATTATTAAGGAATTACAAAAATGCAATAGGTAAATAACATTAAATTTATCAAATTCAAGTACTATGCTCATCCTTAAAAGGTAATAGCAGCCATTTTTCTGCGAAATTTTGAAGTTATTGCATCAGTGATTACATCAAAAATTAAAAATTCTGCTGTCTATTTTTTTGTTTTTACTTTCTGTTTATTTAATTTTTTTGAAATGTAATTTAATGAAACTGCAAATATTGAAAACATAGATTGGATAGAAAATTGTATGCCTAATTAAAAGGGTACTGCTTGAAACATACATGTTATAATTAAATTTCAATGGTTTTAATTACAATTTTAATTATGTATAATAAAAAATTTTTAAAAGCATGAGCCAATGAAATAGCTTTAAAATATTTATATATATATTGACATGACAATTCATACTATTTTTTATTAAATGTTAAATTTTTGAAAGTATTCATTCATTTGTAGTTAAAATCTTAAAAGCGCATGTGTAACAGCGTAATGCTGTGTTAAATATGAAAGTATTATTATTTTGCTATATTAAAAAAAATCAATAATTTAAAAAAAAAACTACTAAAAGTTAAATTTTAAATTAATATATAATCATAAAATTTGTTATTTTTGTTAAAAATGAAGGATTTTACTTTTGTTTAAAATTTGTATTTTATTGTTACTATATTTGCAATAAAAGTATGCAATAGATTACAATGCAATTAATACGTTTGTTCGGTGTATCTTGAATGAGATTTTTATTCGAAATTTCATAAAAACTTGCAAGTGCGAGGATTTGGCTTGCCATGATTTGCCAAAAAAAAAAATTAAATCAAAGAGACATTATGGATATGTATCTAACAGAATTTAAGATATTTTATTCATCATTAAAATAATTTTCATATTACAACTTTTTTATTGTTCATTTTTGATTTTTCAAATAATAGATATTATATATTCTAATGTTGATTTTTGTATGTAAATTGCCATTTCGCTACAGGTTTTGATTATTTTTTATTTTGTAAATTCTTTATTAGATTTTTTTTTGTATTCATACAATGTTCAGTAATTTTCTGTTCTAAATGTCCAGATACTTCTCTCCAAATGTTTTAATAACATTCCTGTTTTATATACATATAATATGCAAGTGAATATACATTTGTTCTGATCATTTAATTTGGTTTTTGTAATATGTCTTTCCATTTCCAGATCCCTACCCTTACTTGTGGATGTGTTCTTGCTCAGTTTATTCATAATTTTATTTTGTTTTTACAATCCAGATTAGTGTTGATATTTCTTTCAAGTTTTGCAAAATGTTCTTCATTGTTAGTACAACTGTGATAATTTTTTTCCCCTAAGTCTCATTGATCATATTCACTAACACATTCCTATCTCTAATGTTGATTTAAATGTTTCTTCAGCTTCCTCATTGATTATGATCTGCATATTTTAAATTATTTATTCTTATGTATGCATTGATATTTCTTTACAGTTTTCTTTATTTTTATCTATTATCTATCCATATTAGTGATATTAATATCCTTAGTGGGATTGGATCTATATGTATCTTTTTTAATTTCAAACTAACTTTCCCACAATCTGCTTTTCTTAATTAGTTGATTTTTTTTTGCTTATTCAATTAATTTTAGAAGGTTAAATCTTCTGTATTAGAGTGGTGTTGAAATTAATTGAATTTATCTTTATAATATATATAAAAATGAGAAATTGTTTTAACATTTTCTAATCATTTTTTTTTAAGTCAGAAAAATTGGGCACATTATCAAAATACAATATTTATTGCTGAAACTTTAATTTCTAATGAATGAAATAAATGGCAATATTAGTGTAAGACATATTTTAGTGCAAAATCCAATTTTACTTTTTAAAAGCAGAATTGTGTTTTAACGTTATTTTATTATATATATACTGTATATAAATATTATTAAACTTAACTAACATTACACAAATGATATAATGGAAATCAAGTTGTTATGTAAAATAATTTCAAAAATGGATATTAATTGCAAGTTTATTAGAAAATATTTGGGGGGGGGGGGGTCTGTCTTGTGAATTGGTTCATAAATAAAGTCTTATAATATATAAATTATAAAATCTGCATATATGAAATCAAATGCAAATAGTCAAATAACCTGGAGGTACAAATTTTATTTATTAATATTTGTTCTAATATTTTATTAAGAAGATAATTGGTTCATTTTTTTTTTTTTTGTTCTAAATGACAATTTATAAAATTAACCTAACTTTTTAATAATTTCTCCCATCAAGTTTTAGAAATTAAATAGATGTCATATAAAATTTTTTTATCTCCTTTTATTCACTATTCTAAAATATGTATATGTATTAGTTGATTTTTAATTTTTTTAAAAATTAAAATTATGTTTATTAATAACCGATTTTAACAGAAAATACAATTTATTTATATATTTTTTGTTAATAAACTTATTTTAATAAAGTTTTAAAATATCTACATTTATATGTATATAACAATTCAATATATATATAAATCACTTTTACCACATATACATGTTTATATGAAATATAAATCACAAATATAATATCTACAAAAATTAAAAATTAATCATTCACTTTATACTATAATATATATGAAATGTTTATCAATATGATTAATTTTTATGACTGATATGTATATTTGAAAGTAAATCAAAATAATAATAGTAAACATAAATTGTAATATAACAATAACTGTCCCCGATATGAATTAATTCCTTCCTTCCACATTTTATGCTAAATCAATTTTTGGTCCCGTGAATCTTTGCTAAAAACATTAAAGGCTATTATATAGGCTTTTATTGCATTTGGCAAAAATGAACAATATGGAAAGTTATTTGTCCTAAAATTTTAAAGGAATTTTTTTATTTCTGCTATTTTCTATGAAAATTCATTCAGACTATTATTAGTATTTATAAAAAATTTTATTATATAATAAATCCAAATATTTAGTATCATCATGCTATCTTTCCACATAAGAAAAAAAGTTTTGGAAGACAGTATATATATATAACATTTTAAGGCTTCTTTGATGGTAATATTAATAATCATCATATGCTATCCTTTATTAGCAGTAACTAGTGAAATTTGACATATTCTTATACATATTAGTCTGCAATTATTTCATTTATTTTATCAAAATGCTTAAATACAAAACTCCTTTATTAAAAAAAAAAGGTAAAATGTGAGCTCTAAACCATTCTTAATGCCACTAGATATAAGTCATTGCATAATGGAAAAATTGTTTGATGTCAAAAATCAAGATTATTAAAAATTGTATCCAATATTATTATATAATTTATCTAGTAAATAATATTTAATATCAATTATTTAATATTTAAATATTATCATGGTAAATATCATTTTTAATACTGTATTTTTTTTAAAATGACATAAAGCTTAAGTTGTAATTTATTTTTAAAACTAAGTAACTCATATGTTTATTGAATAATTGATGCAGTAAGGATTATTTTAATAATCCATGTTTTTTTTTGTTATAAATAATTCATTTTTAACTATGCCAACTTATGAAATTTCATCTTTTAAAACTTGATTATTTTAAAATAACTGAATTTAAATTTTATTATCAACGATGTAGAATAATAATTAAGTAGTTTACTGCAATAATAAGAGTGTCAGATTCTGGAATGTATGTTTCTCAGATGGATTCCATTTCTGGCACTTCCGGTGCTCCAATTTTTATGAACTCTCAAAAAAATAAAGCCATTTTATTAATATTTTATTAAATGATTATATGATTTTTAAAGCTTGTTAGTATTTCTCATTTATATTCTGCATTAATCCTAGTTTTAAAAAAAAGATCAAGACAGTAATGTAGATCTTTCATTCTGTCTTCTTACTGACTAGAGACATTATCTTTTTTGTAAGTTGTGATCATATTAACTTTGTTAATATAAAATATAACCATTATTTTGATAAACTTTACTTTATTGATTCATCCAATTGGAAATTGCTATAAGATAATTTAAATTAATAGAAAACATTCTTCAAAGCATCTCATTGTGGGAACTTATGTTCAATCAATTTGAGAGATATATGTTAAAGTCCCAAAATTGTTCATATTTCAGTCATAAGTGCTTCTGGGTTTTTTTTTTTTTTTTTCAAACTGTGCATTATCTCTAAAGCTATTTGAAGCAATTATGGTTACAGAATCTCTTAATCTCTAAAATGTGTTATACACATTTAATCACAGGCATTATAACATTCACTGAGTAATGATAATATCACTAAAGTTATCAGAAAATAAACTTCTTAATCTTCTAACATCATCTCAAAATTATATAAATATTTTCATTCTTTTCATTTTCATAAAACCAGCTGAGAATTTATTTGTAGAATAATGTGATAAAAAAAACTCATTGCTTATTGAAGAAAGCATTATGTACTGGAAACTCATACTAGAAAACGTGTAGTTATTTAAAAATATAATTATATTTTCAATATTATCATATTAGTGTTTGCTCTTCTAAATAGTTTTAAAATGTGAAAGTAGAAATGCAATATCATATCTTTAGAACTTACGATAATCAATAGTTGTATAAAATCTTATGCCTGTATTAAAGGGGTACAAACAAAAAGCGTAATGCAAATAAAAATTAAATGCAAGTTTATCAAGACAAAATAATTTTATCTTGTTGTTGAGAGGATTATATTCTAATACAAATTTTAAATATTAGCCATTAAATGGCTAAAAAAAATTTTTTAAAAATATTAAACATTTTAGATGTTACCATACACAATAACATAACAAATAAAAAACATTTGGAATATATAATATGAAAATCTTGAAAAATATTGCCAAATAGTTATAACCAGATATGTGGAAATTAATAATAATAAAAAAGATATCCTTTTTTTTTTGTTCTGAAATTTAAGAATAATTTAAATTTGAAGCTTAATTGTTAGTAGAGAAAGGGGAAGCACAAAAACATGTAGTTTTACCGACCCGACCCCCCTTCCACTTAAATCTTAAACTTTTGTACTCATTTACTCCATAATTTTATTTAGGATTTTAATATTAATATTTGTCACTATCTTAAAAGCATTTTGCATCAATATATAATACTCCAATTTTATTGTGCCATGTTACCATTTAACATTAATCCTATTGCAATTTAACTCTTGTTGCTCTTGAAATGAGTTTTATTTTGATATACATTTCTATAACTAATTAAGTGAGAAGAATGAAGATTAATGAAACAAATTTGCAAAATATTTTAACATAAACTTATAAAAAATTTAAAACTAACAAATTTTTTAGTAAGAAAACTATTGAATAATTTATAATTCTATCTTTTAATAATAACGTGAAAGGCTAAAACCTTCAACAGATGGTGCCTTAAAAATGCTCGTGTGATAGCCAATCAGACATAATAATGACTGCACATGGAACTCTCAATTCAAAAACACAAGCCATAAACATGAGAAAAAGATGGAACTCTTCTTTACTTAAATTTATATATAAATAAGCCAGACTCAATTATTCCGAAGTAAGAGCATGAAGCTTAAAATACCTGACGGTTTTAGCCTTTCACGTTATTATTATATTATCTGTTTGCGCTTAATAAATTTAATTCTATCTTTTATAAATATCCATATATGCAAATTACAAAGTTGTATTTTCAACTGAAAAAGTTATATGTCTCTAAAATACATAAATACTTTTTTATAAACTGTAGAGAATAAATATCATTTCATTAATCTAGGCAGATATTAATTTATTTAAAAATGTAAATTCATCATTTTTATCACTTCATCTCTATATGTTTCTTTTCCTGAGAAGGTAAAAAAAAATTTTTTTAATAACTAATTTAAATAGTTTACAAAACAATAGTTTAAACATAACCATATTTTATATAAACCGAAGCATTTATTTATTCAATATTAATAAACTCTTAAAGATTAAAATAACATATCTATACTTAATCACTCTTGGAATCAGTTCTCTTATTAGTAATGATACAAACCATAGTTTTGAAAACTTTCTGTTTAGTAAGAATTTATTTTTCTAAATAATGAACTTTACACTAGTTTGTGTGCATTTACTAACAGTTGTTTATATTTGAAAAAGTTTAATTAAAATTTTCTAGACATTCAACATTTAATGATAGATGATGGGAATAGTCCAACATATAACATTTTACTATCTTTCTAAAAAGAATTCTAATTAGCAACAGACATTTAATTATTTTCACAAGTATATATCAGGGACAAATTCTTCATAAATGCAAGTCAATCTGTTCTTTTTAAAGTTTTTGAATGCTAATTTAAATTGTACTATTGCAAAATGGAAATAAATATAATACATTATGTTATTTCTTGCACATTAAATAAAATTGAAAAATATTATATAATAACAAATATTGTATTATTTAATACAAAAATTTTTTTTTGGCAATGTTTCATTGCTATCTTCAGTGTAATATATATATATGTGTGAATATGCTGCTAATATAAAATGACTTCTATGCATAGGCTATATGTCCAGAAACCATGTTAATGAATACAATATTTCCATCTTCAAAATCATTATATATCACAATAAGGTTACTTATTTCTTATTCTTTATTATTCAATTATTTTCCCTACTTCATTTTTTTTCTTATATCCTCTTTTAATAAAAACTGTTTTGTTAGTTTCATTATTCTTATATTTCTCAGTTTCATTATAAATACTTAAATTAGCAAAATCATTACTTTTTTCATTCCTTTTACTTTTAAATTTCTTTTTTCCATACTGTTTATCTTGATTCCCTTTCAGTATCTTACACTCCAAAAATATACATCAAATCCTTATTCCATTTTAACTTTATTTCTCTGGTACCCAAAATTTCTATTCTTTCATATTTTATACAATTCTTATTTTTATATAATTTCAAATTGTTTTTTTATTCATATTCATTTTTCACAATTCTATCTTTTTTTAAAAAAAAATAATAATTTATCCTCTTTTCTTTACCCCACATAATTATTTACCTGTAATACATTCTAAATCTGTACAAATAAATTATCTATCTAGTAAATTTAGATATTATAAAGTCATTGTTGCCCAGTATTGTTGTCATTTCCACATAATCCAATTAAGCATGTTTTTACTAATCTATTTTCATAACTATATATTTTAAATATTTGTAATTAATTTTAATTTCTCTCGTTAACGTGTAGCCCATCCATTTCATCAAACTTGTCTTGCTAACCACAATTCTGTCGAAAAATTTATTTTCTGGCTAATACAAAGCATATAATTTCCATATGTTAAGGCAGGTATCATCGCCATCCCTTTCAAAATAATTATAAATCCTTCATATCTCTTATAGGAAAGATATGTCCGATTTTTAATCAGTCCCATTCAGTTTTTTGTTTTTAACTACATCTTTTTTCACTCCTTTTAAAATTAATTAATTACTATTTAGAGTATTCTTTTTTTTAATTGATTAATTATGAAAAGGAAAATGCTAATATATATATATTATATTATAATTTTAACAAAATTATCCATCAAACAATTTACAATTGTTTTTATGGGGGGTAAATTGAATCCCTTGCCAAAATAAAGTGCATCATTTTCAAATGTTAAAACAGGTGCCATAAATTTTTTCTAAATAATTATACATACCTCACATCTATTATACCTATATATGAGAAATATGCCAGATTTTTAATCACTGCTTTTTTTTTAGCTATATTTTTTTTCTTTTTCTCTTTTTTAAGTAATTAATTAGTAATATATATATCGTTTTTTTTTTAAAAAAAAAACCAAATTAATTAACCAAGGAAAATGGTTAATATGTATTTTTTTTATGTTATTATTTTAACAAAATCACCCAAGATATAATTTACAATTGGTTTTATGGGAGTAAATGGAAGTTGCAAATATTTAAAAACAAATTCAAAGGAAAAAACTTTCTATATATTGTAACCTCGCTAGAATGAGAAAGAGAAGAGAGAAAGAGAAAGAGAAAAAAAATGCTAATAATGAAATGAGAGAGGGGTGTGAGAAAGAAAGAAGAGAAATATAAACTAATAATACT